>OZ020487.1:25327990-25807158 GCA_963971405.1 Psococerastis gibbosa
AATTATTAATATATCATGAGGGTGGGACAGGTTAAATTGGTTTGCAACCAAACTATAAAATTATTCTTCGTTTGAATTGAAAAAATAATAATTTGAAAATAGGTCAACAAATACTGTATACGTATTATGACTAAGCTGGTTCTATAAAAACGTTTGAAATATAATTTAACCTAGGCCTATAGATGGTTCATAAACTCAGGGATCTACAGATTAGGGGCAAGCTCACCTGTGCCGCGAGTATTTTATGCTAAATTCTCGTTGAAATTCGAAAGTTTCATTGTAGAGGAGAAGCTATTGGGACTTGGGACGGTGACGTATTGCTTCGCAACAACGTGTGAAAGATGTATGCCCCGTTATCTGACAGGGCCGCAGCTTTATGAACAGCCCCACGTATATTTTCAATTTTTAACCTCGGGATGAGCACAATTCACATAGATAGGAGCTTACAGCTTTTGCTGAATTTTCTTTTTATTTTACAAATTTATCCTGAGCTAGGCCTATAACTGTATACGTTTACATATGAATATATATTGTACTTGCACCAAAAACTATGCAAATAGGGGCTCATATTATTTTTAACTACTCATTAATAATTCTACTTATTGTACCAAGCATAGGGCTACATCCTATTTGGTCAACAGTTATTGAATATAATAGTAATAAAATATTTATAAAAATGAGGGTATTGTTATTAAAAGTATTAGTAGACCTAAATTAAGAGGGATGATCTTCTACCAGTCCTTAGGCCTAGACCCTCTTGGGTTGTCGTGCCATGGCGTTTTTTTATTGTATAGGTATTAAAAAAAAGCACAAATACAATATGTAGGTATTCACCATAATAATCATGACAACTTGGATTCGTTATCTACTAACAACTACTACTAACATAAAAACTACTTACAACTACTGGTACTACCACCTGCACAATATAAAAAGATAGTACAATGACAATAACAAGTTATATTGTGAAAATAGGCTAGTTAGCAGTAGTAGGCTATTTGGAAACTCTGCTTGGGAGTAGTAGCAGGCGTCGATTAGGCGCCCATTCCATTGACCGGCTAGGGCTATTTCCAAAAACAGTGACGTGGTAGCAGACATTCAATACATAGGTTGCGTTTCCACCGATCTCGCATTGCAGAATGCAAATGACATTGACGGAAATTAGAATTTTTCTTTTTATAGAAATCTATTAAAATATTTGTACTTAACATATCCCATGACGCCATATTTTAATTTTAGTTTGTTTGTTTGTGATTTTACTGTATGATCATTGATCAATTTTAACTATGGCATAGAGGAAAATAAACATTTCCGTCAATTCTGCAATGCGAGGTCGGTGGAAACGCCACCTACTCGTAAGTCTTGAATGTCTCCTACTACGTCACCGTTGTTGGAAATAGCCCTAGCCGGTCAATGGAATGGGCACCTTAGGAACTTCTATAGAGAATGGGCAAATGGCTTAGTGCCAGCTATGGATTTCAGGTCCTCCGGTAGCTTGTTGTTATACGATTATGGTATATTATATATCTGTAGCAATATAATATATCGCGATATAATATATCGCTACAGATATGGGGAAGCATCCTCTGTGTCATAGCTATTTGCAGTTCGCAGCCAGCCACTGCGAAATCCGCGGGAAATTCAAATTGATAAATTAATATTTTAGGTGAGTTTTCAATTTTTTCTCCCTTAGATGTAGACACATTAATTAAAATTCTTATTATATTTCATGGTTCTACCTGTAAATTTTAACGTTTATTAACGTTTATCAATTACTAAACAATGCAACCATTCTCTTGTATTCTAATAATTTATTAATTTAAATTTCCCGCACATATTTAAACACCATCACATGACACCTTACTACCGCGGCATTAAAAAATAAACCCAGTATTATAATAATCCCAAATCGCCATGATGGCGCTGCAGTACTTAGAGAAAACATCTTGAATTTACACAAATTTTAGGGCTTCTTTATTTCCAATCGGCGCTTTTATCTTACTAATTTAAATTAACACCGTCTTTAAATGGTGTCGTGCCTATAAAAGCCCGAGGTGGTAAGGCAATATCATAACTATAAAGTGGGGTAACTTAGCCCCTAGTATCATTCAGCAAGAGAATTAAACGTAGTTTCAGGGCCTGGTATAGGCACTTGAAACTCGGAGGTGGGCTCTTACAGAGGGCCCTTCCCTAGCGATAGGAACCTAGCTTCAATGGGACACAATGCTCTTCAAGTCTGCCTCTTCTTATTATCTCCCCCTCCCCCGCCATTATTCTCAACAATGAGATCTGTTCGTTTAGAATTCAGCTGAGGTTTTGCGACTCACATCTTTAACAATTTAAAATTCTCAAGGTTGACTGATAACAAGCATGTTGTGTGATCAACAGTGTGAAAGTAGCCTAAATTCGAGATAAAACATCATCTAGCTGTTTGAGGGCAACTTTACATATTAGTCCTACTATAGCCATATATTGGAAATTGGCACAATTTAATATATAATCCAATACAAAAAATACGCAGTATGATTAAAAAATACAGTGTACTTCTTATACTCAGTGCACTTGCTCTAGATCTACTTCTTAATCTTGTCAGTACCAGGTACTATTGTACATCGAATCTTCTAGCCTATTCTATATGTTTCCATTGTATTTTGTATTATAGTGTTTATAGGCATACAATTAAGTCATAGGTGATGCCCAAACATTTAGCATTTATTAGACATAAACAAAGTGTATGGTAGGCTATAACTAACAAATAGCAAATTATGGTGCCAATGAGCGATTATGATGGACACTGTCAACTGATGTTCTCATTGGTTATAATAATTACCGAAATTAGAGGATATAGAAAAATTGTAGGTCATTATGAAGTTGTAATATTTATAGCATCCTAGCTGGCTGTCAGACTCCAGTTAATGGTTAGAAATTGGAAATAGTACTAATATGAAACGCAAGCACATTGTGAACCGTTGCTGGACTAGAACTCACTATGATTAGGAAGTTCCATTGGTACCTGGTATTTGGATAGACCTTGCTAGTATCCGTAAGTTTCTGCTATCTATACCTACTACTGCGTATTTATTTGTTTAAAAAAAAATGTAATTTAACGTTATTACTCGGCAGCACTCTCTTTTACAGCATTCGTAGCTAGAGAGGGTCCAGGGGGTCCGCACCCTCTCGAAATATTTGCAATGTACACTAGATGGAATGGAGTTTTTAATATATTGAGGTTACCTCACCTCCGGTGACGTCAGATCTGGTTGAGGGTTAAATACTTGGCTTCATCCCCTTGGGCCCGGTTGCACGACGATCTTCTGCAGCTACTACGCTCTGTCATATGGACGAATGAGGAAAATAGACAAAACAGCCCAGTTTACGCCTTCTGGTACTTGTGCTTAGTGGGCAATATGTACAAGTACAAGTGAACTAGGCTACTACAGTATGTTCATTTTATTAAATGAAGGAGTGCAGTCGCTGCAGTTTGGTTTTGTAACAAACATACATAATAATAGTTTCCTTATTAACTTTGTAAATCTTACTGTCACTGATAGTGAATAAAATAATGAAATAATAATAATATATTGTACTATACTATATGAATAATAAAATAATGACATCATTTTCTTAAATTTGACGATGACGTGAGTCGAAACCGGTTGTATTTTTTTAATTGTATGATGACTTAAAACTTTTCAGAGGTAATTTTATTCATAATGACCGTAACAAACGATTGCGTAAATGTATTATTTTAAATTTGTAGCGATTTGCAGACGTCCGACGTACACACGTAGACTATTTAAGATAGTACCTAGGTACCTAACTTGGCTTAAGTATTAACTTCCTAATTAGGCCTATCTGAACTTTAGTTTTATGTTTTATGGGAAAAGCTAGTAAATTCAACCAGAATTTTTATAAAGGCACTTCTTGAGTGTATTGTTGACCATTTGCAGGTTCAAAATGAAATGCTTAGCATGGGCACTGTTTTGTGCTATCCTAATATTAACAATAAAGAAAAACACTGCATCCAGCACGAGAACGAAACGATACCTGGTCTACCCTAAGAATGGAAGCAAGTTACAGGTTAGTATAATTATCCATGAGAGAGTTTCTTCAGTGACTTTGTGGAAGTGAAACATGATTAATAAGTATATTATATATTTAAAAAATTTGGAAAGCTCAGCCCTACAACCGTAGCTTGCTTTGGTTTACTATTGTTTATAAATAGGTACTCAGGATCTCAACGCACTGAGACATCCACTAATAACGCAGTTTTTAGATTTTAACTGTGGGCTACTTGATGCACTGGACGTATATAAGTGCTACCAAAGTCTAGCTACTAGCAACTGCCAAGTTCAATTTATTTCAGTTAATTTTTGGGACCGGCGTGCCAATTCCATTGGAACACATATCAGCAACAGTAGGTGCCATAATAAAATACACGATGCCTGTGCCAACCAATGCTACCCAGTATACCGACCCCTTGTCCATTCTTCACGACGATGGCATGCGAAAACGTTCCATCAACTTCCCGAAAATCAGCCGATATGATCTGTATCGAATAGTTGAAAAAAGATTCTTGTTGTAAGTTGTTGTCCATAAAAACTTATCAGGCTCATATTTTAATTTCTCAATCAGTGATATCTGCAGGCCTAGCGTAATCGCAAAATAATATCTTATTTGAGAACAAGGCCGTGCCCAGGTTTTGGTTTCGGGGGGGGGGGGGCAATTTTTTTGAACGTAATTTATTAATGAATTAATGGATGAATTCTTCAAACAATACAGGCTTACATAAGAAAACTTATTTCGGGGGGGAGGGGGGTCCGGATCCCTTGGACCACCCTCCTGGGCACGGCCATGTCCGTGAATAAGGGTAAATTATTCTTAATAAACTCCAATGAGTGTAAATTGACGTAGAAGATTATGAACGAATTAAAAATTAAAATAACAAATTTTTTGTCAGCAGAGAGTAATTTCGGTTCATTGATGCATATACGAGTATATTGGTCATTGGCGGGACATTTGTTTTTTTTGGGATGAGTAGGTTATTCTTTGCTGTTGCTGCTCTGATTGAAAAAATTGATGAAAAATAATCTCTCGTAAAAAATGCTTAAGTTATTGACGCTCAAAAAAATATTAATTTAGTATTCATATTAGCTGACCGGGATATAATATTTATTTTTAAGCGCATAAGTACGGAAATAAATTTATGATTAAACAATCGCGAGTTATACAAGTTATTTCCACAATTCCTCAGCTCAGTAGGTAGGTACTTCGCACTTGGAATACTATTATAAAATCTAAAGTTAAATTACACGGATAAATTATGTACATGTGTCGTTATGTACATATATACTATATCTTATAATTATAAAGTAAAAGTTTCAAAATGGTAACTTACTCGTAGAAGTTTCAAGTTCTGAACCCTTGTTATTGCGATGTAATAAAGAGCAAAGTCCACAGCACCGGAAATGCTATTATAACCTTCAACGGACTCAGAATTAACAATACAGACAGTATTGACAGTAATTGAGAACTTTTTACGGCAAATTAAGTTTTTTCTTCGAAGAAATCTGACAAAGATCCCAAAGTTTGATGTAGAGCTTTGATTGCTACATAGCTCCCGCCAACAGTGGGAGGTGTTATCGTTGTACTAACGATGGGTTCTATTCATTTTTGTTGCATTATGCCAAAATAGGCTATTGATAAACTCCTAGTATATCTTTATAGTACTACTGTAGTACTGCATAGGCGATCTATAGTTCAAGACTAAAGAAATTCTTTTCAAAAAAACCGGGAGCACTCCGGGAGTGCTGGCAGAAGTGATAACATGAACATTGACTTGTGAATTTGAAAACTGGTCTTTGCACGTTAATCTGCCGGTATCACAAGGCGGTTTTTTTCGTTTAAATCATTGAACACACCCTAGATGCGTAGTCTTCTAACATTGCAATTCCTCTTATTACAGTTTTCCTTTTATCCCTCATCTAAAATCTAAATAATACAAAAGTGCTCAAAGCCGCTAAAGACGTTTTCACTTCAAAAAGCTGATAATTGCTTTCCAATTTATACGTGGTATAAGGAAAGCTTTGTGACGGTCGAAATTTTCAATTCCGAGATTTCAACGGATTTACACGTTTTACGGTCCCAGGAACCCAAAAAAGTGATTTTACGAAATGTCTGTCTGTGCTTCGATTTCCGGGCAAACCACTCGGTCGATTCTGATGAAATTTGGCACGTAGGTTCAAAAAAATCATACCTCAGAATATTTTTTAAATGGGGCTAACTCAATTTGGTTTTTTTTTCCTCAAAGAACTCCAAAAAAACGTTTAAAAAAATTATTTCCCAAAAACGGCTCCAACGATTTATTTTCAATTCACTTATATTGTAGTTGTTATTAATTTTGATAAAATGCGGGGTGTCGCTTGCCCCTTGATAGTTTGCTTCTGGTGGTAAAAAAATAAAAATAACTAAATTTTCGTGAAAAATGACTAAAAAATAATTTTCTGCGAAACCTTTCTATCGATGATTTCTACTTTCAGGTATGTTTTAGGTGTTAAATTGAGTAACGACACCGGACAGGTTGCTTTCCCAGAAAAGTATTTGGTTTTGTACAAAAAAATGTTTTTTTTTTTAAAAATGACAGAAAATTCACGCTCAAATGCATTTAGTGCCCTGCCAGTATTGCTGTGTGGTAATGTGTTGGTCTGACCTATCTAGAATTTACCTCACCTCCAGTGACGTCACGTGGACAACCCCCCCCCCCCCCCGAGATACCGGAAATTTAACCATAGGAAAATTATTTACCATGAAATTACTCATTTTCTCTGTCTACTAATTTTGATAAATTGGAAAGCATGTTCGAGTAAACTCGGACCGGTTCTTTCAACATGTGCTTGTTGTTTTGTGATTCGCTGATATAAGAAAATTACTTGGTCATGAATACAATAAGTATAGAGGTCGACTCATTGCAGGGCCCACTTGACTGGAAGAGATTGCTTGCTTCGAGCCATTTGTGACGTATCTCGGGTCCCATTCAAAGGCTTTGGACTCGTTGCTCAACTATGGGACCTTTTTCTTTCGTAAGTAGAATAATGTTTACATGTAGTACAGTAGAAACCATCAGTCCTTCTCTGGACTAAGCCTGATGATGGAAGCGGCACCTACTCCCATAACGTCACCACCTTCCCCTGGCAACGGGCTCCGTCCTAATTGATCGATGACTATGAGGCCGCTGCCTCTGGTGACCACTAGCACAGAACTGGCCACATAAGTCCAACTAATTCTTTCATAAATAATAGTAGAGTACGATATAGTCCTAAAACTGCTTTAGAGGAATAGAGGCTTACATGGACTTTAATATGACGCGGAGCTGTGGGAATTTAAAAAAGCGCCGTGTGTGGGTTACTTCGGGTTATAGTGATGTGGGTTTCCTACCGCACCTTAACTTAATTACTATATGTGTATGTGAGAAATGTCTTTTAAACGAGATTCGTTTGCAAACAAGATTAGCCTATTTCACCAAAATCCAACTAACCCTCATCTCTTTTTCAGACCTTCTGCCACAAATGAAGAGACGTTGTTTGCGGGCGATATAGAGTACCACAAAGCAGAGAAGCTGGGTCAGCAAGGGGAGCTTAGCTGCCATGTTTATTTCCCTGATTGCAACCTTAACTTGCCTGATGTCTTGTCTATTGTAGTTTAATAGTTGTTAACATTTTGGAAGTCTTGTTGCTTCTGCTGACAATAATTAATTCAATTAATTTCACTATTAATTAAAATACAATAGTACCAGGTCTGAGAGCTTAATTTTACATGAGATTGTGTCTTAATAAGTCTCCTCAATGCGTTTTTCATTGTCTCAGATAATTTGTTTTCTATAACATTTCAAGCAATACATGCTGTATACTCGTATGTGCAGTATGCTATTGAACCTTTTACAAGAAGGGCGGATTCTACAATACTGTACGTCACTGCCATGTTCCAACTTACAACTTACTGCTCCCCATTTCTGAATTCATTATAGACACTGTCGCAGCGAGGTATTGTATTACATAGAAATAAAAATTATATAATTAATTTGAAAATCAGTCTTATTTTATTTAATACCGGCTGTCATTACCACCAGTAAATCGACCTTCCTAGGCCAAACGTTCAAGGTTCCCATCGAAGTTAGGCCTCAAGTTCTATCTATAGAACTGTACATACTGTAGGTCTGTCTTAATGTGTCACTGTCATAACATCCAGAAGAGATTGTTGACACTCAGGGAAGAGTTGCCTGCAGGAAGCGCCTTCGGTGGTACCCAGTTTTGCAGCGCTTTCATAAAGCAAATCCCATGGCGACACAGCTGTTTCCCCAGTGGATGAAGGCCTAAAAAAATAGTAGTAGGCTTAGTTATTTCTAAAAAAATTGACCCCATTAATGGTTCGGAGAGACGGGTGTAAAATTAGCTTTAGCTATAGATGAAAAAAATAATAATAATTGTTGTCTAGTCAGGACTTGTAGAGTAGTGGTGCAGATTCCAATTTTCACCCGAAAAGTTGTTTGTTCGAGTCTCACACTTGCTACATTTTCTAGCCATGATTCTGAGGGCATGTAAAGCAGGAGGGCCCGGGCCTTCCTAGCTGAGTGTAAGAGAGGGCTTCACAGCCCTAACTCCGCTAGGTTGGCTTAGTAATAGAACAAAAAAGTCAATGTTTAGATCCGCCTACCTATAATTTAACAATAAAAAACAGCAAAAATATAATAATAATGAAATTATTTAATTTCCCGACACTGTTTTCCATCACTGTATCGTTTCATTAAAAAAAATGTATGAAACCTATACGCAAATAGGTTAACATTATTTATGCCTACTGGCTACTAGATATACAGTACGGCAACCAGCATGAAACTTATTAGAGAATGAAAACCAGCAGGCGGACTGGAACATATGCTAAAAAGGAACATAAGTATTTCTGCTGGCCTGAGGCTTCATACAATATAAAAAACCCGATGTTATTTGTATTAAAAGTGGTATCTTACGAGAAAATTATGTGGAGAACAAGGCCTAATATGGTTGATCCTTTGAATGGTGTTTGCGCGGTTTCGCAGATTGCCCTTAAGACGCATCCCTTTCCTCCAAAGCTGGAAATTTAACAATTTTAAAATAAGTCCACTTGATGAAGCCATCGAATCCGGGCTGATGGGCCATGGGCCAGCCTCCGGGCTACGAAATCCAATGTTAGAAGTCTGCGTAGGTCTAGTGCCACTGAAGATGTCCACCGCAGATGTTGATGAAACGTTTGGAAGTACGCTTTCAGTTCGACCACGGCCCATCAGCCGGGAGTCTACTGCTTAATTCATGATCTGATTCCGGCCGTGGAAACCTTTCTAATTATGTTAGCCCACTTGCAATGAGGTTTAAAGCAAAGGATGTAAATGGGTTGGCAATCGGGTTAGCAAAGACCCCGAGCTTTAAATCTTACCATTCAAAATTGGAAAAAAAATAAACGCCGTGTGATGTAACCAATTGAATTGGAGCAGTCGCTCTGACGCGATTGTGACTCGACTGCCGTTTCCAAATTGTCAATTTTCAAAGGCTCTATTGCGAAGTTGTTAGTCCCTCAATTAATTTTATCCCCCTTGGTTATTAGGTTCCACGCAGAAATGCTTGACTAGATGAGCAATTAATTAACTTGTAGGTTTATTGGGCCTTCTTTGAAATAAGATATTCTCGATTACAGGTCTCGCAACTGCCAGTTGGCTAATTAGAAAGAAAATTGCCTTTATTTTCCATATAGACCCTTCAATCCACTCTTACAATTAACCCCGGCAGCTCGGCCAATTAGTGTTTTATTGGGTTTTATTAGAACGCACCTTGATAGTCACTTAAAATTAATTATTGGTAGTGACGCTGGTGACTGAAATGGCGCAGTTTAGGAAGCAACCCTTAGGGAAAACTAGTTTCCTAAAGGGGTTGAGGGCCTTTGCTGAATATTCTAACCTAAAGGCTATATAAGCCGTAAACCGCAGAAGTAAGAGGCAAGCTGAAGTTAGTTCACATTCGCTTTCAGGGTTTCCCTTAATTAACTAGACTCTCGTTCGCCCTAGCCCACTTCCGTACGGGCCTTGTAGAAATGTTGCCCAGCTGCTGGTTTCCTGTTTTCAAAATTCACGGTTCCGTGATTAAATTGTTAGCCCGCGGTTACAATGTATGAGGTTACAAGTAAATGATTTTAAACCTTAATGCTGAAAGAAAACAAAATGCCAATATGACCGAACAAAATTATTTTACGCAACTACTATACTATGACCCCAAAGAACGCAATCGCAATCCAAAAGAGTCATTGGCTTATAATTAATCAAATAGAAATATCTGTTTATAACATAGTTTTATACGCTGACCTATATAGAGATGTAATCTTTCTTCCAAGGCTTATAACAGCAGTAAGACCCGGTACAAAAGGACGATTCTCGCTGTTGCAATTCGCTGGCAGAAGATTTTTGCAGGTTTCTTTACGATTTTGGGAGCTGTCGTGAAGCTGACCGCGTAAAAGTCATGGTTTCCTCTAGCTACGCCAGATCATAGAAATCTTCTCTGAAGTAGACTCTGCGAGTGTGCAACACCCATTTACCATGCCTATCCCTACAATGGAAAAGACGTTGGCAAATCGCGACTGCGAGTCCGTGTGTACCGGGCCTAATACATTTTAAGCGGCCGCGGTTTCTTGAACATTTTCGGTAAGGAATACTTTTCGAGCGACGTGATGGTGGGATAAAGCCTTGGTGCGATTCCCCTTAAATGCCTATTATTGTTAAATCAAATGGTTAAGTTTGTCTGCTGCCAAGTCGATGCCTATCTGAGAAGCTGGACCTCGGTGTTGAGTGGAAAATGCGTTGGATTGTTTTTGTTATGAAAAAACTTATATAATCATTTCAACGTGTAAAACGACACGTTTTCCACGCGTAGCCCTGCTCCTCGGGTATCTCAATTTATAGGTATATGATGATTTCCAACACTTGGTCGTCTTTAAGTTATTTGGAAGTATACTAGCTGCGGAAAATATGATATTGGTACAATATAGGACGTATTTTTCCCGCAGTACTACCCATAAAAAAAGTTTTGTGAAGCTAAATATACCAGCTGTAGAATAGAACCCCAAATTAGTCATGGTTTCGGTTTCTAGACAGTCTACCATAGAATGAGGCAAAAAGACTGGCCAAATCAATACTAGGCGTATTTGGAAATTGAAATACATATATACTTACATTTCATATGCAGCCTCAATTGATCGATAAAGGTCGAAGCGAGAAACTTTCTGCTGAACGTCGGTGGAACGCTTCTGATATGTCACATACGGGTTTGTGTAGTAGGAAGCGTTGTTGGGCACTCCATATGCTGCCTTCAGCACCCAACCGATTGTTAGTGCTTGCCCCCCTTCAATTGGTACCGGCACACCTGTACCCATAATCAGCTGAAAATTCATGACAATATAGTCACGTTATAAGTATCATAATATACAATATGTATGTATCAATAAATGAAGTTGAAGGCGGTAAAGAGCAAATTAGGCACCGCACATCCCTGTTTTTTATACAGCCAAATTTCTCATAAAATATCGATAATAGATACCGTACTTAAATAAATTGCCTTAATAATTTGATACATTAACCCCGAATGGCCTCAGTTTTTGAAAGAAATCAAGGTGAAGTTAGGTCCACACCTACAAAAACTGTGGTCATACAGTTTGAGTGCCGGCTATATACAAATGTTTCCTTTTTTTGACAACTCATTTATGGATCGATATTTTATGGCAGCTATTCCACTGACAAATTTGCTTCACTAATCGATGTGCCGACGTGGTAGCAGACATCATTAATAAGTCTCTACCATATTATAACTTAATTTATAATAGATAAGTTAAGTATCTACATAATAGTCACCTTAAAATATGGCAGAAATTTATTAATGATGTCTGCTACCACGTCGGCACATCGATTAGTGAAGAGAATTTGTCGGTGGGATAGCCGCCTATGAGAAATTTGACTTTCTGCAAAAAATGTCTAGTGGCTGTCCGATTTTATCTACTAATTTTACAACACAACTAACAAGTAATTTTTTATAGTCTACTTATACCTGTATAAAGTATACACTAACTGCGTTTTTAATAATAGGTACACACAATGATGATTCGCTACTTCATTGCAGATTCTCCACTTCCAAAGAAACTATAAAATTATTTAGATGTATTTCCTACATCAGGATTAAGAAAAATATTATAAATACTGTATATTTACGTATTTATCGACCCCAATTCAGTAGGTGATCCAATCCAAAGTAATGTATCCTAAAGTTTGATCTTACTAAACACCTCGAGATTAATTCAATTGCAAGAAAGTTTCAGTAAGTCCAATCACTAATCTATCAAAGATCTACCATTTTATTTTGGTGACCATAAATTCAAATTTGATCCAATGATGTATTCTATCAAGGCCGCACAGCCGATTTTATCTCTCCCTTTTAATGGAAAAATTTGTTTTAGGCAAAATGCGTAAAACCCCACAATTACGCACCTATATATCTTTAAAAAAGTTATTTTTTATCATTGTTTGGGAGTTTTGGAGTGTAAAAATATATTTAAAACCACAATTTCGTCCCTATTTTTTCTCAAATTTCCTCTTGTGCCCTTCTGTTTGCAGTTATGTGAATCTTCGTCGTTAAAATCTATCCTTAACTTTTAAGTGTGAACTTAAAGTGTAAAAAATCCCACTATTTTGCGGTTATTTTATTTTAAAAAAACTCCCCGGGAGAAATAACATAACATATAACATGTGTATTTATAAGTTACTTACGCTGGGACGTTGATATAATACTATAATTATATCATTAATCAGACGGCTATAATCTTACTTCATTGCATAATTCATAATTTTTCAAAATAGTCTCAGAACTCCTGGGTACGGCCTTGTATTCTAGGCCCTACATTTACTAACTTATCTGCTTGGTTATAGGTATAGTTTAAAGTTTAAACAATTGGGTATAGTTTACGGTATCAATACACACCTGGACGATACTACTCCTAGGTGTATACACCAAATTCCTGTTTTGGCTCGGCATCGCTCCATATCCAAAATTGATGAACAATAACAGTCCCAGGACAACAGCAGAAGTAACCATATTTTAAAGGAAATGCTATAGCATAGAAAAAGTAACTGCTATTACTACCTTCATATAATTAATGTAGTTGACTAAAGAAATTTTCAATCGTACGTTCAAAATAAATACACTCAAATACTGTAGGTGACCTTTTTCAACATAAGTACTACTAGTAGTACTTTGCCTACTGTACTGTAAATTAGTCTAAACTTTTTAGTAACATTAATATTCATTCCCATATTTTTTAATTTGAGAATACGCTCGTTTGATGCCGACATGCTGATTTCTGAGAGCCTATACCTCCCGGTTGATTATCCATTTGTCACAATGTCTCGAATAACTACATAGATATTCAATCGTGTGAATCCCTGATTATACGACTAATGAATCGCTTACTGACCAAAAATTTAAACATTAAAAAAAACAAATAAAAATAGGCATAGTCTGTAGGGTGTTTTGAAGAAAAATAGCCAATTATCTAAATATTTGATTGTCCAAGTGAGACTCGGGCCCAATCCATTCGGATAATTGGACTGTACTGTAGGTATTTGAAATTACTAATTTAATTACTTGTGAAATTAAGAAAATAAAGAAATAATAAAAAAAGCAGGACAATTCTTTATGCGGCAACGAAATTTCTTTCCTTGAAGTTGAACGTTTAGCGTTTCAACATTAGTAGGTACCCAAAAAGTAATGAAATATTTTACTTTACACACATTTTCGCACTTCTCACTATACATGAAATAATTTTTAAATTTTCTACTGAGTTGAAAACTTATCCATTATCAATTGTACAGTTTATTCTACATATTACATTTAGAACTTGATTGTATGTTTCAAAAGTTGTAGCAGCAGTTTTGAAACTAGTCGTGCACTTACCGCACCGGGAACTTGGTCGAAAGTTAGTCACCGCTCAGAAAGCCCTCAACTTTACAGTAGAGCCATGTTCTAGATTATAACATGGTGGAATTAGCACTGTGTATCTAATATAGCCTATATACGCTCACCGCTACTGCAATGTGTTTGTGTATTCGTTATAAGCCCAGATCAGTTAAGATTAATTTTCTATATTTGCTTGTGCGCTTCCACTAATTCAGGCTGAATCCTTTCTGTGGGCCTACTATGCCGTTAGGTGTTAACTTATTCTAGTGTTGAAAATGTAAACAAAACAATTTTGAATAGCACTTTCCATCTTAAAATACCCAGAGCCTAACTTACTGCAAGTGTTCCGACCCACAGCTGCAGCCAGCAGTCTGATCGAGGCGTTTATAATACCGGGGTTAAATAAATACCCTAGGATTATAACTGTAAACAAACAAATTTTGAATAGCACATTCCATTATAAAATTATCTTGTTTACCAGTGGATTAAATAAATACCGCTATTTATTTAATCCCCTGGTAACATAGCCTGCCAATCGAAATAAGCAGACTGGCATTCCTATGCTTATACATAGGATGGAGTATTTCAGGGCTTTGTGATTTTTTTCATGAAATCACAGGATCGTAGTTACAAAATATTTGCGTCCCCCTTTCGGATTTTGGCCACTTGGTAGCGCTTGAGTTTTTCCCGCACAAATTTAAAAATTGAAATTTAGTAGTCAATATCAATTTAATGTGTCATTTCATATTAATAAATCTATAATGACCCAAATTTAATGAAACCAACTAGTTTTTTGTATCATTTGCACACCTAGGCCTATCTACAGTACAATGGTCAATGAATATTTAAAAAAAAAATGCTCGTGGTATCGTACGCAGTATGTATTAACGTATGGAAGTATCGCATACAATACTTCAAATTATGTTCCAACATGAGTTTAGAATGAGTACTGTACTTTGCGTTACGGCAAGCATTCATTAGGGCCTTTTCGTACAGGTCACTGGGGGTTTGACATTTTAAACCAAAACCCTGAATGGGGAAAGTGGCAAAAAACGTCTTTGCGTCGTGTTAGCATACTGTCACTGTAGACCATGTATTGGACATTTTCACAACCCCTATTTATTCAGACAGGTAGTTCCTCACTAACGCAATACGGTGACACCCACCATGTTCCCTTCCTTTTGACTCTGTAAGCCATGGGTGACAAGTGAAAACTCAAGGTGAGTTCCATGGAAGAGGCTTTTAAATTACAGCATAATACAATAACATTAATGTAATAACAAATATACAGTAATTTACAGGGAAGAGGAAAGAAAACAACTAATATTTTTGACTTTTTCCTACTGGTAGAAATTGTCTTGCATTGACTTAAAGTTTCCACTCGAATTTCCTTGCTTCAAAATTTTCTCTGGCGGGACGAGACGCCTCCTCTGATCCTGTTCCTCGAAATCTGCTGCCCTAAAAATGTCAATAATATTAGCCTACCGATACATACCAATTAAAATAGGACAACATATTTTGTTTTAGTTACTGTAAGCTGCAGTGGACCCATAGAGGGAAGTCACTGTCCCAAATTATTACTTCGCAAGCCCCATGCATGCAAAGGCTTAAAAATGCTTCTCGTAGGTTGTACAGTAACTTGTTGGACTCGGTGTGTTTGGGGAGTGTGCTAAGTGACTTAATTTGGCTACAAGACGGAAACAATGCAACATTTTAAGAAGAATTAAAGCTATTGTGGGTTTAATATAAATTACTCACTAACCTTTTAGAAGTATTATTACTACTGTACTTCACATAATGTGTAGTATAGTGTGAAGTTTTCAATCCAACAACTGAACTTTTTTTATTAGTAAAGTAGGTATTGCTGTAGAGATGTAATAAATGATTTTTATCATTTTTGTTCATCAAAAACCCACTCATTTCTGCTGCGTTGTTATTGTTTTGAAAATGAATGTTGACTTCAAAACAGGCAGCCAATAGTAGGCCAAGTTTTATAGAACGTTCGAATACACTCACAATTGTTTCTTAATAAATTAATTTGATTGGTTAAAACTGGGATGCAAATATTTTGTGACTCGGCTCATGTGATTTTCCTATTTGGAATCACAGACGGCCCTATACCGACTAGCATTCTATAGTAAATATTATTCTATGCCTGGTAATGAAAATGTAAACAAGATAATTTTATAATGGAAAGTGCTATTCAAAATTTGTTTGTTTACAGTTATAATTCTAGGGTATTTATTTAAGGCGGGGTTTCCACATAAGTCAATGGTCAATGGTAAATGTGGTATTGACGTTTTAGCAGACATTAAAGACATACTAAAAATGTCTGCTACCACGTCAAAACCATATTTACCATTGACCATTTACGTATGTGGAAACCCCGCCTAACCCCGGTATTAAAAATGTAAACAGGATAATTTTATAATGGAAAGTGCAATTCAAAATTTGTTTGTTTACATTTTTAATCCCAGAGTATTATTTAAACAACCCCGGTATTATAATCGCCATGATCAGCTTGCAGTACTACTTTAAATAAATAAATAATGACTTTTGTTCTATGACTAAGCCAAACTAGCGGAGTTATGGCTATAACACTCTCTTACACTCAACTAGACAGGCCCGAGGTCGCCTGCTTTACATGCCCTTCGAGCATGGTCAGAACATGTAGTCAGTGTGGGACTCGAACCAACAACCTTTCGGGTGAAAGTCAGAGTCCGTACCACTACTCTACATGTCCTGACTACTTTGTTAACTAGCAATTGGAGGTGAACATTAATACAATAATATTATCAGATGGAGAATTCATGTATGTACGTATGCAAAACACTATTCGAAAGAAAAAGAGATGAGCTCTAAGATAGATTTGGAACAGAGTGGGAACGCCGTGTGACAGTCTTTCTGCTGACCCAATTTCTCAGCGGTAATGTAGCCGTCGGTTTCCGAGTAGTTTTCCTGCGGGATCCCATGAGCTGAAGGTCTGCAACAGTCCACGGAATGAAAATAGATGGAAACCGTCTGGGTGAGGATATAAATTTGGTTCTCAACAAGACACCGTCAGCATTGACTCAATATCTGTAGCAGTGGCATAATATATGGAGGCCCCCCAGAAATGTGAAAATGTAGGACTAAATCAACTAATGTAAGTCGTTGTAATGCATAATTTGCCCGATCTAATGAAGGTTCGGGTCAACTGCAGTGGCGGCGCTAGAAATTTTAAGGCGGGGGGGGGGGCATGGAGGGGCATGACTTCTATCTGAGGGGGCCAATGAAAAAACAAAACATTTTTAATTGGGAGTAGGTATACCGTTCACTAATTCTGCAATTTAACAACATGTAAAATATCTCAAAAGTGGGGGGCCCCGGAGGGGCCGGAGAAACTGTTGGGGGCCAGGCCCCCTCGGGCACCCCTGTAGCGCCGCCAATGGTCAACTGTAAGCAGTAAGCGGTTTGGTTGGTACAATTCAACACCCGCGGCAGAAAGTTGATGCATAGAGGGACTTCCCCCTCCCCCTCCGAAAATATTTGAGACATGCGCGTCTTATCAGTAGTAGCAGGTTTATGAGGTATACCCAACCTGTTAATTTGCGTAGGTTATGCGCATAACAAAACCAAAAATATGAATAAAATGTTACGGTACTTACGTTAGTACATGCGCAATTATCTCTTCAAACATGTCGTTTGTATGGAAGGTAGAAGAAGCCATTTCACAAATACCCCTTTTCATGCACTGCTCACCATTCAAGCCATGCCTAGAATTAATTGTTGAAATTGATTTCTGCATGTAATACTGTATGTAACATTACAAGTTACAATAACAACACAGGTGGGGGGTAGGTAATACTGCTATAGCTATCGATAGGTAGTCTTATACACTTAATTTCTATATCAGGTTCTTATTTTCACCATGTTGTTCTTCGGGGAATATTGAAGTATACATAACAGTCCATATCAAAAGGGTAAAAGCGAGGTACAAATGGAGCTTTATTTTATATGTGATACTTATTCCACCCGACCTAATGATAACCCCTTACCTTTGCTGGTAGGGAAAAACGCGGCTGCCGGTCATTTTGCTGACCACACCCCAAATAGACATTGGTCACGAGAGAGCATACCCTGCCATTCCTCGTTGGGTTGTCGTACCACGGCGTTTTATATCTATGTTACTTTAACCTTATGAAACCGCTCCCAATGTCGCTTCACTATGTGTTCTCACACACACAATAGATCATACATTTCAGCTGTGCATATACTATTACCCATCATTGCGGTTGCTTGAGTCTTCACAGAAGATCAATATTTTTATCAACTTTCTTATCATTAGAAAGATGAAGTTACGTTACTTTGGCCAAAGTTTCTCTCTAAAGCTTTACCTTTCAAGCGTTTGTTCAAGGGAGGCAAACAAGTTCGCAGAGCTCATAGCTTTGCTTCGTCTGCCGCTTGGGGGCAATTCTAGCTGTGTGAGATTTGTAGGTAGAGGAACGTTTTGTTGGAATCCGAAGTTTATATTTATCGAGATATCTTCCACATTGGGATTTACCCCAATTCCAAGAGACAACTGAAATCCAAAAAAATAAATTGTGACTATGGTAGATACAGAAATCAAGTTGCTGCTGCCGGTTAAGAAACGGAAACTAACATACTTGTAATGAGGAATGAAAGTATCACCTTCTGCATGTAATAATCCAAGGGAAGATAGAAGGACAGAGGGCTCCCAACAAAATAGAAGCATTCTGGTTGAAAAACCTGAGGCAGTGGTTTGGCAGGAGCAGTAGGAGCACGACTTCCCTTTTCAGAGGAGCATTTTTCGATAGAAGAGGTATTAAAATAAAAAGAATGGGCGGGATTGCTACTAATTGTTAAGCCATCCTATAACTTGCGATAACAAACAAGCACGGAAATAAGAGCACATTACCGAATCGTACATGTGTTGTCACAGAAACACCTAACAAGACTAGCCTCAAATTGAATGGGTTAGAAGCCAATGTCTACAAGTGCTGTCAGGCTGATTTCGAGAAAAAGCAGTTGAAGTGTGATAATCTGTATCCTTTTAACGGTGGAGAATATTTTAAACCCCTTATAGCCTAGCAACTATGTACGATCGATTGATATATATGTACTACCATTTAGCTGCTCACATAGGTTACCTCTAGGAGAATGTCGTGGTGCATTTATCTAAAAAAAGTAATATAAAAAGACATATACACATTGGCTTCTAACCCATTTAATTGGGAGAATTCCCTGTAGGAGATTGTCATGGTGCAATTATCTAAAAAAAGTAAGATAAAAAGACTTATACATATTGGTTGCTAACCCATTCAATTGGGAGAATTACCTCTAGGAGATTGTCATGGTGCAATTGTCTAAAAAAAAAAAAGTAAGAAAAAAAGACAAATACACATTGGCTTCTAACCCATTTAATTGGGAGAATCACTTACCTGAATAATACTACCAGTAGGAAAAATAAGACTCCTCCTATTTCTGTGGCGAGCTTCATCACAAGCCCCAGTATTCTCACACTTTATTTCATCGTCAGCAGCAGCAGTAACTCCCAAAAAATTTCTTCTTCCGCTCTCATTCCCTAGAGATCATTAAAAGTTTAAACACCTTCCTCATTCTCTTTCCTCTTTGCTTTCCTCCAGAAGAGGATCAATCCAATTTCCTTCTCTTCATTAAAATAACAGAAAAGTTAAATAATTCTAAATGCGGTATATATACGGTAGCCTACATCTACCTAACCTCATTTAATATTGATCTGATTTAATGGAATAAATCTGTATTGCACTGTACTGATATATACAGTATATACAGATCAAGTAGTTAGTCCTGCTTAATTTATGTATTAACTAATAGGTATATTGCATTGGATACTTAAGGGCCAACCGGAGGCTGCCAATTTCCTACGGGCTGTACACTCTTAATACAAAGACAAATATTGTGGCAGTTTTGAAACTAGGCTAGACCTAGAAATCTACAGGATTTACTAATGTTGAGTTAGAAATGAAATTGTGAGTGAATTACTTACTGTAAGTCTCAGTAGCAGCTTTCATCATAATGGAATGAAGGATGAGGAGGCTGAAAGTTAGACGTGTTACCGGAGACATCCCGTCACACTGCTTCCACCTACTTATCTAAACTTGCGAGCTGCCAACTGCCGCAATATTAGCTTTTCACTCTATATTTGTTTTTAAAAGGAGTTGTGAGATTTTATATTAAAATTAATAATAGAGCGGAATGGTTGGACCAGTCCAGTATTCTGTCCAGTATAATAAATTAAATCTCCCTAAATCAAGCAATTTCTTCATTCTGTAGCCTATACCAAACTGTAGTATTCCCTGTAAACTAACCCAACTCAAGCATAAGCTTAAGTCTACCAAGCAAAATAATTAACTTCGCCTTATAGTACTGTAGGTACCTACAAAATTTGCACTCTCAAATAATGCTGTAATGTATGCCTAGCCTATCTATATACACATACAGTAATAAAATGACCTAATTTTTGTATTCAATGCGTGCCGAAACTGATTGAGAAGAAACTGAGCAGGGTGTTCTGGGGAAGCTCCCGAATACACAAACGTGTAAATATATTTATAAATTATTTTAAATTAAAATAGTTAATTCATTAAACGTTTAGTAAGCTACTCAAAAAGTGAACATAACGGGGAGTAGGCGATACGAAGCTTCCCTTTGTACAATATGTTGTATGTTATGGTAAAAATGTGTAGCCTACGTACAAAATGAATTTCGATAATTTACGTGACATGCGTGCAATAGGTAAAAATAATCCTGATATCCATATTTTGCCTCCATATGGGATAATCCTACCAAGTAGGCCTACAATATTATCGTTATTTAATTAAAAACGCGGCCACTGCTGTAGAATACGCCAAAAGACGGTGAAATATTGTATCCTGGGATTTGTAACTTAGATTTATAACCCGTCAGCAGCGGGCATTAATCTCAAACGTTTCTCGCTGCATAAATTATACATCATTTTAAAAAGATGAACCGTCTCCCATCCCTTTACATGTTCATGTAACCTTCCTTTCTAGCCTTTAGCATGGAAATAAATAGGAGACATGGTTGAGTACGTTAGCCAATATTCTGATAGTTCGTTTTCGAGTAGGTCTAACTAAAACACTAGAGGAGGGAACCAGAAACAGGTGAACAGAAGTCGTAAGCTACTCCATGAAATGTCGTAAATGTTCACCATTCGAAAACACTTTAAGAGGATATGCTACGTAGAAAATGAGCACCCCAAAATTTGACACTTTTCATTTTTTATTTAATTAACTCAGCAAGTTATTAAGAATTTGGCTCATCTAAGTTGTAGAAGACTACTTCGTACATCGTATAATCGGGTATTTTTACTTTTCGGTTTTGTAGTTCTTCCAAAAATCTCAAAATACGCGTAATTTTAGTCCGTTCTGGTATTTATGAATGAACTATAAGGTACAAAAAATTTAATATTTCCTATCACATGATGCATGAAGCAGTCTTCTACAACTTCCATGAGCCAAATCTTTAATGAATTGCTTTGTTAATTAAATAAAAATATAAAAAGTCAATAAAAACAAGAAATTTTGGGGTGCTCATTTTCTACCTAGCATATCCTCTATCAATTAAAGACTCAAGAATACAGTATGTACTGCTCGTACTTAAAATTATATAGGCTACGTAAGTTACACACGTACTATATGTTATCAAAAATGACTTCTTTAATGATTGATCTTCGCGATAACCAACTTAAAAATTTCAGTAAACGTATGAAACCACAGGAAAAAGAAATGGAAGAAATTACCGGGTATCGTATTACACACATTACGGCAAGGGCGGATCCAGCGGAAAATTTAGGGGGTCACAAGTTGTATGTAAGTTTAAAAGGTAATTTGTTTGTTGAAAAGTTGAGTTTTATTTTTAAAAAAATTACAATTTTTTTACTATCTTATGAATTTACTCATTTAGGGGGAGGGGGGGGTCACAAGTTGTATGTACCTATAGGTTTAAAGGGTAATTTGTTTGTTGAAAATTTGAGTTTTATTTTAAAAAAATTACAATTTTTTTATTATCTTATGAATTTACTCATTTAGGGGGGGGGGTCACAAGTTGTATGTACCTATAGGTTTAAAAGGTAATTGGTTTGTTGAAAAGTTGAGTTTTATTTTTAAAAAATTATTTTTTTTATATTATCTTATGAATTTATTCATTTAGGGGGGGGGGTCATGACCCCCCTGACTCTCCCTGTGGATCCGCCATTGCATTACGGATGCCCACACACTATACTACGGGAAAGTGGAAAAAATCTGTTTAAAACTAAATTAATAATCAAAAGCAGTGAATAATCTACTACAATACTAGAAATACAATGTTATATGTGAGTACAAAGTGTTAAAAATGATTTTAGCATGTCTACAGATAATATAACTGTTTTATATATTGTAAGCCTGTATATACTATTTGTTCCATCGTATATGGTATAGCTGGCAGATTATAGTAATGTGCTATACAATGGGTTAATATTGTAAGAGTGGGCCGAAAGGCCCAAAATTCGCCCATATGGAAAATAAAGACATTTTTCTTTCATTCTTATACGAGGGTATAACGATTTCTGGTGATAAATTTTTGTTTAGTAGGTATGGTACACATAGGCCTATATCCCGTTCTATAGATAATACTATTTTAATGTGGCTTCAATAATTTATAACAATAAATTCTGGTCAGATACCTGTATTCAGGGTATCTATTAGAGAACTTTTCTGATGCGCAAAATTGTATCAACAATCTAGCAAACAACCTGAAAAGAGTATTTTTCCATTAATATTAAATACTATTGAGTATTTTAATAATTAGCTCTGTACTTCACCTATGTTAATTTAAATCCAGCCATGAAATAAAGCAACTTGCGTATTTACTCAATTTTATCCTACAATCTCCTTAGCATTGAGTATAGTCTATTTTCCTGCTGTATGGGAACAAATTCAAATTACTAAATTCAAAAGTTTTGGCAGCAGGAACGCGGCAGAGGATGCTGTTTCCGTTGTTTTATGCAACTTACAAATTTATCAGTTGTTGTTCCGCCCCTTTGTTAATTTAAGAGATTCCCAAGAAATAAGTTTGGCGGCATTTTGGTTGATTTTGATGAGCAATTCAGTCTCTCCCGTTCGTCCATAAAAGGATTTTGTAGAGCCGGAGCTGGCCTTTACGAGTCATAAACCTTTGGGAAGGATCAACAAGCTCATTCCTTTAATTTGAGCTGCTTAAGCTCTACTAGAAGCCTATGCTTTAGTGAACACTTTCTTGTCTTGTCATACATCGTATATGTACACAACAGCTTCCAACTTCATGACGAAAGACACAATGTACCGTATAGTGTCTGTGAAGTCTGATTAAATGCAACAAAGTGTGTTTCCTTGGCACGTAAATTGACGTTTAAAGGAAACCCATTTATTTACGTTGTAAGCAGTCCCCAAGTAAAAAAATTACGTCTGATCTGATCTAATAATTAATATTGAGTCGTAGGTAGCAGCCTTATATTAACTATATCGACTCATGGCCGTACAAATTAAATTTTTAATGGGGCCTGAAGATATTTTGCATAATAGCCCTACATCAGGGGTGGCACAGCCGTAACTTTGCAATCTCAACCTGTTGTGGAAAATCTCTCAGTCTATTTTATAACAATACTACTTAAACATCACAATCACATCAATTTACATTGCATCTATAATAAATAATGCTTGCGTAGTGCGTATAGAAAAAAAACTGAATTTTGCTTATACCTATTTTATAGAGAAGTAAAAAAAAAAATCAGCTCCACGATGTAGGTGCAAGGCTGCTTTCGTCATAAATTCAGAAATATGACATTTTTAGGCTTCTATAGGGAGATTCCATCATTTTCAAACTTTTTATTAAGTACCGTAAAAACGGGTGAATAGCGGGACGCAAGGGTGAAACGGGAATGTTAGATTTGAGGCCTAAATACAGTTTCTGAATGGAAGCGAAACTTAGGGTAATATTTTTGTTTTAGTTTCGATGCAGCTTCCATCGTTTCCCTTCTATGAAAATCTGAATTTTGGCCTCAAAACATCGACGTTTTCTCCCGATTCTTCCCTGCTTTCCTACTCACCGGTTTTTACGGGGGCTTATTTTGTCATTAGCCTATGGCTATTCGCGATTGGCACGAGTAATTGCTACTTAAACCAAGAATTTTGATTCCAGAATCCATATTGATCAATAGACCCCGAGGGAACTCGAGGTCTTTATCATACTTGTTTAAGGCAAAGTTTAACGAACTTAGTATTTTAAAAATTATGGGTGACGATCTAATAAGATGAGCACACGGAAAGGCACCACTGTTGATTGAAACAACAGACACGTGCAATCATCCCACTGTTTACTTTGCAAGAGGCTTGCAGCCCCTGGACTTCACGAGAACACCTAAAATAGTTGCTAGTTTACACACAATGAATTCGATGCTCACACAAAGTTTTCTTAACAAAATTGAATTTTTATTAATTTTCTGTTGCTTCTTTGCCCCATTTTCAAGTGGACAGCTGATTTACGTTAACAGTGGCGTGTTTAAGGTGAGCAATTCTTATGTAGGTGTGCAAAATACAATATGTAGTACTGAATAAAAGTGATTTAATCATTTAACATTTATGAACATCGCGGATCATGCGATACAAGTATCCTCTTGTTGTTTCCAACTTTTTTTAAGCAAAATAATCGTTGCCTCTGGCTCCACCACACGGGCGAATAAGGCGGAATAGGAGTGAATTACAAATTCTTACCGTACTTAAAATGCCACAAATTAGGTAGGCTACGGCCAACGATTTTCAAATAGATCGGCGAGTCTTACCAATGGATTATAGTGGACAGAAATGGTGCCTAGCATAACATTTCCTAACATGTCAATTGTTTAACCAGTAATTAAAATAAATGTACTTTAAAATTAAACATATCTGAAGCATTAAATTCATACCAACAATGTACCAAAGATTCTCATGAAAACTGAGGAAGTTACTACAGAATTTTAATTGGACTTTGCTTTAAATATCGATCGAATGAGGGTTTAACGAGCTTTGTTATCAATCACTGCTTTTCCGAGTTCAACAGGAGTTGAACAGCATGTTCCCTTGTAAATTTTACACAGAAATTCTAATCCATTGGAATGGAATTTCCTTCTTTTTTGGGATAATCCTATAATGCACTGTTACAGTATGCAGAACGTAGGGTAATGCGAAACGTTTGGAAGCGCGCTTTCAAATCGACCATGGCCCTTCATCACTATGCTCCTTCATCTGTCTTTGTAATTATACTGTTACTTATGTTGGGAAACTATTTATAAATTTATGGTAATAAAAATATTACATTACTTTGTTGCAGTTTATTGTTGATTTTAGCGTTTATTGAAATGGAAATATTATATTAGCCTACTTTGTTGCAGTTTATCGTTGATTTTAGTGTTTATTGAAATGGAAATATTATATTAGCCTAATTTGTTGCAGTTTATCGTTGATTTTAGCGTTTATTGAAATGGAAACATTATATTAGCTTACTTTGTTGCAGTTTATCGTTGATTTTAGCGTTTATTGAAATGGAAATATTATATTAGCCTACTTTGTTGCAGTTTATCGTTGATTTTAGTGTTTATTGAAATGGAAATATTTTATTAGCCTAATTTGTTGCAGTTTATCGTTGGTTTTAGCGTTCCAATAAATGTGGGTAGTCCTGGTCACGGGTTAGGATGGCTTGTGAATTTGCAAGGTCTCTACCGCTTGCCTGACAACGTAACCTACTTCCAATCGTACAAAATTCTTCAAAAAAGGTCAATACCAAAGCACTTTGATCGACCAATTATCTACGGATTGTTTGAAAATTTATTAAATAGGTACGGTATAAGTAGGAATTTCTTTATTGTAGGTCAATCCATAATACCAGTGAGGTCTACAAAGAACTTAATCCCAAATTTATTGATGAGGGTTATTATAATTATACTAACGGACTAATCAACCATTACTGCTGTACAATGTGGCGCAAATGTAGTTGGTGGGGCATGAAGATTTATTATGATATTCTGCATATTATTATTATTCAGAAATAAGTCATATAACATAAAATGACAAAAACCCGAATTTTTGGTGGAGTTATAATAATAATAATAATAATAATAATAATAATAATTTTTTTATTATATTGTACTAAGGTCCCCTAGCCGAGTTAGGGCCTACGGGCCCTTTCTTACACTCAACTAGAGAGCTAGCTAAATAGTGTTACATATAAATTATTACAAAAGAAACAAAATAAAATAATACATTTATACATATAAAATTATAACACTAAAGTGCAGAGCGACATTAACTCATCCATTCACGCATGGATAGCAAAAAAATATCAGATCTTGGCGTGTTTAGTTTATTAGCCTAATTAGATGCTCCCGATAGCGAACTTTGAAAATTGGTAGAGAGAGAGAGATTCTTTTATGTTTCTGGGGAGGGAGGTCCACAGGAAAACTGGCGAGAAAGGTGGCATGAAAGGTTTGGGTTAAATGACCGTAGGTATCACAAGATGACAGTAAAATTAAAAAAATAAATAAAAATTTGTTATTGGTAGGTACCTAATCCAAGAGTTACGTGATTCATATTAAAAAGAATTGTACAATATTAAAGTGAGCGGAAATTATATTTGTTCCTATATTCATCGTATTAATAATAAATTGACTGTAATAATATAACGACGCAATGCAATGTTATACATCCTGTTATGGGCATCAAAGACGCCTCAAATAACAAGAAGACGGAGCATTGAAACTTCAGGATTTGTGCATATTTTATGAACGAATATTGAGTTACGAAACTACTTTTATCCATGGTTTGCATCTAAAAGTACCTACTTTATTATTAGTATGCTACATAGAAGACAGGGTACAGGATATATACAGTAGAATGGATAAAATCACTATTTCTGATACATTGACATCAAGATTATTTGAAATTCGCCGGTTAAAACTTATATTGGGTTTCCTTCTTAGTTCATATTGTCCCATATTGAACGAATGAAAAAGAAACAAAGAAAGAAAGAAAGAAAGAAAGAAAGAAACATAACAACAACAGTACCGTACATTACACTGACATCACACAACATTATCACAATAAGGAAAAATTAACAACACTATTTATTGAAGTGGGCTTTCCCTAAAAGCAAAATGGTGATGATCAGTAGGCTGTGCAAAATCTCTACGCTGCTATGTTCCCAAATAATTCTGGGGGTTTTTAAAACGTTAAATTCAATCATGCATGAAATTCACCAAAAAGGTCCTTTTCCTATACACTTTTTCCAGATTCACAGCAGCAAAAAACGGAAGCGTTTGATTGCGAAAGCTCCGATTTAATGCAAATGCCTGTGTGAATATGTTAACTGTGCACTTTAGAGTGAGTCCCACAATCGGTTGAAAAGTTTTTGTACGGAAAACTGCACGGGACAAGTGTTTGTACCGTCCAGTTCTTCCTTACCGAGACTCTTCAACCGATCGTGGGAGCTACTCTGAATATCACCAAATCCCTATTCGTACGGAAAACTGCACGCTATACCACCATGCATGGGAACATCGCGGTATTGTCCAGTTCTTCCTTACGAAGACTCTTCAACCGATCGTGGGAGCCACTCTAAATATCAACAAATCCCTATTGTCGCTAGGACGACCGAAAAGAGGCAAATTACATAAGGTACCGTTCTAAAAACGGAATTGCAATCTATTTTGTTTTTATTATGGAAATGAACTAAAAAGCTGAAAACTCGATATTTTGAAGAAGTGGGAAAACGAGGTGCACACCTGTGCCAGAGTTATTGCCCCAATACCCTGCAAATACTCTGTTTAACTGTCAGCTAATGTTGAATGAAATTTAATTAAGGACTGGGATTTTCATGCCATGATTTTGTATCGTTTCATTGTTGTAATATAGTCAAGTAACTTAATTAGTTTTGGTATCAGTAGATACTGTATGTAATAAGATAGGAAAATTGCATACTGTATACTATTATACTAACTCCATAACGTACAATTTACAAAATACATGCATGTATATGTATGCTGTTTGTACAGTATACCATGTATAGTTAACATTGCTCATTTTGCAGATGTACAAACAGTATTTTTAGCCTATTTGTGCCCTAACCATTTTCTAGTGCATTAGCAGCAAAATATTCGCACGAGCATTTTAATAATTTGCATTATTTTATTGTAGTTGACTGCAAAACATACATAAAAAATAGAAGATAGGAGAATATAAAATGAAAGTATCGTAATGAAAATTCCATTAGAATTTGTTTTAGAAAAAATATACTGTTATTTATTTTATTTATTTAGAATTTGAGACGATGTGGGACGTACATATTAGCATGGCCGTCCACAGCTATGGGCAGATGGGTCATCTGACCCACCTCGATTGGTACGAATTAGTTTTTTAAACTGCCCAATTGGCCACTTATATTAAAATAATAAATAGGCGGATTCATCGTAATTATTGATTTTTACTTTATCCCATATGTGCCACCCCCCTAACGAATAACTGTGGAATTTTCCATTTTTTTTCATTCGCTCTTGATTCACTTCATATTTCATCCTGCGGACGGCCATGCATATTAGTCACCCTTGCAGTTTTATTATTTAAATACGTAGTAGTAATAATCCCCTGATGGACCTTTTATGGATATATCTAGTGGCCGATTGGTCCGTAGTCCAATGCCAACGACCCCATGGATTTCGGTCATTATTTGTATTGTTTTCGTACGAACTTTTGGCCATTGGCAAACTGGTACATGTTCTCGATGTCAACCTACACCGGCTATACAAGCGATAATGGACAAGCTGAGACAAGCTTACCATTGACGCAATGAAACAGGCGAAAGCATGACTTGACCAAGAACATATACTAGTCATTTAAATACGTAAGTTATAAAGATTTGGTTGTACAGGAGTTATAGAGGACTATGGTACATCAGACACAATATTATAGGGTATCTTCCCCCCCCCCCCCTACCGCCTACCCAGTCGGCAAGGTGCATATATTTCAATAAAAAACAAAACAATTGTACACTTCAATTGGACCTCATGGGTCCCAAGAAAATGCTTTTATGTTATCAAAAAAGAAAAAAAAAACAAGAATCCATCGTACTGCTACATTTTAGAAGAGTAAAATTTTTTTAAGTCTTTTTTACATTCTGAAACTTTCTTGTGCTTGAGAAGATTTTTTGGAATACTGTTGAATATTTCAGAAATAACGTACTTTAAGGCTCTTTTGCAATGTTTGTTCCTAAATCTTGGTAGATCAAAGCACGGGAATAAAAGATTTCTGTCACAGCGCTTTTTCACGTCTTTAAACCTTCCATCGAAATAGTATAATTGCGCCATACGATATTTGCTTTGTAGTGACAAAGGCAAATTATCTAGATACATATAGTGGTCTTTAATGTCTCTGCAACTAGCTTTCTTAGGTACAAGAACTTTATAGCATCCTGTAGGCTTTTGAGAGGTGCAAGCAGATGTTGAGCGGTCAGTGTATATGTATCAATGCCATAATTTAAATGAGACTCAACTAGAGCATGATAGACTGTTTTAAGGTTAGTTCTATTTGTGTAAAACTGGAAGTTATACATTAAACAGCTAGCTTGCTTTAGTTTTTTCGTGAGATATTTAATGTGCTGCTCAAAAGAGAAAAAAAGTATCAATCACAAGGCCGAGATATTTATACTCAAGGACTTGCTCAATTTTCTGTTTGCACTTACAATTTAAAAAACCGTCATGGAGACACTCATGATTATGGAAAACGAGAAGGCCCTGATCTCTTTAATGTGTGGTGTTGTAAATATTTCATGAACTTAATGGAGAGCTAACATTTCACGCACCGGAAACTTCATGAAGAAAGAGCACAACCAAGAAGTAAAAATAACTTATGAAATTGTGCATGAAGTCTTTTTCAACTTGGATAAACCAAATCTTTATAGTTACGTAGTAAATTAAATAAAAACTGAATGATTTTTTCGTGATCTTGGGGTAACTAATTCCAGCAATATCTACATTCCATATCCTCATAAGTAGACAATTATTTTAAAAAAAAATGAAGCACCGTAGTGCTATTAGTAGTAGTCTATTCTACAATATTATCCTGCTATGAACAGATTTTTCTTACATTCACTAGATTTTTGGGATATTATTACATTGCAGAAGAGGTTTCAACGGTACGGAATGTTTGAAGCAAACTATTTGTGATATGGCGAGTGTACGTAACGATGTAAGCCCAGCAGCATATAGATCTACCAAAGAGAATTTCTCAAGTTTCGGATTAATAGAAGGGATGGATGTTGGTCGAGGGATGAAGAAGCAGCAGGGTTCCCTCTTGGCTGCCCTTGTTGGCATTCTATTCACGTAAGTCACAAATTTCGTCTGTGGTTCACTCCAGACCGCCACCATCTCCACCTCCGCAAATTCTCGCAGCCATCAATTTTTATGTGGCTCTCGTTTTTCGTGGTAATTTTTCAGGATTCTGTTTCTCCGCTTCTATATTTAATTTATTTTTTCTTTAGAGATGAGCAAAAAGGTACTTCAGGTACCTACTGAATTTAAAACAACGTACATATGCGGTATTCCATAAGTAGCCAAAATTAAATTGTGTCTGTGTGACAATATAAATTCTCATAAAGTTACGTCTACGCTTTGGGTAATGGCTGCATATGTTTTGGATTCTGTTGCATTATTAATTAAAGGGACTATCTACTACACAAAACTTATTGAAAATGAGAGTCACACAATAACATAAACTTTGCAGTAGAATATGGACACCAGGTCTGGACCTGTAGAGTAGTGGTACAGACTCGGACTTTCACCCGAATGGTTGTTGATTCGAGTCCCACACTGGCTACATTGTCTGCCCATGCATCGGAGGGCATGTAAAGCAGGCGGTCTCGGGTCATCCTAGACGAGTGTAAGAGAGGGGTTAATAGCCCTAACTCCGCTAGGTTGGCTTAGTAATAGAACAACAAAAAGTCAAGATTTATTAATTTATTTCTCTCTCCTGCAAGTGCAAGTGCTGACTATTCAATCTCATCATTCAATATCCTGCATGTTTTTGTTACTTCTCGTTTGATAGAGATAGACTATAGACATAACATGACATTTCCCGGACAACATCGTAAAATATTGTAGAGAACTGTTTTTAACCAAAAGAACGATTTTATAAAAATATACAGTAGGGTAGCTCACGACAATAATTTCTTGTTGAATGATTTGAGAAATTCTTCTATCGTTACCATCTTATTGTACAATTACGTTAACCATGTTAGCACAAACTAAAATATTTGTATTTTAAAATAAAATTACATATAAATATAATTTATACTAGCCTAGGGTATGTTTATTTTTCTGATAGGCCTACGTACCGGTGGCAACTAACTCACCATGTACTTTGTTTCTTACAGCCCCAATGAAAGAGTGGAAAGAAGATATTTGCAAGCATATAGCGATGGATTGAAAATGTTCTACGGTGACTGCTCAGGAAGATACAACTGTACCAGCTCTTACGCACAGTTATTCAAATTAATATTACAGGAAAATTTTAATGGGCTCTGAAGATTCGCCTACCATTGCAGCAGTCTTTCGTAGTTTCTTATAAGTGAACTCTACATATTTGCACTGTTATTTGGTTAATAAAAAATACACATATACACGGTACCCTTACTTCTAACGTGCTTCCAATATCATAGCAATAGCCATAGTAATTCTGTAAACACAGTGCTTCTAAACAGTAATCTTGACTTGCAGCTACTTGCAGTCCGACCCTTCTGAAAACACTGTGCATCCAATACACTACTATGTTCGATGGTCTCGATCAATGCCCGTGTTCATGATAGATATTGCCAGTCTAAACATCAAATTTGTTAGGTGTGATGGGATTTGGCAAGTTTGAGGCGGTTATTGAGCACAGCTACGTTAGTAATACCTGAACCATGGCGAATTAAACAAATTGATAAGGATTTAGTTGATAATACCTCAACTAAGAAAATGCAACCAGCAAAACTCCTGAAGAGAATCCTTTCTAATAATAATAATAATGTAGTTGAAATAATTAGTAGGCTAAACCATACCTTACGTAGGTACGTACCTCAGCAACAAAAAGCTTGTTATATGAGCATAGTCATTACCCCAGTCCCCATGGTAAAGTCGCAAACAGATAAAATGTGAAGTTTGAAATAAGGGGGATCGCGAATAAAATTAAGCACCAAAAAACTCCGTTAAAATAGAAAAATGAAGCATGCGTGTTTGCTATGACTCCCAGTCAGATTAGTCAAATTCAAAAAATGAGGGAATCAGGTTTTCCAGCATTGTTATTCGGATGGTTTATACTTTAATTAATTCACGTATAATTTCACATATCAGCTGAGTTTTCCTACTCTTCCAAATGCTGAGAATATTAGTATTATATCGGTACTATATCGAGGCTTTATGTGAAAGAAGCCAAGATAAATTCGATAATTTTCGATATTGAAATATTAATATTCTCTATCAACCTAGTTTTGTCATCTAATTAAAGTCCAATTTTTTTTTTAACTTTTTTGAATTTTGAATATTATTACTGTACATGCATACATTTATGTACTACGTACATACTAGTAGTGCAGACGCAGATTTTGTGCTTTAAAATGTTTACTCTTTTGATTTCAATACGGTACACACTATGTCTGGCTCGCAGAAAACCTGTGAGTCGATAGAACCTTGAAAATTGGCTCCATGTAAGAAAGAGGTTGAGCATGAACAATTAACTCTCTTAGTTTAGATATTTTGAGTATTAAATTTAAAGGAACCAAGACAAGTATGGTAGGGGTAAAGTACTACTACTATAGTAGCTTGCAGGGTGATGTCATTAAATTGACTAGAAAATGATGGAGAATTGCATAGAAAGCATAACTGACCATTAGCAAGTTATAATGAAGTCCCTGAAGATGGAGCTCGTGTGGCCGTTACATCATCCGGGTCATTTCCTCCAACCCCCCCTCCCCACCCACGTCCCCCAATTTTATCATATTTGATTCCAATTCCCGCCCCTTTTCCAACTTCCGCTATCCATGTGACTTTCTCATGGAGCGATATCGCGGGGGGTCACTCCAATAAATCTTCCTTCTATCGCACTTTATCCCTTTTCGTTGCAGCCATCACCACTACATCCTGCCGCTTGGCTATATTCGTACTATATGCGGCCGCGAAGTCTACCTTCATAGCTATATTTAGTAGTAGTACAATAGACTAGTACGTCAAAGTGCATGGCAGATCTAGGGGGCTACAGCCCTTTCAATTTACCCTGGGAAATCGTAGATAGTTTTCCAACAAAGGAAATACATATAAATTTTTACTTTTCCTGTATGATTAGCCCCCTCCCCCCAAAGCAAAGTTCTAGATCTACCTCTGAGTACATATTAGGGCTATTATCGTCATATATGGAATTATAAGTACAGTGCAGTGCAATGCATACATTATATATTGTACTATAGAAGTAATGGCTGGTAAAAGCGAGTTATTATGAATTACAAATTTTCTACTAGGACTATAGGCTAGTAATAAAATTATAATCTGATTTTTTGTTGTTCATAAATTACATGCAGGGCCGTTGAAGCAAAATCTGTACCGCCCCCTCCACAAACACTAGGTTTTGAGACCTGATCTAACCAAGACAAGTTCACGGGGTAGGTGCCTTGCCCCCCCCCGCCCCCTAAATACTATATGAGGACTTAATTACTGCCCAAACAAGTTTTTAGTTTTTTTTCTTGACGGAACAAGTTTCCACCGGGTGAATATTTTTAAACCTTTTAGGTATGAAAGACAAGTTTTTATAAAACATTTTTAGCATTTCAATATAGTAGACCAAGAAAATTTAAATTTTATGAATTTATGAAAATTTTCTTATTGCTATTTACAAAATAAAAACCAAATGTGTCGGATTTTGGAGTGACGTTCAGTGACCTTGATATTTTTGTTGTATAACGAGTCTTCTTGACTGTAATGCGCTGTTTGAATAAGCAAATTGAAAACGACGACAAAGCCCACCATCGGAGAATGAAGATACGGAGAAAATTGACAGGCTGTGTCGCCAAGTGTGTTGCCACCATCATGTCCCGGGGCCTCTTCCTATTATTTGCCATAATAATATGGCTTACCGCCGCTGCTGACGAGACCACACATAATCGTGTCCGGCGCTATCTTGTTTTTCCACGAGGTTCTAAATTCTTTGTAAGTTTTTAAAGTTGCGCTTATTTATGGCATTAGATTTAAGAGTAGTTAAATGAGCTGCATAGGCTTGCAATATCAATCTTGCTGTGAAATATGAGTTTAAATATGGATTTTTTCACGGAAGTAAAAGGTGCATGCATTATGGATGGGTCTCATCTAACGGAATAGACCACATTACATTAAGTATATTTAGGCCTTAATATGTTCATGAACTTTGACATTTCATGCTCATCAAGACTTAAAGCAGAGAGCTCAAAATAGTTTGTTACCAAAAGGCGAAGGAAATTCTTGACTTCTTATGCCTAGGCTTTGATTCAATTCAACTTCCGACAGCCATCGCAAACTTGCCACAACTTCGTTGTTTTTCTGACTTCTCTATGTAAGAAAATGTTTGATAATTTCTTCTCCTCTCTGATTCTCTTAGAAACTGTTGTCGGCTGGTTATAGGCCTACTATATTTTTTTTTTATCAGAGTTCATTTAGGTTTCTGTCTTTTCTTTGATTGATTTTATTATTATTTTACAGATCCGCCTGAATATTAGAGAAAATATCTTCACTTACACAACAATTTTTGCACACGCTGTCGGATTTAAAATGACTTGGGATTTGCCTGATCATCCAGGAAATAAAAAGACAGTACGCAAACGAGATATTCACGATGGTTTGACAACTCTCCTAAACAGGTTAGAAAAATTAATAATCATCCGTACCTACAGTGTGGTCCGCAACCAGAGGGGGGGGGGGCTGGCGGCTACCCCTGAAATGTGTTAGCTTTACACTAGATAGAATTGATCTTTCCAGACTTGCGAAATTTCACGACATTCCAAAGGATCAAACCCCCCCCCCCCCCGGGAAAAATTCCTGGTTACGGGCCTGCCTACAGTAGGTATTTCTTGGTTAATAGCATATTTTGTTTTTAAATACAGTAGGTACCAAGAAACATTCCAATTATCATATGCTATCCGAATAACGTCTTTAGTAGTCTCTACGGGTAATAAAAGCTCGTAATGAGCAGTTGTGAATCACATTAAATACAAAATTGTTGGGTATGACTAGTTGTCATAAATATAGGAGATATAGGTGATTCTAGCCATACTTACTTCAGAGATAGATTTTTTCCTTTTTTTAATGATTAATAACACGCTTAGAGACTGTATATATTGTATATACAATGTACATTGATATTGAGAAAATCAAATACACAGTGTTATGGATATTGGTTATCCAGGAGCGGATGTTGAATTGAAAATCCATCGAACGTTCAAACCTAATACCTAGATTTTTTTACCTCGAATGTATTTTTCAAATACCATCATGAGTTTTCACCTCCATTTTTGACTGTGTGCAGAATAAGCCTATTCTTTGTAGCTACAATAATTGAAGATTTACATGACAAACTACAGGTATATAACAATATAGTTTTAAAATATAAATTTCCACATAAAAGTTTAACAGTTTCATTCAAAATCTAAACATTCTTCTATAATAGTAATTTTTTGTAGGTTGAACATAGATGGAGATGCCTGCATTGAGAAATTTATTTGTGAAATGAAAGAAAATCAAACTAAGAATCTTTTAACTGACATCATGACAATACTCTTTAGGTAAGTATTAGGCCTATTCGCACATTGTTTTCTCCTAAATGTACAGTAGGTACTTTTTACCAAATGTATTCATTGTCAGGTTTCCTGTTCTTTGTCTTATAGGGCCTAGGTCTAATAATTGAAAATAGCCAATAGGTTGCGTAGCCAGTGATTATAGCAACTAAAATAACCGGTCCGAGTTTACTCGAACATGCTTTCCAATTTATCAAAATTAGTAGATAGAGAAAATGAATAATTTCACGGTAAATAATTTTCCTATGGTTAAATTTCCGATAACTTGGGGGGGGGGGGGGGTTGTCCAACTGACGTCACTGGAGGTGAGGTAAATTCTAGATAGGTCAGACCAACACATTGCCACACAGCAATACTGGCAGGGCACGCAATGCATTTGAGCATGAATTTTCTATCATTTAAAAAAAATTTTTTTTGTACAAAACCAACTTTCCTGGGAAAGCAACCTGTCCAGTTTCGTTACTCAATCTAACACCTAAAACATACCTGAAAGTAGAAATCATCGACAGAAAGGTTTCCCAGAAAAATAATTTTTTAGTCATTTTTCGTTAAAATTTAGTTATTTTTATTTTTTTTACCCCCAGAAGCAACCTATCAAGGGGCAAGCGACCCCCCGCATTTCGTTAACATTAATAACTACTACAATATATATGAATTTAAAATAAATCTTTGGAGCCGTTTTTGGGAAATAATTTTTTTAGACGTTTTTTTGGATTTTTTTTAGAATAAAACCCCCCAAATTAAGTTAGCCCCCCCCAAAAAAAATGGTCCCGAGGTATGATTTTTGTGAACCTACATGCCGAATTTCAACAAAATCGACCGAGTAGTTTGCCCGGAAATCGATGCACAGACAGACAGAACGACAGACCGACAGACAGACAGACAGACAGACAGACAGACAGATATTTCGTAAAAACCACTTTTTGGGTTCCTGGGACCTTAAAACGTGTATATCCGTTAAAATCTCGGAATCGAAAATTTGGACGATCACAAAGCTTTCCTACGTATAAATGGGAAAGCAAAAAAATTATTCGCATCCAAACAATTCAATGAATGTATCCGAATAACCTCTCTTCAGTCTCCTTTGTAGGTAATACCTGTGTTGAGTTACGACAGGTCACCGATTGCATGATGTGCAAGTACGAACAAGCTACCACTATGCCATCGAATAATAGGTCTATCGCCTATTATTTATTTATTTCCAAAGTTTATATGCTTTTAAAGTGGTACTTAATTTAAACTGACCTGGGAATGCGTTGCTTTTAGTTTTCAGTTATAACTTTTGAAGACGAAGGGGCTGCACGATTTTTCTTTTCTCTTTAGTAACTTTCTCTCCTTGAGAACATATATATATATGCCACTTTAGTTTGAGTGAATTAGGGAAGTGTTTGATACTAAAGGGAATTCTACGAGCCACTTCACTGCAGAAATATATTCGTGAATACACAAAATTTGAAAGAAAAAAAATACAAAAATACAAAATTCAACCTTACTTGACACAAACCGCAACCAACAGGGGAAACCATATCGTTAGATCTTCTTCTAGACTACTGTGGGGTTTGAGGTTCATACGAACCGCAGAACATGCCATAGCCTATTTGTTTGTCAGTTGTAGCCTGGGCACCTTGTGCATACGTACAGTATTAATTATTTCATATTATTTTTTTCAGATCTGAAGGAAGTGAAAATTGCCATGACATTGGCTTGACTTGTCCATTATCCATCCATAACTTCATACCCTCTGCCAGCTCTATATGAATAGCTTAATTAAACAGCGATGTATACCCAAAAGCGCCTGTCATTTGATATAAAAATGGGCCCAGTTCAGAAGGAAGCTTTATGCAGTGACGAACACAGAGAGGGTTAAAACCCGGCAAAGTGACACCTTATTTTTTTTTTTAAAATGAAACATGAGTAGTGTTATTGTGAAACATCATTAAATGGTTTCGTTCTGTATGTACCAGTCTGTATTCGGAAAAACTAAATAAGTTACTTTAATCAAATACCGTATTGTTTTTATTCTCAGTTTATACCTGAGGCGGCATTTTGACGGATACCCCTCCCCAAAATAAAGAACTGGTCCGAGGTTACTCGAACATGCTTTCCAATTTATCATGTAGTAGCTAGAAAAAATGAGTAATTTCATGGTAAATAATTTTCCTATAGTTAAATTTCGGGCATTCTGGGGGGGGGGGGGGATTTTTCCACCTGACGTCACTGGAGGTGAGGTAAATTCTAGATAGGTCAGACCAACAAATTACCACACAGCAATAATGGCAGGGCACGCAATGCATTTGACCGTGAATTTTCATTTTTTCAAAAACATTTTTTTTTCACAAAATCAAATAGTTTTTTGGGAAAGCAACCTGTCTGGTTTCGTTACTTAATTTAACACCTAAAACATGCCTGAAGGTAGAAATCATCGATGGAAAGGTTTCACAGAAAAATTATTTTTTAGTCATTTTTCATTAAAATTTAGTTATTTTTATTTGTTTACCCCCAGAAGCAAACTATCAAGGGGCAAGCGACCCCCCGCATTTTGTCAACATTAGTAACGACTACAATATATGTGAATTTAAAAGAAATCGTTGGAGCCGTTTTTGAGAAATAATTTTTTTAGACGTTTTTTTGGAGTTTTTGAGAATAAAACCCCCCCCAAATTGAGTTAGCCCAAAATAAAAATAAAAGTCTCGAGGTATGATTTTTGTAAACCTATGCTAAATTTCATCAAAATCGACTGAGTAGTTTGCCCGGAAATCGATGGACAGACAGACAGAGCGACAGACAGACATTTCGTAAAAACCACCTTTTTTGGTTCCTGGGACCTCAAAACATGTAAATCCTTTGAAATCGAAATCGAAATCGAAAATTTCGACCATCACAAAGCTTTCCTTATACTACGTATAAATTGGAAAGCAAAAACCGTGTCCGCCATTGGGTTTACGTGTGTATTATTATGTATTGTAAGCATTGTAAACATAATAGGATAGGACTACGTAATATATTGTAGATGATGTGGAGCAGCCGGTGCTCCAGACGTCGCTGTTATGACCTGCATTACACATTTTATGTACTTTAACGTTGCATTTGACCATTGTTTAAGCAGTGCTAAACAGAGTAATTTACTCCAGATCGTAAAAATTGCGGCAATAAGAAGCAGCAGTATATTAGTCTAGAAAAAGATTTGCTGTTTTATTATACGAATCGTTGCTGTTTCATGCATACAATATTTATTGCTTTCCAATTTATACGTAGTATAAGGAAAGCTTTGTGATGGTCGAAATTTTCGATTCCGAGATTTCAACGGATTTACACGTTTTGAGGTCCCAGGAACCCAAAAAAGTGGTTTTTACAAAATGTCTGTCTGTCGGTCGGTCTGTCTGTTCGTCGATTTCCGGGCAAACTACTCGGTGGATTTGAGTGAAATTTGGCATGTAGGTTCACAAAAATCATGCCTCGGGACCATTTTTTTTTTTTGGGCTAACTCAATTTGGGGGGTTTTATTTTCAAAAAACTCCAAAAAAACGTCTAAAAAAATTATGTCTCAAAAACGGCTCCAACGATTTCTTTTAAATTCTCGTAGATTGTAGTCGTTATTAATGTTGACAAAATGCGGGGGGTCGCTTGCCCCTTGATAGTTTGCTTCTGGGGGTAAAAAAATAAAAATAACTAAATTTTAATGAAAAAATGACTAAAAAATGCGAAACCTTTCTATCGATGATTTCTACCTTCAAGCATGTTTTAGGTGTTAAATTGAGTAACGAAACCGGATAAGTTGCTTTCCCAAAAAAATATTTGGTTTTGCCCAAAAAATTATTTTTGAAAAAAATGATAGAAAATTCGCGCTCAAATGCATTGCATGCCCTGCCATTATTGCTGTGTGGTAATTAATGTGTTTGTTTGACCTATCGAGAATTTACCTCACTTCCAGTGACGTCAGGTGGACAACCGCCTCCCCCCCCCCCCCCGCCGAGATATCGGAAATTTAACCATAGGAAAAATATTTGCCATAAAATTACTAATTTTCTCTATCTAATAATTTTGATAAATTGGAAAGCATGTTCGAGTGAACTCGGACCGGTTCTTTCAGTTGTAATTGGTGCTGGAAAACACTTGAAAAGTTATTATTCTTGCGGTGTAGCGCAGTTTATGCAGTATAATGACTATGAGTATTGCAATATACTCAACAATTGCCAGCAGTTGTAATTTAATGTAATTTAAAAGTTATGCAAAATACTGTGAGTTACAATTTTACTGTATATCCAGCGTGGCTCACACTAAGTACCTTGTAGGACTTGGATCGTGGGCCCTTTCTGTCATAGTGTTGATCAGTAAATAAAATAAATTAAATAAATAAAAAATCGATAAATCGATAAATATACAAAAATACAGTAGCCTATATATGCAACATACTCATAAAATAAACATACGTACACATGTTCAATATTGCACAAATGAACAAATAATAATATTTATTACCGGCATATTAATTTATATATTATATTTATATTATATATATTATATTTATTAATATTCATACAATTATTATCTGTTTTCTCAATTGAAGTATAAAGCTATAATTCCATCACTACCCATTCCATCTGAACCCATTTCTGAATTTTTTCTAGAACAATAATTTGAAGAATAAAATTTCCAACAGTGTCAAGCCATTTGGCCTACTAATAGTAGGGCTATATATAGTAAGGCTATATATAGTAAGTACTAGTAGTTGTATGCTATAATGAGCTACATACATGGATAGTGCTTGATATTAGACGATTATTGGTTTGAATCTCAAAATCGCTAAATGTTCGGCCATAAGACGGTCTGTTCCGTATCACCGCGGTGCTGCGCTGTTAAGTAGGGTATGAGAGTGATTTATTGCTCGTAGACTCCGTAATTCGAAATAATCTATTATATAGTGAGTCTGTTAGAAACTTGCCACTTAAGCTAAGATTGGTTAGCGTCAAGCAGTTGCTAGCTCCATTATGATAGAACTGTACCGTATCTCAATCTTGGCTTTAAGTTTGAATTCCTAACCTCAATAGGGTCGTATTGATAGTTTCAAAAAAAAAGAAGCAATAAAATTATCTTATTAAATAAATTATTTATTTTCTTAATATTCTAAACTGTAAATTTTAATTGTAATTATATTGATTTATTGATTGATCTTTACTTCCATGTACATATAAAAAACTACTTATTGAAGACTCCATCATGTATATGCCATGCAATTGCTGATTTCGTCAGGCAGGGCTTGCATCATATAGTATATTAACCTGTCCCGTCAAATCAGGCAGGTCATGAATTAGATCTCCCATTTGCATAATGTTTTCTATTTTCCTCTATAAAATTTAACCTCTAGTACCTATACTGGATTAAATATTTAAGTTTATCAACAGCTTCATTTTCACAACCGTCTTTGTCACAAAAACTACTAACACTGCTAGTATATAAGCATTTCAGCGCAATTACGGTGTCTCAAACTATTATTACATCTAGTTACGGTACATACGACCCTTTTAACTCGCTTGGCAGATTAAAACCGTTATTTTGCATAACGGACGTACGTAATTTTCAATCACGACTTTCATCCAAACAAATCAACCGACTACCACCATCACGCATTCCCTTAACAATAGAATCACGCCATGGATATAGAATGTCAATAGAGGAACACCTATAACGGGTGACCGTGACTTTGCGGTTTGAATGTAATATTAACGTGCTAAGTTTACTGTCACATTTGGGGTTGAACGCTCTTCAAAGTCACTATATTGACTAGATATTATATTTGCTTGAAGCTACTGAGATATCACAAACAGGGTGTCACGAGGCAACACAAGAGTGTTTTGAAGTTCGGTGAGTACCTACCATAATTATTATTTACTTTTTCTTCCCTTTGCCATATGCATCAATTTTGTGTATGCTCCCTTCAATTACATATTTTACAATTGCAGGTTCAACTCCCATTGATAGTCTTAAATTATGAACAAAATGCAAAACATTATACCTAACAATTAAGCATTAAATGCTGCATCATTTTATTTCAGGTTTATCAGTACGGAATTTAAACAAGTAGACACTATAATTTAAAGAATGCAATTAGAACTTTTAGGACTGTGGCTTTCCCTGATACCTTATACGTCTGCATTCACCCCGGACCATTCTGTCGACACTTATAGCTGCGAAAATGCCAGAAGTACAGAAAAGGTTTTATCAAGAAGAAAGAGGTATATTGTTTTTCCGAAAGGCTCTTCACTTCAGGTATGTAGATCCATTTACGGAAGGTCTACTTATATCTACTGTATGTCGCTATGATCATTTCGGTAAACAGATTGTTGTAATGGTATTCTGTGGTATTATGTTCATTCTGGCAGATATTTATGTTTTTCGGGACTCATATATATAGCATACCGGAACTCATAGTTTGTCTGAATGTAAAGAATTATAGTATTAGACCGAATTATAGTCTAGAATTATAGGCCTAACTATTCGTCACGAATTACAATTTTGGCCAATAGGTGACCGCAGACAATCGAGTTCATGGAGCACCATAGTACCTCGTCACAATTAATTCGTGCATGCAATAGACATTGTCGGGTTTGGCTATTGGGAGGCTATGGTCCCAGGGCCCCCACAACGAAGGGGCCCCCACAGAAAGCCGCCAAATACAAAATCGCAACAGATTAAAAAAAACTAAAGCAAATAAATAAACTTGTCAAAATATTTGGCGGTAAATTCGAACGTGCCGTGGCATTAATGAATAATCGCCTTACTCTATTCAATTTTGCTTCCTGAGTCAATTTTATAAATGGTAGTGGAATTTTCGTGTAAGGGTATAAGACTTTTCTGCCCGAGAAAGGGCCTCCACATAATTCCGACCCAGGGGCCCCCACAAGGCCAACCCGGCACTGGCAATAGAGGTTATTTCTCAGATAGTATACCTATTTACCTGAGTCTTAAAAGCAGCAGGAGGTCATCGCCCGTAGAAGGACAGACGTCACATTCTAGGAGAAAAGTTTTCAAGTTAGTGTCAAAATGGCACCTAATGGCACTTAAGCTGATAATATTGCTGAGATGAACCCGAAACTTTGGAAACTCGTAGTATTTAGGAAAGTTTAATGCAATACATTGAGCCCCTAGCGGCAACACGCTAAGTCAATATAAAAGTAATCAATCAGAAAAGTCGCAGTACCCACAACTTCTTTCCCATGCTTTCCAAAATCCAGCACATTTCTTTTCTTCCATTCTTGCAGACTTTTTGCTGTTTATTCATGTGTACAATATGCAGCCCTGTACGATATAGGCTGTTCGATCTTGTCACTTTACTTTTGATATGAATAAATTTTGGCTTTACTTGATTAATTGTAATTTATTATAATTTATCGCGTCCCGCTTCGCCTCGCCTTGTCCTAGAAGAGGCTGGAAGCTCGTTGCTCCTCACCTCAATTGTAACTCAGCTCGCTATATTGCGACTCATTCTTTTGGGTATTAACTTTTCGATGATAACATTGTTCGTAATGGGTACTAGAAGATCTGGCCACTAAACACTTGACTTGAAAAGGGCCAACAGAGTCCCTGGTTGTTTATCCCAGCCGTTGCAAAGTTGATGGTGCCTTGGTGGCCGAGTACAGGTTAACGAGCTGGACAGATGGATGGACTGATTTTGTCATCTGTGAATGGAGACAAACAGTAGGACTAAATTATGTATTCAATATTTATAATCATTTATATAATTATAAGAATATAATTTATATAATTATTATATATAATTATTATTCAGCATTATTATTTTTTTAATAAATGCATTGTACTGCCGCTGTGAATGTTTTTGAAAATCAGACCAGATGTTTACATAAAACATATGCTGCATTCCTGCATATGCTATGATAGGCTACAATACCGCACAATATATACTGTTTCCTATTAATATAAAGATTTCTGAGTGACCTGCTTCGAGTTTGAGACTGAATTTTTATAGTAATAATAATATAGGCTAAATTATTCAAAACAATAAGGTAGACCTGCTTTAGCCTAATAAATTTGCCTTGAACTATTATTATTTTATGAAAGGAATTTCAAACCTGACCTCCCATCTTAGTTCTCATTAACTTACATACAGCGTTCTATATAGTCCTAGAATATCAAGTAATCACCTTATTCAGAAAGGGGCGTCAACAAAATCCACCCCACGGCATTGCCTATTATTATTATATAGAGTAAATATTGGGCTGGTTATTTGAGCGTGAATGTTACCACTATCATTTCTATTCATGTTAGTTGGCATACGAGCTACTTCCTTTTGTGCCTGACGCCAGAAACGAAATTGACGTCGGAGCAACAGTAGGATTAGCATGGCAGTTACCAACAGAAGCTCGTCAATATTTAGAAAAAGGTCGTATTCGGCGCAAAAGGTCCGATAAGCCTATGGCAAGTAGGCTAGGAGTTTTCGATGTCATTGACTCGCTCTTACAATAGTAAGTGTGACCATTGTGTCATAACAAATTGTTTATGGAAATTTTAACATTATTAATTAATTAATTAATTTTAATTAACGTGGTTATGGCGGCTGGTGCGATGCTCATTCACATTAACCACATCAAAGTACCTACCTTGAATTCTTTCAGCCGAGAACTCGTAGATAACCTACCCTCATGTTAATAGAAGGATTTTGATAAATCATGAATTTAAAGTTATTTTTTATTTAAAAAACATTGTATACGGTATTGCAAAAATATACACTTTACTATTTAAAACCACGGGACATTTAATTTTTACTCTTTGACTTCCATTACAAAAAGTAGGCTACATATACCAGAAATGTAAGCCTGCATTAGATAACATTTCAAACTTTTTTTAACCATCTTTCTAATTTATTTTTAAACGTAGAAGAATACAAATTTTGCACTCTATAACTTTTATCTGTCTGTGTATTGGGAGAAAAATAGCAGGCTGTAGAAAAACATTATATAAATCAGGGTCATGTATTGCTACGCCTATTAGAAGTAAATATTTTAGGTCTATCTTCAAGGCAAATCGGAAGGTACTTTTCAAATGCTTGCTCCCTTTTTTAAATTGTACGATATAAAATATAAATATAAATTGTACAGTACAGTTATAACCACAAACAATATAGCCTGCATGGATGTGTAGGCCTACAATCATTTGAGACATGGAAATTAATAAACAAAGGTTTCTTTTCCTCTTTTTCTTTTCACTCATTAAATTTACTAACAGGTTCTTGGATTTTAGCTTGTCTTCTGCTACACCTTTTTTATTAGCGAAAAGTCAACTATTTTCAAGCTTGGGACAACCGCTGGCCTTGCATGGATGTTACCCGACAACGCTGATTTATTTATAATCAAAAAGAAACACAAAAAATTTAAGCGTAGTGTTTATCAAAAAATGGAAGGCTACATGAACGCGTGAGTAAAAAATGTTGTATTGATGTAGGTAGCCACCTTAAAAAAGGCTGGTATAGGCCGACTTGAGGGGTGCCTGAAATTTGCTGATTATTTAATTATTCAATGAAAGGCGAAGCATATCAGTGGAATTTAATTTGTTAGTCAATTTTAAGAAACCAAATTAATTTTTTTTCACTCACTTCACTTCACTTTTTTCCTTGACCAGTAGCCCCGGACAAGGTGCATATATTGAAAAAACATTGTTACTATTACTACTAATTATAATAATAATAAAGTCTTTATTACAAAAAAATATGCAGGCCCTAGATGCAGTGAGATCAGTGCCTTACACCTAACTGTACATATCAACGATAGTTTAATTGAAATATAATTTTGAAAATTACATTAATATGCATAATATCAGTCATACCTTCGATTTAAGATAACTAGGTAGGTAGGTATACATAACAAGTGAGTGTACCCAATTTAAGTAAAATTAAAGCTGATTCTTACAAAACAATGCCCGCGCAAATTTCATAAATACAAATGTATAGGGAATATGGCATCTTGAAGGAAATATGCGAATTTTTGTGCTCTACGATTTCAAAAAATGTCCATGAACAACATTGAGCACAAAAAGCTCACATGACTTGATTTCAGGGCAGCCCTTTTTTTGCTTTCAGTCATAATATAAATGGAAAATCGTGTATACTACGAGCACTTTGCGATTCTGGCCAGAGAACTCCATCTAAGAAATCCTTTTTAACGGAGATATTGCATCGAATATTTTCGTAAGTAAAGATTAGAGTAGTATAAGTAAATAATTGGAAGGTTTTTAATGAATTGCTGGCTCGTTTACTGATCGCGTAGGGCCTATCTAGGCCTATATACGGTATTTACATTAAGATTGAATTTACAATGAAAAATTAATTTCTTCCATTACTGCATGACTCAGGTGAATATATTACCCCAAGATTAAATCTGCTGTAAAATTTGCATAATTAAATTAAAATGCAGGTCAAGTATTATGTGAGCCCTTTACGCTGTTGCAATATTTTGATAATTTTCACGTGTCAAACGCAACATTTTTTTCACTGTGTTATGACTATATGGACAGACATTTAACACTCTCATGTAACATTGTCCAAATAGTTCTGTTGTACGATGAAACCTTGTCGAACTTTTAAAATAGGTATTGCTGTGCAACATATTATATTGTATAATAAATAGAATTTGAATATCAATTTACAATATTATAATATTTACATTGCAATGGTCCTGATTACACGCTCTAATATTTATTTCATAAAATATTTATTCGATTGAAGAAATATTTGGATTGCTTATTTTTTATATTCGATTTGAATCTGAATTTTTTATTATTGGTGTTACACGCTAAATTTTCATGGGCACATTTATTTTTATTGAATATTGGAACAATATTCGAGTGTGTACTGTAATCAGGGGGAATGCATATGCAATTTAAACATTCTGTAAAATACAGGTTTCGATACATGACACGTCATTGTGTCCTTCACTAAAACTCTTGAGCTCCTTCCTCAGGACTACCAAACAAATAGTTTTTTGTACAAATGAAAAACAATAATTGCGGCCAATAGCTGTGTTAGAAAGATGTTGCCTACATAATAGTATATCAATGTTATCAGAAACATTTCTAATGATGTTTGTCCTGATATTTATGACAGCTTAGGCGGCTATTCCACCGACCTCGTTTGGCATAATGCAAGTGCATGACGTGGTAGCAGACGTCATTAATAAGTCTCTGCCATATTTTAAGGAGACTATAATGTAGATACTTAACTTATCTATTATAAATTAAGTTATAATATGGTAGAGACTTATTAATGATGTCTGCTACCACGTCATGCACTTGCATTATGCAAAACGAGGTCGGTGGAAACGCCGCCTTAGGTGGCTATACGACTGATATTTCCTGAGATACAGTATTTGATTGTTACACTTATAAGGCCCCCCCACCCTCCAAATTGTCTCTCAATTGTATGGTGAAAATGACACCTATCAGTTTAAAAACTAAAAACGTATAATACCGTACGAGATATAGAATTCCGTAGGGTATATCGGATCCTGTATGTACCATATCGTATACTAAACATAAATTTCATTGCAATCTATTGCAGAGTTTAATCCACTGAAACCATCAAAGTTCATGGGCACATAAAAACAGCCGTTTGGAGGGCAGTTTGACAGTTACAAGTCCATTATTATTTTAATGTTACCGTTCTTGTTCACCAAACCTGCACAGAAATGCCCCAATCAACCATACAGAATGTCTGATCCAATTAGGAGGTTATAATGTCAAATGATACCACATATATCGGATGATGGTGATACTTAGAAGTAATTTACTGCATAATTTAGAAACTGAATACAAGTATGACGGCTGTTTCTTTTTGATTTTATTATTTTTTAGACTGGGTCCAGATTTGGGAGTAGATGATCAGGAATACACAAAAGCTCATTTATCTGTCAACTCCAACTGTTCAACGCTTTATCCAGATTGCCCTTTCTCCGTTTTCGACTTTGACAAGCCTTATATTCTACCTAGTGTACAACTGAAATAATACCTGAAGCTACAGCTGAAATAAAAAAGAAAAACAATAAATGATGTGTAGTGATGGATATTCAGAATACGATTGTCATTATACAATACAATAATTATACAATATAATAATTGAAGCCCGCGTTATTGTTTAAACAGAATATTGTCAGTCCTATATATATATGTATGTAGATATCTACAACTAGTCTAATTTTATTTTAAGTGCTGAGGTATTTATAATAGGTAATTTTTGCACCGTATAATATAAGCAAATTACGAGTATACCACAGTGAAAGAAAGAAAGAAATATATTTATCATACAATACAAAACGAAATTAATTATACAACAAACCCACTAAGAAATTAACAATTTTCCTACTAAATAAATATATGTATAAATTCCTCCGTGGGTACATCAATCAAAACCTATGAAAGGTTTGTGTGATTGAAATTGTGATGTTTTAACATAAGAATTATCCTTTTACTTTCAGGGCGAGCGCGACCAAAATTACCGAGTTACCAGAATCCGGACGCGGTCGCCCTAAAAATTGTTTTCTTTTATTGTTATGAATAGAAATATTTTTATATAACTTAAGTAATAATAATAAATTTTGAAAACTTTCTAGTAAACTACTGAAATCAACGGTACTAACGATCGGCTTGATCTTATTGAAATGTATACAGTCGTTAGTTTACTTTCTAGCCCCACTATAGTCTATCTGTTTTGATTTCAACCCTTCGACCAGGTACACATAGAAGATTCTCGCAGTCGCGATTTGCCGACGACTTTTCCATTGTAGCCTAGTAATATCGTAGAGCGGAAGATGTCTTGTCGATTTCTTAACGATTTCGGAAGCTGGCTTGAAGTGCAAGGTTTTCGCCTAGACAAGCCGAATCATAGAAGCCTTCCGAAGTAGACTGTGGATTTGCAACAGCCATTCCCCAAACCCTATTCTTACAATGGAAAAGACGGTGGCAAACCGTGACTTGTCCATTATCGCATGTAGTCGGTGTAACAAAAACATACCAATTTGTCAATGGCCAAAACCTCATACGCAAACAATACAAATAATGTCCGAAATCCATGGGGTCGTTGGCATTGGACAAGGGACCTATGGGCACCATAAGTAGGCCTAGGTCCACAAAAGTCTTTCAAAGAATTTCAAATTAGCTAACGCAGCTGGTTATTTCAACTTTTGAGTGAATTGGTAATATTGTACTATACATGATATAGTCAGTTATTGCTTGGTACCGTTCTAGCCAGATGAGACTGATCTTGTAGCATGCACTAAAAAATTAAATTTTCTACCGTTTCAGGAAAAAAATCCACCACTCTCAACAAAGTTGGTTAAAAATGAAACTCAGAGGCAGCGAACGATTTAATTCTGTACTTATGAATTCACCAAGGCTGGTTTCCTTGAAATGTTACAGAACTCTCGTATTTACATGGAACGACTGTAAGAGAGCACAAGGAGGCAAAGGATTCTTAAAAGCACTCAGGCGTCCTTTTCAGTTGAATTGAGAAAGTTAAGTGCAGAAACGCTGGAAATCTGATAGGTAAACATTGCTGTGCAGCAAACCCAGGTCAATACCGAAAACTCCTACGGGAAATTTCCATATCTAAATACGAAATCCTTACTCTGCGTTTAGCAAGGGTTATATTATTTAACTAGACGGAATCCTCTAATTTCTCGTTTTGAACAGAGTTTCCTAATTTTAGGTTGGTCTATTCGTAAATTTTGTTAATTATTCACCCTGCGAGTCAAATAACAGAGAGACATTTCACTTTATTCATTGTTTCTGTGGCAATGGGAAAATACGTGTAGATAAAAATATTTTCTTGCAGGGCTATTTACTAGACGCAATAGCCGTATTGACGTAGGTTCAGTAATTATTAACACAATATAATTTTAAAGAAAGAAAAGTCTGAAAACATCCGTGATCTCATCAGATTGCTTAAGTGAATACACAATACCATATGGTAAACATTAAGTGAAAATTGTAAACATATTATTTTGTCAGCAGTAGAAACATTAGAGGGAAGATTGGCATGGTATTTAAACGTACATGTACTAATTTCACAGAAAACACGAAACTATAAATAACCCTGGGACATTGAAATTGGTCCACGGTGCATTTTAACAGTGTGAATTTTTTGTCATTTTTTTCCATAAATTCTAATTTAATTATAAAAAAACACATAAATGGGTGGAATTACAGAATGATGCCTCTGTCCACCCATAGAAATTATGAATGATTATTTATTTATATTTTCCCATATTTCTAGCCTCCAAGACCGGAATCTCAATATTTGAACTGGTAACCGCAGCCTAGATATAGGTGCACTAGATAAAAGTGACACAAATATTTCACATCTTTAACAAGATATGGAAGCATACCAAAGACGATAGGAGTAAGTGTAATATTGCTGTGCATTAGAGAGAAAATAATAGTGTTGATGTTGTAAAATACGATATTTACACTGTACTATCTTGAACAACCTGAGCTGGAGAGACGGTGGGTTATTAAGTATCGTTTTTCGATAGACTACCTAGGACCTCGCTATCCGGGCCGGCATCGAATGTTCCCAGGGTGACAATAAAATATTGTGATAGCTGTTTACGTACAATGCTGGCTTGCATAATACGATAGGTAAGGAGAAATCTGGAAGGTAATTAGAGTATACAGTATACATTGTATACTAACATATTTCAATAAAAATTTTACTCATTATCTGAAATAGTGATATGCTACTAAACAAAGACATTTGACTTGGTGCAGTTCGAAACATTTCAATCTCTCAAATTATATTTTTTATTCTGGTTTTTTGAATAATTTTAATAAATCTAACTAATGTCTTCGCTTACCCTGGCTTTTTCGTCATCTATTTATATAATACTATAGGTTTTAAGGTTAAATTTGTGTAAGAGGAAATATTAATTTTTTTCGGGGACCATGTAGAGGACTTAGGAATTGGTGCACTTTTCAAATCATCTATTAATACCTATGTAATACCACAAAATGTTTTCCTGTAGATGCTTGAGCATATGTATGGTTATGTCGCGATAGGCCGCCCGCGTGCTGAGTACTTGGACCAGCTGCTCAGAGATTTCAACTGCACGACGTACAGGGACCTAAAGAGGCTGGCCGAGGACAGAACGGAATGGAGGATCCGGAGCATGCTGCTGCAAACCAACCCCTAGTGGTTGTGCACCATAAGAAGAAGAAGCTTGAACTCAGTTCGTCAAACTTCCTCGTACTACCACTAGATATAGTGGTCAATAATTTCATTATGTTCATGACAAAATTCATTCAAAAAGAGGAGTAGAATGCATTATGATGTGCAGCGGTGAGAAAGAGCAGTCATCAAAGCCATTTTTACATTCTTCTTTTGACATTTGAGGAATTAGAAATAAAACCACGTCTTCTAAAAGAGAACGGCCGAAATAGAGGTTCTCATTTGCCTCACATGCTAGTCGAATTACGCAAGCCTCTCCATTGTGACCTTGCCTGAAATTAATAAAGTTGAAAATTGAAGTAAAATTGCTGACCGTACTATACTTGTTTTATTGACAGTTGGCAGGGAAATATTTTAAAATTTGAATGGAAATTTCAGGCCTACCGCGGCTACGGAGTTATCTATAACAACACATGCACTGCCCCTTCCACTGATGAAAATAATAATAATACTAATACTATTAATAATTTCAACCGTCTTCATGTGTCAGTAATATTTTCCCCATTCACTTTTTAATACTTAGCCATGGTGAAAAATAAAATAAAATAACTTTGACAAATATTACCAAAAATATACCATACATAAACTAAGCAACCGGTTTCGGCTTTTTCTTTCGTCAGCTTCAGGCGTACATGCAACACCACATTAAAAAAAATTGAGAATTGAGAATACAATATATTGGTATAACGAATAGAGAGTGGCTTTGAACATCCATCGTGAATACATTGTGGGGTGTATTTAAGCTGGGTCTACTTTCCTTATCCTAAAGCATTTGTTTTGTCAATTGAACAATCATATTGCCCAATATAGGACGGCGAACGTACCCAAGAATTTCGAGAAGGGTTTCAGTACATGGTACAATACTGTGGTAAAATTATTGGCTATAATATATATTCAAATTCCGAGTATAAGTAACTCTGTAGTACATACGTTATGCCCTGCAAGCAGGGAAGGACCGGAGTTCTCCCCGGGGGAAACTTTTTTTATGAAAAAATGAAATGCTTAACGCATTATGACAGCAGTTTAGGTTGAACAGACGAAGATTCGTATGCATAACTGCAAACGGTCTCATTATTGCAGTAATATTTTCCACATAGGCACTTTGTAATACTTCGTCATAGCAAAATATAAAATAACTCTTGAACTATTAATAAAAATATATTTAAAGCGACTGGTTTCAGCACTAGACCATCACCAGGCTACTGGCGGCAAGCTCCACTAGTTAGCTCTGATCTTCATATCAAAGTTACATAGTTTCAAATTTTTATCCTGAGTTCATAGCTTTTTTAAATTTCTATTGTCTCTAGGGAGTCCAGCAACAAGGTGAAAGGTTTTCAAATCAATAAAATTACAGAGATGACCTGCCATATTTGAAAAATATTGATAATAAATTAATAGGCCTAATTAATAATGTACATCTTTAAGTTCATACCTAGAAATGAATTGCTTCAGATGGTCCAAGACTTTTCCCTGTCTTGAACTTTTGCCCCAATTGATTACTTCATCAGGTTCAATAAAAAGGTTGTCATGGGGTGGATAATAAAATTCTTCAGGTTTTTTCTTCTTTTTCATTTTGTTCTTTTGAGGCTTCTTTTTCTTTTGACCTTCAAAGAATGCCAACCGATCCGGAAACGGGTATAGGAAGTCATACTCAATTATGTGACCGTAACCGTTCAGAATTTTCTCGGGCACCACATCTTTAGGTAGAAAAGTTGAAATTGCCAGTGACACCTATTGAGAAAAATTGAATTGATTCTATTTAATTCATTCTTCTAGTTGAATACCCCACATAGTATAGTAGTACATACAATAGAATAACATACCGCATATTGTTAATCACCCAGATCTGCAGCACTTATAAAAATCATATTAATTTTATGAAGATTCCATTCAAAATCATCTATAGGATCGGCTTTTTCTTTGGGGGCAAAATCTACGAACAATTCTGCAACCTAACTACATTACTTTTGGTATTGTGTTTGCTATACAAGGAGCATATTTAGTATACAGTATTGACAATACTAGAATCTCTAGGGGCCTTTAAAAAAAATGAACTTACAGCAAGAGCTGACCCTTTTGGCAAGTCCAGGTACCTCTTCATCCTGGAATGTTTCCCATCAAGCTTTCCCAACACTTCGAAAATGGAAATTACAACTAGCAAAGCTACAGTATAAGGTAATGACACCATTATTCACCGAGTTTAGTCACCTTCCATTTGGGCTGCTTGCTGAAGACAAATGACTTCAAACAGTGAGGGGGCTCGCAAAGTTTGTCTTGAATAATTTCTGATCACGACGGATGGCATGTATCATTCTGTTTCCAACTTCCTCCTGCCTGTATGTTATCTCACAGCTTATACACTCCCATTTTAACGGATACTTTATTGCATCTATTAGCACTATCGAGTTCTATAATTTAATGACGACCAGTAGCAAGAGCCGATCCAGCCCATTGGGGGGGGGGGGGTCAAATGTGGGTGGGCAGCTACCCCATGCCCCCCTATATCCGTCTACGACTTTGAATCCCCCCAAATACATGTTTTTTTTTTTTTTTTTTTTTTTTTTTTTTTACCTTCGTGGGGCCTACTCGTTTGAGTTCCTATAAGCGTCGACCTAGAAGGTCTTTTGCTTCCACGTTTGCCGTCTACGCCCATCTTATAACACCAGTCTTTTTGATAAATTCTAGTGTTTTTGTGATGGGATTAGATCGGATGGTTTCCTCTTCTGACCTAGGGTGGCCAAGAGTTTGGTATCGAGTTTTTCCCAGCGCTTCACATTCAAAGAGAATGTGTTCAGCTGTTTCTTCTTCAACTTCACACAGTCTGCATCTACTGTCGTTTTTCACGCCAACCCTATGCATGTGTTTGTTGAAGTGGCCGTGGCCCGTAAGCGTGCCAACCACCCTTCTAGCTTGCTCTCTACTTAAAGAGAGAAGCTGATCGGTGAGCTTTTTACTAGGACCCGGAATAACCTTCTTAGCAAATCTGCTTTCCGGGACTTTCTTCCATTCCTCTGCAGTTTTTCTCTGCACCCATTTTTGTACAGAAGTACGGGCCTGGCAATAAGCCATCCCATACTTAGGTTCTGCACCAATGAATGGCGTTTCTGCACCTTTTCGAGCCAGCTCGTCGGCTCTTTCATTCCCATCAAAGTTCGAGTGAGCCGGGACCCAAATCAGCGAGACTGAGTTTTCCCGACACACCGTTATTAGGAGGTTAATGCAGTGCCACACCATTTTTGATGTGATCTTTATAGCCTCCACAGCCTTAATCGCTGCCTGCGAGTCTGTATAGATAATAATGGTTTTGCCCTTGCATTCCATTTCCATACACTCCTCTAGGCATTTTATAATGGCCCCTACCTCAGCCTGAAAGACTGTAGCATATTTGCCGAGGCTTAGGACTATGGATTTGTCTACAGTTTCCCCATAGACTCCTCCTCCAGCCCCATTTTCCATTTTCGACCCATCTGTATACCAGACTAGGTCATTGTCCCCTGTTTGATGTTCTTCAGCATTCCATTCTTTTCTAGCTGGAATTCTAGTGTTAAATGGTTTGCTGAATGAGAGCAGGGGTGTCATTCGGTCTGACGGCATTAAAAGCGTGTCTTCCGATATGCTTTTAGTAATATTGGAGTGGCCTGACCTTTTGCTTCTCCAGCAGCCTTCCAGCTCCAATCTATAGGCGCCCATCCTGGCCTGTGCTTCAATGAAGACTCCCAGGGTTGGCAGGTTCAATAAAGTATTCAGGACATCCCCTGGTGAAGTTGACATTGCTCCTGTGATACAGAGGCAGGCCAGCCTCTGGAGCCCATTCAACTTGGTTGTCACTGTGACCTGTGTAGTCTTGGTCCACCAAACTACACTTCCATAGGTAATCACCGGCCTAATGACCATTGTGTAAATCCACATTGCCATTTTGGGCCTGATTCCCCACGTTGTGCCTATTGCCCGTCTGCAAACATAAATTAATTGTTTAGCTCGGTTAATAGTTTTTGTAATATGGGGATTCCAGGTAAGTCAAATACATGTTAGACCAACATATAAAGTTACTGTAGATGAGGAAATTCATGATATAACTTATTACAAAATGATATCATTACAGAATGCAAATTTAGCTTTCAAAATAGTGCGACAAATTAAATCTCTATTAATATTTGTATAAGCAAAACGTTGCCCTTGATTACAGACAAGGGAACAAATAGTAATGTTTATCTTGTATGTTTGCATCAACAATATAGTTTGATTCGGTTTAATCAATTTTAAGACCTCCCCTTTGTAACTCCCTTCTCAGTCCACTAATGCCTTATTACATTTGGAATACCCGTACCATAATACGTATGGTACATAATACGTACCTTTACCATAATTTAAAATTCAAAATTTACCTTTGTCAGTGAGATTACCTAAAATAACACGACTTGTCTTAGTCAAAAAATGGGAACCATTCTATGCAAGGTTTGCATCCAAGCATTCAGTTCATTCAATACCTACGTGTAGTTTAGACGTAGTTTAGGAGTCTCAGTAAGGTAACTGCATTTAGGGTTTCCTGTGCACTCTAAGACTCTCTATATAATCTGAATATAAGAGATGCTGACTTAAAACGTCTAGGAAAGCCCGTCTATACTTTTAGTAAATTTAAAAACGTAATAAATACTTTTGTATGCTATAGTAGTAGGCTAAAGGGCATTAACAAAACAAATAGTCCCAGTAACGTGGTGTTTATTTGAAACAAATATTGCAACGTTATTGCCTAGTAGTGGACGTCACGCCTAATAAATAGACAGTCAACGGAAGGAACATCGACCTAACTGTACAAGGGACAGCCCGTGCTTTCTCAATTAACAGGGCAGAATGAACATGTTGCAGCGGTGGCTCCCCCTGACACATATACTGTACCAGTCATTACTTAGATACCCATCTTCTCATCCTCAACCCAACTACTCAAATTTCTAACCGGAGCAGTTGGCAGAATGAATCGATTTTCAGATATTAGTAAGTATCTTTTTCCAAAGCTTTGGTCTAGACTCTAGTGTAAAACTTAGCAGCAGACAAATTCCTTCTACGGGCTAAACAAATTTAAATTGTTTGGTATCGTCATTAGTTGTCATACAGTTACGCGGATTTGATTAAATTCAATGGCAAATTTAATTTTGAAATTTTTATTGACTTATCCCGTGTGTGATGAATTTCAAATTTTTAGATGCCGTATTTTTTTTCAAATTTCCAGCAGAAATCAAATACGAAATATAATTGCGATTTGTTGGCTCGATTTAAATGCAGTAGACCTATACTATACCTACCTATACCATAGGTACTATACTGTACTGTCTAGCATATATTGTAGCAAGGTGAGCATTTTGGGAAGGCATTTCTTCCGGTCTCCGCTGCAACGTGAAACCACAGCTTTAGCAATTGAGAAAGCCAATGAGATATCGTCACCCTAAAGTCAGAAGGGCGTACCTACCATCAAAAGCAACATTTCGAGATAATTTCGTTCTTGCGTATATGTATGCTACCATCAGTCAGATATGCCCTCCTATGTTAAGAAACTAAAAGTAATTTTGGCGCTTAGTCTATAACATTTTTATTATTTTTTAAATCTGATGTGTCTATGGTTAGAAGACTAGAGTCTGGACTTGGACTCCATTTTGTTCTTATCTATTTCTCTAGTGTGTTCTCTTTCTTTTTGTCGAATCCACGTGCAAAATGTAATATTTAATAATGAATAATAATAATAAGAAATACATGAAGTTGATTTATTTCTTCATCCTAATCGAAAATTTCCACCTTATTTTTTTTAAGATTGATTTTTTTCAGTATATGCAAAGTTTGAGCTCAATACATTCAGAGCGTAACTCAAAAGTGTTGCTTACGCCCTTCTGAGTTTAAAGTGACGATATATCTGGAATCCAACAAAAGAGCTAAATAGACCAACGTTAGCTGTTTCCCCATTCAGCTTCGATCGCAATTCGTCTCCAGTAGACGGAATGGAAGATTGCAATTAGGTGCCACCTCGAGGCAGCAGGTACAGCGCACCCGTCGTCTTCGACATCTTCCCATTATCCTACCCCTCCCCCCCACCCCCCATCCTCCTCAATTCGTATTCCTTTCCTCTTCTACTTAATTCAAAGTTCCGTCTGAAAATGGAGTTGTTTGTTAATGGTGACACGAGAATGGACACTTTCATGCTATTTTCACACGATGCGACGTCTAGATAATCGATACCTGAAAGTCATGGCATTGAATCCTATACCAGAAAAAGGCAAACACTCACTCAAGGCAAACACTGCACTATGTAGCCAAGGTTAATATATTTAACAGAAATTTGCATGATGCAGAGTCTGAAAGGGCAAGTTTAACGTACAATTAGAGATCGGTGTCAGTGATGGAAGGCCCCACACTAATATATTATTAACAATATGAAAACGAACATGCTTTCTATCTGGCGAGTCTTTAATTACTGATAGTCTGCGACTAATTTTTCTTATGTAGTTTCATTTTGTATGAATAAATATAATGTACTTGTATGAAAAAATGTAATGTACTTGTACTTAATGATATTCTAATTTAGTATCTCATTATGATTTCAGCATTATACTACTTCGCAATGTTGGGTGCTATAGCGACCGTATTTTTAATTTCTAATGTGAGTTTTGCAATAGCTCTGGAAAGTTTGCACAGATTTGAGAGCAAGTCTGATTTACAAAATGACATAATTTTGGCAGAAAAATACGACAACAGCACCATGATACGTTCGAGACATAGGCGGTATGTTGTGTTTCCTGAAGGAAGTACTTTTACAGTAAGTATAAAATTTACTTAGCCTTACACAATGATTTATTATAGGTAATAGATAATTCAAAAATTGAAGTGAGGGTGCCTTGTTAAAATTAATATACAATATTATTATTTTATTATTATATAACAGTGACACCACATGGGCAGTATTACTTTTGTGTGCTGTACTAACTATGTAGGCAGTCATTATTCCTTAATGAAATAAAATTAAAAGAAATGATATGAAAATACTGTACACTTTAGGTACTTCCCAGTCAATATTGCGTGGCAACTGTAATAAGCAACAATGATAGCAACAGGAATCGAAAGAACTGAAGCACTATATTTTTTCGGTTTCATCAATAATGTCGAAACATATTATATATATATATACATATATATTCACGGAGCTTATTAGGGTTTTTTATCATTTTCAATTCCTAGTCATAGAGTAATTTACAGTATTTACCTAAGGTTAATTCAGAATAGACCATTACGATCGATGCAACGTCTTGTACTGTACACACATTCGAAATCATAGCTGATTACGAAACTACAACATTTGTAAAAATGTTAAAACAGACGAATAATTTCCATGTAACATCCGCTTCGATGTGTTCCGCAATGGCCCATCCTAACTATCCAAAAGTTTTGAAACCAGAGGAAACAGAAAATTTGTAAAAAGAAAGTAGTAAATAAACGTTAAATTGAGTTATCCTACATTACAATAGAAAATCCCAATTGGACAATGTAATGTTAGTTTTAGGTACCTACTCAACTTCCAAAAATTAATAAAGTGCATTCCTTCTTACAGTATATGATACAACAATCACATAATTATACGAAAGTAAGATATAAAGTAAGATTCTCAGTGTCAGTTACAGGTAGTTATCGTAGGTTGCAGTGTAGTCAAGGCCTCGTGGACAATATTCCTCCCTAGCAACATTTATTGTTATTTTGAGACCGTAACCGCTGTGTGGTGTGAGCTTTTAAAGTTTCCATAACACCATAGTCTTAAATCAAATTACGGATAAACTGCAAAACGAACTAATTCTGGAAGTTTTGGGCTCAAGTTTGGTTCCAATTAGCTAAGGTAGGCCTATTTAATTCAATCACGAGAGCAAAAACACATTATTTGGAACTCTAAAAGGAAATAAGAGTCCTCTCCAGTAATACCTAGCCTTTTCTCGTATTACTGAAGTTTTCCACCTAAAAGGAAAAGTCGAGACTCGAGATCACGCGAAGTATTTTTATTTGCTGAATCGCAGAGTTTGAATGTCAATAATAGTTGCTGGAATCTGGTCCAAGACAAGATCGGAAGGAAAACTTCTCGTGATTTCTGAATTCCCCAGAGAACAACAAATTCTCCTCGTTGCCATATTGATCTAAATATCGTCGCTTTACTCAAATTTATTTTCTGCATGCGAGTAAATAAATTTAACTAACTTACTCGTACGTCATACCCACAGTAGGTCTATTTCTACAAAAATTATTTTATTTCATTTCATTTTTATGAGTAATCAGGTGCGTCATTGTTGATCCTTGGTATGAGGAGTTGACCCCAAGCCATTGAAAAAATTAGGGTATTCCATACTTTCGTTCAGAATAACAATAAATTTACTTAAACAACGAATCGGTAAAGAAAAAAAAAAGAACTAAAGCAGTGAAATGAAATGAAAATACAGCAAAGGGCTACTCTTACAGCTAACCTAATTGTTGTATAATACTACTAATTTAAAGTAATACCGCATAAGGTTTCATGAAAAAAAGTAAACAGACAAAACATATTAAATCTGGAAAAAACATAGACTCACTCATTCACACATTACTCCCAAAGAATTGATGGCAGGCTAAATATATCTAAACAGTAGTAGGCTACCATCTACCATAGCACACCCCTGCCAATCTTTCGATGTACCTACATATTCCAACTTATTACAGATGGGTCTTTGTCTTCAATATAATGTTTACGATCCAATTTTCTCTCAAAGTGTTAACTACATATTGTCTTTTGATTTGCCTAATGAAACAATTCACGCTAAAAATGAGAGAATAAATGACGCGGCAAAAGCATCAAAGAAAGTAGAGCAGAAAATATTGCATAGAGAACGAAGAAGTGTATATCAAGCTTTTGAACTATTGTTTCAATCGTAAGTGACAATGGATGAGATGGGTTTCACTAAATAACATTATTAATAATATTTTATTAATCTGCTCGACTAAACTGTCCTAATAAAACAATAAATTGAACTAAACAAAACATCTATCTAAAACAATACATGTAACTAAACAGTAATCCGTGTCGTGGTTAGGTGACATAATAAGTTGAGGGTCAATTCTATTAGGAGTAGGCTATATCAATATATTCCGTTTTAATAGGCAAATACATTGGAATATCGTAATAGATTTGTAAATTTTGGAAAAGAGGTTTCAGTTTTTAAATGGGCTCAAACGATGCTACATGAAAATAGAGTAAACTTCCAAATTCACAGTAATATCCAAAGATTTATAGTTAAATTATAAAAATATAAAAATACGTTTATTTTTTTAAGTGCCAAAAACGTGCATTATCAGCTCAAAAAGAGCGCCTACATACTTAGGTGGCTATTCCACTGGCAAATTTGCTTCACTAATTTGCTTCACTAATCATTAATAAGTCTCTACCATATTATAACTTAATTTATAATAGATAAGTTAAGTATCCACATAATAGTCTCCTTAAAACAAAACAAACAAAAAATCTCAAAACACAAGTGAATTAGTGAAGCAAATTTGCCGGTGGAATAGTCACCATAGCCCGTTTCCGCTCATCCTTTCTTCGGCGGAAGGCCGCTCTTTGGAGGAATTTATGAACGCATGACGTCGTCAAACGTATGGAAATCAACTACTTTGTTATTTTTTTTAAATAAATAAACGAGATATCTTTTGATTTAAATTTGAATGTTTCCTCTTTTTTAAATACAAAGAATCCATTTCAACAATTTTTTCAGCTCTATATATTATGGTTTAACTTGAAAGGGGGATAAGAGAAATACAATAGAAAAGGTGAACTTTGGAAGAAGTTTTATTTGAATATAATTTATATACTTTCTGGGCGCAATTACAATATTAAATCTGACGAGGGGGGAGTGGAGAGAAGACTACATAGAGAATATATATTCATCTACCATCTGTTATTTTAATTACACCCTCATCAATAAGTTTCATTAACTATTAACTATTATTTTGCATGCTCACATTTGCATGAGTTAGTCGCATGGTAATTTATGTACCATAATGAAGCACTACATAATGAAGCACCTATCATTATGTCAATAATAGGTGGTACCTATACAAGTGCATCATGAGGTAGAAAGATTCAGCCTGCCTTTATTGTTTTATCATAATTCTTGTTCATTCATTGCATGCTTGATTCCTTGTAGATTGCATTTTGTGTTAGTGAAAAAGCTCTCACCGGATATGACAGTATATTCACGGAAGGTGTAAATTGGGCTTTGTCGTACGATCTGCCAAATGAAACTTTGCATGAATTAGAGAACAAAGCCAAAAGACCAGCGCCGATGCGTCGACAAAAGCGAGAGCTTTTCCGCAAAGTGGAAATTCTTATGAACTCGTGAGTCATCAGCTAAGCGAGTTTTCATGTTATTCAGTTCAGGCTTACCAAGCTTACACCCTGTCTTCTAGCCCTTACTACTTTTTAAAACTATAAACGTTAACTTTAAAACTATTTTTTACTTGAACCGCTAAATGACTACTATGAGTAATCAAATTTCATAAAGAAACATGAGATAGGCAGGAAAAAAAAATTATTTTTTGTACCTTTTGTATCAGGGTTTAAATATAAAAATTTATATAAGATTATCTCGAATGATTTTTATTTTTATACAGCAGCATTTATTCGGAAAAGAGAAGAGAACCTGCTATTATCAGATGTAATGGGAACCTACTGTATAATGCGATCTTTATCTTCGCAGCTTGTAATTTTTTTCGTACATATATAATTTTGAAGAAATTTAAGGCCCAGTACACGGTAATTCTCATAAATGCACAAGTATATAATATATTTGTTTTCCTGTTCAGAGCTGGGTTCAATGGCCAAGACTGCGTTCTTCGTACCATTTGTGAGACATCTCAATTAATACCACCAAGACAAGGTGTCGTTCAAGAATTAATACGGCTTATTTTTACGTAAGTTTGGTGAGACAATCTATAGGTACAGTTCGTAGGCTACGAAACCATACAGTAGGCGCCTATTGCCTATTCTGGAAATACCATCGTACAGTAGAATGTACAGTACTGTATGTGGTAAATTAAAAATTACAAAAAGAATGGAAAAAAGAAAGAATGGAAAAATGAAAGAACGCAAATAGAAAGGATTTTCCTTGTAAAATCTGATAGTTGAGACTTTGTTTAATTTTTTAGCCATGCGAATATTACAATATATAGGTATACTGTGCCTATCGTAAAATGTTTAAATCTCTAATTTTAACTTGTAGTATTGTTTTGTATTCGGCTCTTACCTTTTGTGGTTTAATGCGTTTTTTTCTTCAGGTATCCCCTGGAAAAAGCAGCCGCCAATTTGAGGCCTGGAAGACACAGGGCATACGGCTTAGCTAACGAGCTAGGATTGAATGACCGAGATTGCTACGAACTGTTCCCATGCCCAATTTCCCTTTTACAACTGTTGTTAAGGTTCGGGACGAAGCAAAATGACGATATGTAAAAAATACAAGAAATATTTGCGTTTCTTATGAGTCTACAATATTTATCTCTGTTCCTGATACTACTGACACTACTGTAAAACTGTAAAACTATTGTATAAGCCTACATAACCTATCTTAAATTTACTGTGGGTCAGAGAAGCCCACGAAGGATAGACAAACATTACTTCTGAGAACGAATAAACGATAAACAGGAACCGATTACGAAATACTACCCAGATTCAAAAAGGTTGGACCACCCTTATTCACGATGCATTTCAGTTTCTATCTCTGTCAATTCGAATAATATATCATTTATTTTAATGTAGGAAGTAGCCTAACTATTCCTCAATCAAATGAGAAAAAATTCTCCCTATTAGGTTTAAAACCTATCTGACAAGACAGCTTTGCTCAAACATATGCGGAAATCATCAATTCAAAAAACCTGGACCACTTCTTCTTCTTAAGGTTGGCAGCAACTCCCTGCATATCGTCCTCCAGTTTACTCGGTCCTCGATCTTCCTCTCAAGTTCTTCATATGATATTGCTCCTGCGTCTCCTTTTACTTGGACCACTACGTTTTCAATATTTTGTTATAGTGTCTTTTACATTAATAACTGCCTTATTGCGACGGGGCATGGAAGACACAAGAGCGACACAATCATCTGCAGTGAACGAATCTCAAATTTCTAATAAAATGGTCCTCAGTTCGTCCTTTGTCCGTACAAGAGTGGTTCTCAACTTCTTTTTCATTTCCCCCCAAATATTTTCAATTGGGGAAAGGCCAGGGCTGCTTGAAGGCTAAAGGAGAGGTTTAATATCATTATTTTGAAACCATGCCTTAGCGATTCGACCGGTATGGCAAGTTGCGCGGTCTTGCTGAAATATAAAATTCCCATTCGACACCATCTTTGTAAGAGAAGGCTTCAAACTGTCCTCCAAAACCTTAATGTACGTCTGCCCATTAACAGTACCCTCAACAAAATGAAATACACCTGTTCCTGATGCACTCATACACCCAAACTTCACGGTTTTCTTGATAAAGTGGGGCTTGATTGTCTCGCCAGATATTCGTACTACGCGCTTAGATCCAGCAGAATCCAAAGTTAGTTGAAATCGGGCCTCATCGCTACAAATGATCTTTTTCCAGTCTTGTTCAGTCCAATTCACCCTCTCTCTTGCCCAAGCAAATCTCCTCTTTATCTGTACAGGTGTCAATAGGGGTTTCTCCTTGGCAGTGTAAAAACCATAGCGGGTAGCATGGATTCGTCTTACTGTAGTACTCACAGAACCCGGGCTATTTGACAATGTTTATTAGTCCCAAGCTTCCTTGAGCTCTAGAGCAGTTATGCGTTTGGCGTTAATGATTTTTACGAATTCCCTGTCCTGGCGACTAGACGTCTTGCGTGGCCGCCTCGTCGCTTTCCCCCGGATCAGTGGTCTTGGCGTTTTTACAGCGTCCTAAAAATATTGTGGACGGTAGACCTTCATAATTGGAGGATACTCTTTATCTCTCTCTCACTTTTTCTTGCTTGATGATGGAAAATTATCAGTTTCTGAACGCTCTTCGCTACAGCATATCCTCTTGCCGTTCCTCAATGATAAAATGCAGATGGGGAAAGATAACGTGTTTGATGTTTTGAAAATATGTCTACACACTGCATATAAGCAATGTGCATTTTTTTAAAGCTTGCCTGGATGTTCACGGAAAGAATAACTCTAAGTGGTCCAAAAGATCACATCAAAAATGGTATGGCACTGCACCAACCTCCTAATAAAGGTGTGTCGGGAAAACTCAGTCTCGCTGATTTGGGTCCCGGCGCACTCGAACTTTGATGGGAATGAAAGAGCCGACGAGCTGGCTCGAAAAGGTGCAGAAACGCCATTCATTGGTGCAGAACCTAAGTACGGGATGGCTTATTGCCAGGCCCGTACTTCTGTACAAAAATGGGTGCAGAGAAAAACTGCAGAGGAATGGAAGAAAGTCCCGGAAAGCAGGTTTGCTAAGAAGGTTATTCCGGGTCCTAGTAAAAAGCTCACCGATCAGCTTCTCTCTTTAAGTAGAGAGCAAGCTAGAAGGGTGGTTGACACGCTTACGGGCCACGGCCACTTCAACGAACACATGCATAGGGTTGGCGTGAAAAACGACAGTAGATGCAGACTGTGTGAAGTTGAATGTGAAGCGCTGGGACAAACTCGATATCAAGCTCTTGGCCACCCTAGGTCTGAAGAGGAAACCATCCGATCTAATCCCATCACAAAAACACTAGAATTCATCAAAAAGACTGGTGTTATAAGATGGGCGTAGACGGCAAACGTGGAAGCAAAAGACCTTCTAGGTCGACGCTTATAGGAACTCAAACGAGTAGACCCCACGAAGGAAAAAAAAAAGTGGTCCAAGACTTTTGATTCGGTTAATTATGCACCTTCTCTGGAAAGTGTCGAGGAATCGATGAAAAAACTAACGGATCTTAATTGAATTGATCAAATGTCATTAAGGGAGTATCTGGCTAATTTCCAGAGTAAACTCAGCGACCTACAATTTGTATTAACAGAGATAAAAATGGAAATGCATTGTGAATTGAGGTGGTCCAACCTTTTTGAATCAGGGTTGTATAAAAGAAGAGGAGAGAAACTCTCATTTTTCCTTCCACTACCTTGCCAATAGTTTAAGACAACACTCTAATAAGTACTTACAGTATGTACAGCAAATATTATTTATGGGAGCCCAAATGATGGACTCTTACTCAGGCAATTCAGGAAATATTTCGTAGACTCTTGAGGGGTAACTCAAATCTACCGCATTTAAAAATATATATACCTATGTTAGCAAAGGAGATGCAGGTAATAGTAGAAGTAGTAGTGGATTTTGGCAAAGTCCCAAGCCACGGTTAGGGCCTCTATAACACGCCCCATCTTGCTCACTCGGGCAATCCAATTGCAGTCGCGAAGCGCGCCACCTCCTTTGGGCGAAGCTGTTTCCCTGCCTGTAGTCCTCCCATAGCAAAACCTACCGAGGAAAGACGTTCTCGCCAGACAGCCGGGCAGTCAATCAGTACGTGCCACCCAATCTCGCAGAAGTGCCAATCATGCGAGGGAACCTGTACACCCAAGCGAGCAAGGTGAACCCGGAAGAGGCCGTGTCCCGTCAGCATAGCAGCAGCAGCAGCGCGTACTGCTCGTCGGCTGCTGGAGGCGACGTCTTGTTTTAGCCGCTCATCCGACCCGAGCAAACATACCTTGGAGTGATGCATGCATGATATTTCGTAGACTATTGAGGGGTTGCTCAAATCTACCGTATTTAAAAAAATATATATCTATGTTAGCAAAGGAGATGCAGGTAATTTACGTTGCTTGAATAGACGAAGGCTCGAGGGTGATTACGAAACACATCAGAATCACATTATCACAAAATGAGGCTCTTAATAACCACCATGAATGGGGTAGCCCTTGATAACACCTCATCACAGCTTCGATGGCATGTTTCCCATCGATTTTCACGTCAAGATATAATGGCTGGCTAGACTGCTGTCCTCGTTATGCTCCGGCACTCTTCAGTTGTTTATGTGCCATATAATAATTACGGTATCGGTATGGTACCTACTGCCCCTTATTCAATAGAAATCATGTGATCCACTCTCATTATGAACATTATACGATATAGCCTTTGCAAAATCGAAATATTAGTACCTATTTGGAATTTTAAAAAAGTCAGAAAAAATTCTCCATCAAATGAAACTCACCAAAAAAAAACTGAATCATAATAAAATAACTTAATTCTCTTTCTGAACAACAATTTACCCATATTCATTGGACAAGGGAAATATGGACCCCTATCAGTAATTCTAGGTTCAAAAAATATCCTTCAGCAGGACATTGTATTTTTTTTTTAGTATACAAAAGTAAGAAATGGTTTTGTCAGTGCTGAATATCGTATCATATTTATTTATTCATTATTATTAGTTTTTTCCGGATGAGGTATAGCCATGCGCCTTTAACTCGATGCAACCAATTAATATTCCCTATTGGCGTTAGAGAGTTTATAGGTACTGCTGAGTTGGAAGAGATTGTAATTGTTGTTGTTGGTTAAAAAAAATAGGCTGTTGTATTTAATTCAATTTCCAACGTCTGTCATCTGAGTTCAGTTGAGGCCTTGGTGGTAGCTAGGTCGCATAATGAGATGGTAAGGTGGGTCGTGTGCTGACAATTTGACTCTAACTTGCGAGATAAAGATAATCGATGCGAAGCGAAACGCGAAATGAAATTGCCTCACATTTGCGAAACCAATTGGATTTTGCGTTTCGCAATTGCGCGGGCACCTCTAGTTAGTATGTGCCTGCAAATATTTTGCTGGCCATAATGCGTAGGTTTTAGCCAAAAAATTAAGTCGACGTTTTAATCCGTGATATTTATATATTCAAAATTTATCGTAACTATGATATCAATTCATGATTTAGAAAGAGACAACCATCGAAGATGACAACAACACAGGAACTCAACAGTTTTGGGTTTTGGGGAGAATTTACGAGAATACCCGGCCGTCGCATCATCATAAAAATTTCCAAAGATTAGTATTTCATAATTATCATGTACAGTAGCCTAGAAGACTGCAATCACATTTTTGATTTTTAAAGCTGCTTTGCTGAAAAAATTAACTCCAATTTCTTTGCAAGAAAATTTAAACACTTACAAAAGACCGTGGGTACGTTAAACAACAAATTATGACATAGAACAGTATCGTACATAAATGTACAGGTTTTTGATTTATCGTAAAGTCTCCCCCTTTTCTTCTTTGTTTCCATAGTGATAGCCTAACACTAAAAAATAAATTTACTAATAGTGCAACATCCGCTATAACGTCGACGGCCTAATAAGTTGCAGATTGTCCGAAAACATTTTTACTGACACGGTTATGTTATATAATTTATTTGACTAATATTGTAAATATGACAAATTTCTTTCAGCAATCTCTCAGGAGAGTTAAATTTAAATCAAACATGTGCATTAATTCGGCACCGCACCGTACGGTACCCAAATGTTATTGTCAGTCGTCTCTGAAATTCAGGAAATTTTAGAAGTCCTAAAATGAATTCATTGCTATAGAGTATTCACAATATAGGTATTCACAATGCTTCGAACAGACCATTTGTATTTCTGTAGCCAGTTCACTATTATTAGTGGAAAGAAAAATTAATGACTGTTAATTTAAATTTAACGTGCTTTTGTGACATTGAACTCCACTTCATGCCATTCGCCATAGCTTGTAGAAACACGGTGTTTTTTTTTAACGGTAATCGACTTGTGCAACCTGTACTCAGACAAATCTGAAAACATTGCGCATCCAATATACTGCTAAGGCGCCCATTCCTCCGGCCGGCTAGGGCTATTTACAAAAACAGTGACGTGGTAGCAGACATTCAAGACTTAGGCGGGGTTTCCATCGACCTCGCATTGCAGAATTGACGGTAATGTTTATTTTCCTCTATGCCATAGTTTAAATTGATCAATGATCATACAGTAAAATCACAAACAAACAAACTAAAATTAAAATATGGCGTCATGGGATATGTTAAGTACAAACATTTTAATAGATTTCTATAAAAAGAAAAATTCTAATTTCCGTCAATGTCATTTGCATTCTGCAATGCGAGGTCGGTGGAAACGCCACCTAAGTCTTGAATGTTTGCTACCACGTCACCGTTTTTGTAAATAGCCCTAGCCGGTCGGTGGAATGGGCGGCTAAGCTCGATGGGTATCAATGACCGTGTACATGATAGATATTACCAGTAACCTATCAGACATGTCGCACTTGCTGGCCTGATAATATGGCATTTTGTTTTAATGACATCGGCTTTGGCAATATGGAAATTGTACGAGGCGGTTATTGAGTTGCTGGTGTAAGCCGTAGTGTAGTGGATAACGATCAGGATTTTCGTAAAGGAAGTCACGGGTTCCATTCCACTACCTTTTCACCTCTGTCAAATTAGAAATAAATTATTCATGTGAGAGGTTGAGGCCATGTGGTTTGGAATCCACTATAATCAGGCTGTCCCTTCATTCATATTATAGCAAGTTCAAACACGAAGGCTTTACGCTATGTAAGCTCCATATAGTTGAACCCATGGCCAAGGAAAAGAAAATCGTGCGAACAACAGAGATTGTTTTATAATATGAATTGTGAGTCTTTTGGCACCCTGAAGGGGTACAAGGTAGCGTACATAAAGATGAAGAAGAACTCCATGTAATGACATCAAAAATATTCGAAGAACTGTGAATCCCTATACTCCTAGTTAAATACTACTATACATACAAGAAAATTTTCTGGCACCCATATACCTAATTGCAAAATACGATATAACACTTAAACACATTATTTTAAACACATTATTTAAACACATTGTTGTATCGTATTTTAAATAGGCTACCGTAGCCTAACTTGTGTTTTCTATCAATTGTGTTATAATATCAAATTGGGGAAGAGATATTTTAACAGTATATTCAGACTGAAATCAGTTTGGTAGTTCATGTACGCCTTCAATTATACAATTATCTATTCTAAAACCAGTGTAAAACATAACAACTTGGCACATAATATGAAAACCAACAATTTACAGTTTTAGCACCAAATATGTCTGATACATGAATTCATCAATCATTTCGTTTTCGGAATCATCATTTAGTATTACATATGTATTTAAAGTAGGGTAGGTCTGAATGACAAATGTAAAAACCAGAATGAATTTGAATTTAAGCTTATATGTATACAAATTATTGATATGAAAGCTGAAGGACTTGTAGGTAATTAACGGTTGCAAAACATTAAAAATGATGTTTGAGCGAAACTTAGGTCACGATGCCAAAGGTCGATAATCTGCCATTAAATATCGCCGATATACTATGTAGGTCTACATAGACAATTAAAGCAAACTTTGACGGTTTGTTTGGTAATTTCGGCTAATCATTTTAAACGAAAATTAATCAGTTTAAAAAACACATTTGTTACAAAATAACGTAGAGTTATCGGTAGGTAGTTTAAAGCGGAAGAAGAAATCATTAATTGATTATTACCATTCTTAAGCATATGTATAGAGGTGGATTCGGGTCATGAATATCGTTACAGTTTCAAGGGTTTTTTCAAGGATTTCGTCCTTAGTACCTCAGACAAGATTTTCCCTTACGTGGGATTTGGCGGCAAACAAAATACTTCCAAGCTCTATGCCTAATATCTATAAATACGGTAACAATTTGGTGTTTCATATTTTGTTCTTCTCGATCCATTTACCAACTGTTTATCTTAATATTTCCATGCTTAAGTTTTACCTTTCATAATCACAGAAGTTAGCACTTCTTGCGAAATTATATTTTTATTAGCTTTACAAACCTTAAATTATGCAATTAACAAAAGTGGATTTGACATTTTAACAATAAAATTAGACTTTTGAGGTCTTAGCTACAAAGTACTCTCTACAAAGTGAGTTCAATAATATTTTAGGTACCTGTCTCTATTTATACAATCACCGTACTTGATATCTTGTATCGTGTTCTCCAATCAATTTTTTCAACGGATTTGTAAAAATTTTGGCACATGCAGTAGGTACTTAGGCCTAAGTACTATTCTCAGTAGATTCGCAAACAACTAGATTTGGGACAGTTCAGATAGATACAGTCTAGTCCAGCACATTTAAAAATTGCTCTCATGATGTTAAAGATATTTTAATAACCTCTTACGGATACATTTACGGATATACTGTATTTGATTTGTTCCCGCTGGTACTCTTAAATAAGAAAAGAACCGGTTCGAGTTTACCCAAACATGCTTTCCAATTTATCAATTAGTAGTTAAAGATATGAGTTAATCTATAGTAAATGATTTCCCTATGGTTAAATTTTGAATCCCTCGAGGGGGGGGGGTCCGGACCCCCTGGACCCCCCTCTGGCTACGGCCTCTATCCCGAAGCACTCAATTAATCGATGACATTTCATATATGGCAGACCAATACATTACCATACAGTAATAATGCCACAGCATTTTATGTAATTTTTCAAAAAATATTTTTTTTTCAAAAAAAATTTTTCTTTTGGAAAGCAACCTGTTTGGTTTTGTTAGAAATAGAAATCGATAGAAATGTTCCCCAGAAAAATTATTTTTTAGTCATTTTTCATGAAAATTTACTTATTTTAATTTTTTTACCCCCAGAAGCAAACTATCAAGGGGCAGGCGACCCACCGCATTTTGTTAACATTTATAACGACCACAATATATGTGAATTTAAAATAAATCGTTGGAACCGTTTTTTAGATATAATTTTTTTGAGAATAAAAGCCCCCAAAATTGATTTAGCCCAAAATAAAATAAAAAACGGGGTATGATTTTTGTGAACCTCCATGCCATATTTCATCAAAATCGATCGAGTAGTTTGCCCGGAAATCGATGAACAGACAGACATTTCGTAAAAACCACTTTTTTGGGTTCCTGGGACCTCAAAACATGTAAATCCGTTGAAATCTCGGAGTCGAAAATTTTGACCATCACAAAGCTTTCCTTATACTAGGCTTATGTATAAATTGGAAAGCAATAAGTCGACAGTTGTTATTTGTTAAGAGAAAATTGGCCACCTCACTCTTCGCTATGAGTACAATAACATATTTCCCATACGATATAGATTCTAGAGTCTTCAATTAGGTGACATAAATGAGAAAAAATTCTCCTCTACCTTTTGATGTATAATATGTTTGCACCGTTTGATCAGAGTCATGGAAGGCGTTGAACTTGCAGTATCTTTACTTCTTCCATAACTGTGGTCGAACTGTGTTAGTCACGGCCACATACCATATATATATTCTGTGTGTTCACTCATTGTGAAAAAAATACTTTGTAAAATTTTCACAATGAGTGACAGCAAGTTTTACAAAGTTACTAAGGAGACTCTTATGTATATTATGTATGTTCATAAGAATGGAGGAACATTGTTTCAAATCTGTGTCTTCTCCCTGATAAATATTCCAGTGATATTGTGTTATAGCACAAAAAATGGATATTGGGGACTGGGGTGTCCAATTTCCTCTTAAGAGAAGATGGAAAATTAAAATGTGTATAACTTACAATATTAAGTTGAAAATTTGCATACGCTGTACAAAATTTGAATTTCATATCGTTTCATGAGCCCTCTTTTGAACCTATCACCCCACTCATTCACATGGAGCTATTATCTTCTTGTGATCTAGTCCCGGACTTTGGCACATTATGTGGCTTTGTCTATAATATTGAGCAAAACGGATAGTTAGACTTTTAGCCTGTACAATATTTCTGCACACCGACATTTTCAATGGGACTATTTTCATTTCTTACTAACGGTAGGGAGGAATGTGCTTCGAATTTGTCAGATTGAACAGGCCTATGTAGGAATGAGGATAACCAAATATCTCGTTGGGTACAGAAAGGCAAGGGCAGAATCGACGACCGTTCCCTACTTATTTTTCCAGTTAGCTAAGTACTACTCGGTGTCTAGTATACATAATAGGGACAAGACCAAATCGCGTATAGCTATCAACTCCTCGTTATATACGCCACTGACTCCACATATTCATCAGGACATGTAGAGTAGTGGTAGGGACTCTGACTTTCACCCGAAAGGTTGTTGGTTCGAGTCCTGCACTTCCTAAATTTTCTGGCCATGCTTCGGAGGGCATGTAAAGCAGGCGGTCTCGGGCTTTCCTAGTTGAGTGTAAGAGAGGGCTTTATAGCCCTAACTCCGCTAGGTTGGCTTAGTAATAAAACAAAAAAGTCCTTATTTATTTATGTATTTATTTATATTCAAGGTTGTATCTGATGGGTTAGCTGTATGATGACGCATATGTATATATAATAATAATCAGAATGCGAGGAAGTTGCCGATTCTGTCCTAACCACTTAGGCGGCTATTCCACTTGTCAATGTTTCTTCATTAATTGATGATTGATGATTTTCTTTACTCTATGTCATCTCATCAATTATTGATGCACAAAATGACGGAATATTAACAAGTGGAATAGCCGGCTTACTAACAGTAATTATGAGCATAAAACGTACAGTAGGTATGCCTGAAATACAAAAATACGATAGATCATTAGCTACTTGTTGAATATTGAACAATAATAATGCCGTTAAAAGTGAACATCCTATTATCAATAATTTAATAAAGATTATTTAAAGATTGATTATCAATATTTAAAAAATCTTTCACTTATAAGTTTGCGTACGTCTTATATAGTGGTCAAGAGAGCATCGAGATCGGCCATGTAACTTACGCACTATCGTATAAATATTTATTTCATTACATGCGGCACAAAGCAAATTTTCATGTTGATATTTGCATTTTTATTCCCCACATTACAATGTAGGTACCTATTATATTCCTATTGTCATAGCATTAGCAGGATTGACTAATTTTATAGATAGGCTAATATTGACGTCATTGACTTTCAACACCCAAAAAATCCATGCGTCGGCCCATAGAATCTCAGCATAAAAATCAAAAAATTCAAAGGCGGACAATAAAAGACGGCATAACCTAATAGGTTTATTCTAATGTAAGGCATTGATGATTGGCTCTGAGATGCACACACTTTATGAAATTTGACAGATTTGGTGCGAGATATTGACGACAATTATTCTCTCAGATCACTCATCCTCTTTGCCCATCATCATGAGTATCTTTTTCTTAGCTATCTTTGAGTACAATATATCTATGGGTTTGGTGGTGTCATACAGTGAGGGCGCTTGAAGTATAATGAGGGCAGTTCCAAAGACGCACATCAGGCTGAATATCCAGAGAAACAATCTATCTAGAACCATGGCTACGTACTTCCAGTCTTCTTCGATCTGAAACAGAAAGTGTTAACCTGCCTTAACGTCACCTGGAATAGCCTAATGCAGGAAACCCAATAAATGGTAATTAAAATAGGTACCACGAAGAGGATTGTATCGGTACACTTCAGTTCACTTGTTTACTTGGTGTACTTGTTCAGTCCTCAATAGGATATCAGGACCTTCCGTGTTGATGATAAGTATACTGGAATACAAAGAGAAAACTTTGATAGAAAAATAAAAAATTCAGCGTATGAGTTCTGTAGGTAAGTAATGCGTACTCATTGATAATCTACATAATATAAGAGTACAATGCTATAGTTGTAGAAAAGTGGAAGGGATATAAAAAAATGTCCACTTTACAAATAATATTCCCTTTTGGCAATGGGTTAGGACGGGATGTGGGACGGTCTTAACGCCATATTTAAATAAAACCGATGAGTTTTTTGTTGACATTGTACAGCCCTGCAAGTGCGAATGAGATAGACCTGAGCATACTTTTAATTGATTAAATGAAATTATGGAGTGCAGGAAATTCACTGCGGGACGAGACGAGCGAAAAAGTTCAGGGCGCGGGGCGGGAACAGAGTTTATTCCCGTCCTGCCGTCCCGCGTACACCTCAACATTAGGTTTTTGCATCTTGCGTAAATAATTTTAATGAAATTTCTCTTCCACAACAGAAAAGAAAATCTTAAAGAACACAATTTCCTATGTAATTTAGGCTATAAGAAAATACTGTACCTACTTTAGTATCTAACGAGCAGTAAATGAAAGCTGAATTTGTCCACTTCCCTCGACGTTGTCGTTTCTAATATGAGGTCTACCTAGATAGAAAATTGTGCCTACGGCAGCCTATTAGGTTTAATATTGCTCAAGTAAAAGCTAAACCTACAATGCACCCAATAAAAAAAACAAACATAAAAATAGATCTTCAATATCATCTCCATTGGCCTAGGCCTATATGTAATAAATTAATTCATTTTTTATTAACTATTCCGGTAGCTTACGAGTAACCTACCGTATTTTTATTGTAATAACAGCATTAATGTACTGTGTTCAGTATTTGAGTATACAGGGTGTTTCAGGCAAACGCCGACTAACTCCCAGGGCGTATTCCCATTTGAAGCAAAAATACGCCATATTGTGATACCGATAACGGTGCATTTTTGTTAAGACAATCTATGGGTTATTTTTCCTCCAAATCTAACTTAGAAGTTTGTTACTGTTCTCCTGAACACCCTGTATTTACCACATTTGTTTTGTAATACTTGTACTTCGTCGTAGTTAAATAAAAAAGGTTATTTTATTTTATTTTTTTTAGAATTTGTCAAGTATTACTAATAATTTGTAATTTGTGACCGGTGTCGCCACTATGCCAACAAAAAAACACAAACAACATGTGGTTTCGTCATTATAAATTAATTTTTTGAATGAACACAACTTTGCACAATCTCTACAAATTTTTTCAAAGTTTGCTTATTTAAAAAATGTTAATCCATAATGCTTCACTTCCACAAAGTCACTGGAGAAACTCTAACCTGGATTGCTTCGACATGTAAATTTGTGTACTATCAGACTACCCCGACAACTCCAATTTGACAGCAATTTCAAAAGAGCTATGTCTGGCAACATAATTGTAGTGTCTCGAATCTACTTTGGATTGGAAAATTTCATAAGAACCGATAAGCGTCACTAGCAAATTAGAGGGAAGTAACCATGGACGAAGATGAGGGACGTTCCCCCAGCATTATGCAAAACATTCCCATCCACATCCTCTAAGACTATTAACTAAATTCCATTCTCTGCATTCCATGCTAGAATCAGCGCACAGTGGAATTTTCAAGAACTAAAAAGGATTAAACTAAGAATGTGAACCCTGAGGCACGGCTGACTAACAGGTAGAGGAGGGGGAGGGGGGGGAGAGACAAATTCCAGTCAGTGGCCAACCCTGCCTGCAGCCTGCACCGCACCTGCCCAAATCCCCCGTTTGCTATTATCCTTCAAAACTTTTTCCATCCTGGCCATGACATTTATGACAGCTTAATATTCCAGGGCGTCATGTGTTGGGTGTAAAGCTCTGGAAACGTCGAGCATTATATAATAGAGCTTTGTTCTAGATACTGACAGATGAATGACTTATTACTCAATATAGAGAGGGATAATAATGAATATTAAAGAGCCGCGCCGGTATTCAATTTAATTTTATGAAATTAAACTCCAACTGGTTTAACCTTCAACGGATTTGTATGTGGTGTTGCGAACATTTTTTTTTTTAATGTGGAAAAGCTTTCAAATATTCACTCTTTAGGAAAACCCCCGTTATTATTTTTTTACCCCATAGTTCACTTAATCTCACGCTGGACTTCCGCCATCTGACGATTTATTTAAATTTGCCCTGCAGTAGAAATTTCATGGCATTAGAAGAGATTCCAAACCACGGTCATCAAATTACTTCCTTCCTTGATTGGTTGATTTCCATACCTTCTATGTCTATCTGTGGTGACAGACCGCCAATCCCAAAGCAAGATAGAATATGTACGTATTGGTTGGTATGCAAACTGTTTTAGAAAGTCCTGGTCGTTCATTTCTCAGGTGTAGGCTATATAAAAATATTTGTGGGGGGGGGGAGGTGTCATCACTTACTATGGTCTACTTCTAGCTGCGGGTAGAGCCCCGAGACCTCATTTCATTCTACCCACCAAACCTCTTACTGCTCACTGTTGACCCAAAAATCTATCAGATCTGGCTAATTATGCACATTAAAACTAGCAATAATTAATTTCACCTTATATTTTCCCATTTTGGGGGAGGTATATAGGCCACTGACGTCTCTTATTGCAGTTTACCCACCACAACGATGAATAAGTGGCTTTGGAGATGACTGTAAAAACCTAAGTAATCAAAACTAGTGCAAAAAGAGCCAGAGGAAAATATGATCACCTAATAAATAAAATATCATACATAAGACCTGAACAATGTTTACACTTTTTTTTATAATTTAAAAACCACATATTTTTCTAGCAAAAAGAGCGAAAAAAGTTTCTTCTTCGCTTTGCTACCCTAATAGGCCGAATGGACTGAAAGGAAATGGAGGTCCCCGATGGTATTTTCATTTGTAAAAGGAGCTGGCCACATTGGCCACCCCTGGAACACCCCAAAATAGATTTTTATAAATTTTAATCCAATACTTAAGTTCATAGCACTACGAGGATTTTTGGTACACTTTCGTGCAGAGGTTTTTCCGTGAAACTTATAGGCGACAGAAATTTACTGAATTTTGATAATTCAGTAAATTTCTGTCGCCTATAAGTCATGGAAAAATTATTGCAAAAAAATTAAAAATTCTTTAAAAATAGTTAGGTACATGTGCCAGTTCCAATTCAAAACTTTTTAACTTAAGTTGGCTATTAACAAAATAAATAAGTAATTCAACCTATTGTGGGGCTGCCCTTGTCAACAATAAGCTTCCTCGTAAAGATCCTTGTAGAAAAGCATTGGCTAGGCACCCTTACAACCTTGACATTGTGCACATTTGTTTTAAACATTTAGGACATGGTGTGGGCAATGCCTATACCTACTAAGATTCCCACTTTGTAAAGTCAATAAGTCTCCATGAAGATTATACCTAGGTACATGCTCCTTCCTGGGGCTAATTATTAAATAATAAATAATAAAAATAAACATAAAGCTATGTAAAATTTTTGAAAACCTACTATTTTGCAACTAAATTTGCTAAAATGTACTTAGGCTATGCAACACGGGCCGTTTTATAGCTTGATATAACCGCAGAATACCTAAATTGATTACACACTAACCACTTACAGTGGATATTTAAAGTGCTACAAAATTAATAATAACAAAAAAAATTACTCTACCCTACTTATTTTAGATTAATTAATTGAAAATTAGACTTACATTTTCAAATTTATCCTTATTTCTAACGTGTTGCGCAACGAATCTCGCGTCTTCGATTGTTTTTTCGATTTCCTGAGACATGGATTTGTCAAAGGTGGGACTCTGGTCTCCATTGAGGCAGACCGTCCCGGGACTGAAGAGGTCGTCGTCGGCCCCGGGGAGTGGCAAGGCCAGTGGCGGGTCTCCGAAACAGGGCCCGGGCGCCACGTCGAACCGCGGCGGAAGCGCAGGTATTGTATAGTCCATGCTAAATCGCTTTCCGTACCCACTAGGAAACTCGAATACATCTGCAACAAATGAAAGAACCGGTCCGAGTTTACTAGAATATGCTTTCCAATCTATAAATTAGTAGATATAGACATGTGTAATTTCATAGGAAAATGGAATATGGTTAAATTTCAGATCCCTCGAGGGGGGGGGGGAGGGGGGGGGGGAGGGGGGGGGGTCCACCTCAATATATTAAAAACCCCTTAAAACTTAATTGCATATTCTGGTACGACCAAACCAATACATTGTAACAGTGGTAACAATGACACATGGCACGTGATGTATTTGAATGTGAATATTCTATCATTAGGCCTATTTAAAAAAAAACTTTTTTGCACAGAACCAAATATTTTTTTGGGGGGAATCCGGTTTAGTTACTCTACTGAACACCTAAAACATACTTGAAGTAAGAAATCATCGATAGAAAGGTTCCGCAGAAAAATTATTTTTTAGTCATTTTTCATGAAAATTGAGTTATTTTTATTTTTTTACCACCAGAAGCAAACTATCAAGGGGCAAACGACCCTCCGCATTTTGTTAACATTAATAACGACTACAATATGTGTGAATTTAAAAGGAATCGTTGGAGCCGTTTTTGAGCAATAATTTTCTTAGACGTTTTTTTGGAGTTTTTTGAGAATAAAACCCCCTAAATTGAGTTAGCCCAAAATAAGAAGCATTGTCCTGAGGTATGATTTTTATAAACCTATATGCCAAATTTCATTAGCAATTACCTATTTCAACCGTCGTGCACATAGATTAATTCATAGTTCGTATAGATGAAAAGGCTGAAAATGAGCTTTCATTCCACAATTCATGCCCAAAATGGCCTCATTTATTACTATTATTATTATTATTTTTCATTACCTACCCTTTGATTTAGACACATTATTTAAAATTCTGAATATATTCCAACATTCTATCAGTACATTTTAATGTTTATTTGTATTTCCAACAATTATAAAACAATGAATTCCAATAATCTATTAATTTGAATTTCCCGCTCATTTTGCACTCTTTTGTTTAAAACATTAATTGAATCAATGGAACTGATAAGTTAAATGCTTTTATAATAATAATAATAAATAAACGTGTATTTACCTCGATCTAATGTTTATACAGTTTTTTATTAATAATGGTTGCGCTCCCTCGTACCATGAGGCGTGTGAGGCGTCCCGTCACATGACACCTTAGGGTTTATTTACAATAATTTAATCCTATTCTCGGTTTAAAAGTAATCTCAAATCGACATAGTAAGGCTGCATATGACTTAAGCATTACTTATTGTATATATGCAAGAGCACGCATGAGCGAAAAAGCTCAAGCGGTAAAGCTGTACGCGTTAGTTAAATTTCAATAGCTCTTCTATCTCATGGCCTCGGTAGCGCAGTAGGCAGCGCGTAAGTCTCATAATCTTAAGGTCGTGAGTTCGATCCTCACCCGGGGCAATAATTTTTGTTATATTTTACTCTTAGTTTTCCTGTACTTGATATTAATATCCCGGAATAACTTGTTGAGGAATGGTATATGAATGTGAAGAAATGTAATGTTGTAAATATATTGAATTTGGGGCCTATAGGCATGCAAGTGACATGGCAAGTGGGTGGATACATCGTATTGGAGATATTGGCGCCCATCAGTGGTCTTCTCCTAATTCGAACAGACCCTACTGTCCCTACCTAAGGATTTTTTAAAAAGTAATTTTCACGAAAGGTTTGTTGTATCGTAGCTACAATATTTGTTCCTTATGTTTTCGGGGGTGCTTTTTGGGCGTTGTCTTTATAGAAGGAAAAGTCAAAAGTCTCAACAAGTTTTTTTTTATTTTCTAATATTTAATTTACCATGCTCGCTGGGCACAGTAAACCGGGATTATAGAAGATATCGTATATCTTTTTTTACAAAACATTGGTAGAAATATTTCTACGGAGGTAGCCTATTTCCGATATAGGGGATTATAGTTATTTTTTATTCTAAGAATAAAAGTTGACCAATTGCCCAATTCCAGCAAAATAATCGTATTAATTTTTTTTTAAATCACAGGTATGAAAAACTATTCACACTTTTTCAGAATACATTAAAATATAAAACAATAATCTAAAATTAAATGCTGCATGCATGTGTATCACCAAGATAGGCCATGCACGTACCTATGATTACAAAATAAGTACGTCTAAGAAGATTTATCAACTGCACCTACCCAAAATTCCGCGCATACAGATGCAATAATAATGTTATCACCTATGATAATACTCGTATACATTACAGATAACTACATTAATTAAGACTTAAAAGAACATCTTGCGCATGTAGTATGAAGAGTGCTCTCGCCATGATGTATTGGGTAGAATTGATTGACGAACCCCTAAAGATTCTATGCTTGACAAGTTTTAAAAACCTATTATAAAGCGTTTAGTATATTTATTTTATACCCAATAAAATAATTTTTTTCTAAAAATATTTCAAATATTTTTCCTCATCCATAAAAGTTTAATGGTTAAAAAGCGGGTGATGTGACTGCAAATGTGATGACTGACGTCATTAGTGACGGAGTAGCAGCGAGTAGTAGATGAGCAGTATTGGTATAAGTAGTATACGAAATGTGACGTCATTTTCTTGTCTCTCATGTCTGTCAGCGTTTTGCTTCTTGTAATCCTCAGTTTAAAACACCAATAGTTTTTTTAATATCTTTACAGTTTTGTATTATTATTGTCAACATATTAGCTACCTTATCTAGCATATTTTATAGTTTCTTGTTAGAACTATAGTCTAAAAAAATAGCCTATTGAGAAATAATTGATAAAACTAGACAATTAAATAGGTACTCACCACTAGTTAAAATTCCTTCCGGAGGTTTCAGCTCATCTTCTTCCTCTTCATTGTCATCGTCATCCTTGGGACGCTCAATGAACAAAACCTTGGGCAAGACTTGAATGAAGACACGATACACCCACGGCCGCATTTTGTGAGTCACTGGACTCCGAAAGTTCACGTTGAGCACAGCAATAGTCACCACCACAGACAACGTCACCATCACCATTGTAAACAACAAATACTTGCCCAGCAAGGGCACCGTCAATGACGTCGGCGGGATGATCTCCGCAAGGAGCAGGAAGAACACGGTGAGCGAGAGAAGGATCGAAATGCACAAGGATACCTTCTCCCCGCTGTCCGATGGAAGGTAAAACACAAGGACACTGAGGAATGAGATGCCAACACATGGTATTATTAAATTAACCGTGTAAAACAAGGTTTTCCGCCGTAAGGTGATATTAAAAATAATATCAGGATACGGCTCTTCACAGCAACTGTAGAATTTTTCATTTCTGACAGCAGGAACTCGCATGATGTCCCACTCGACGGAGAGGTAGTAGTCCTGCAGGTCGATACCCATGTCTATAGTGTCAGAGTCTGCGGTCTGGGCTATGTGCCGCAAGTCCACTAGATACCCGTCGTAGGTCCACGAGCCGAACTTCATGAAACACGTTTGTTCATCAAAAGGGAAATATTCTACGTCTATCTCACAAAAGGATTTGTAAATGGCTGGGGGCTTCCAGTACACTTTTCCAGTGTGGTGGAGTATTGCTTTCGTCATAATTGTCACTTCGTAGTTTCCGTCGGCGCTGCAGCGTGAAACAGAAAAAAAGAAGCTTCGTTAATGACGGGTTCCAATTAGATTGTAATTTACAACTAATTGTGCTCTAATCCAAATAAGAGAATCAAGAATCAATTAAGGCATAGATTTTTATTTTATTATTATTTTTTATTTAAAAAAAGATTAATCGCATACAAACAATTTAATGAATGTATCCGATTAACCTCTTCAGTCGCCTTTGAAGGTTAGTACCCGTGTTGAGTTACGACACGTCTCCGATCGCATGGCGTGTAAAGACTCGCACAAGTGCAAGCACGTTACCACCTGGCCATCGAAGTCGTTAAGATCGTAGGTTAGAATCCTGCTAACTGCTAAGTTCAGATTTTTCTTGATTCTCTAATATCGGTTATAACGAAGATCTTGCCTCTTGAACCTTAGTCAATTTAATGACTGTATAAACTGCATTGGTTCGAGTCCTACACTTGTTGCATTTCCTAGCCATGCTTCGAAAGGCATGTAAAGTAGGTGGACCCGGGCGTTTCTAGTTGGGTGTAATAGAGGGCTTTATACTCGTAGCCCTAACTTGGTTAGGTTGGCTTGATAATAAAAAATAAAAAATGGTTCTTTATTTTCCGTCCAGACTTACAAATTAATTATTTTGGCCCTTCCATAATGGAAACCACCAACTCTCAGGTCTGCTATTACCGCATTGCATACATGCTTTATAACGTCCATAGTTTCTAAAAACGATGTCGCCTCTGCGTTGCGGCACTGCATCAATGCATAGTGTGGATGCAACTTTTTTAGACTAGACTGTTACTGCACATTCTATTGCGGCACATATAATAAGTAACTTCAGAAATAGCAGGGTATTTATATTTTTTGTGGCAGGTCAAAAAGCGCTAAAAAGCTATTGACAAAAAAGTGCGGTCACGAAGACACTAAATTAACTAGAATTATTGTATTTCTAACCATCAGATATGAATGAAGCCGCATGAACGTTAACCCCCATTTTTGCATTTATTGAATGAGAAAGGTATCGATTTTCCAGGTGAGTTCCTATTGAATCCCGCGCTTCCTCTTCAAAAGAGTCACTGACAAATTCAGCTGTGAATTACAACAGATCGCGCTCTGTACAAACGATTTTCAATTTTAATTCAATGACATAATTATTAAGGTTTGCTGTCATTCTGAAACTCCAGCATCCGAAAAGTATTATACGGTAATGTGCGCAATTTTTTCCCAATTCTCTTAAATTTTAAATTTTGAGATGACTAAGTGATTTTTTTAATTATCCATCATCTGTTGAGCATTTAACCGTACAATCATGCATTCTTTACTTATCAAATGGTTTTTGTATTTTTGTATTTTTTGTGCGTCCTATGAGAAAACTGAATATTTATTTCTATTTTATTTAGATTGATGCAGATTCGATTCAAGTGAGGGATTGTGTTTCCATTAGCAAGTTAATGCAAAAAACAAATTGTTTTGCAGCTAATGTCGGTCAGTAGCTGATAAAAAAAAGTCCCATGAGAGAGCTGTTGTACTGAGTTGCCGCAGACTGGATCGGTACTGATTTAAAACCCATTTGGTTAATCTTAATTTGATCATTTTGATTTTGCAGGATTATATCTACTTTTATTTGATTATTGAGTCCGTACTTCATCCGGAATTATGTAATTAAATATTAGGGTGTAGCCAAAGTTTTTTGGTTCGAGTCCACTTTTGAAACAACAAATTTAGATTTACGTAATTTAGTCTCATTTACCCACTCACTCAGATGCTTTAAAATTGGCATTGCTGGAAAACTTACTTATTATAAAGCACGATGTCTGGCAGCCATATGTGTTCAGAAGGAACATGAAGAGTATCGACACCCCCGTAATCATCAGGATTCCATTTCAGTTTGTAATCATTCCACTCTTGCTCTACCCAAACGTTCGTCGTCATGATTTGATTCTTCAGGTTCTGAAAAAAAATACACATAATATAAATAAAAGCAAAATCTTTTTGGTTTTCATTAATAAATTAGATAATTATAATTTCTAATTCTCCTTGGTTTCAGTCATGAAATAGCCATTTTCTTTAAATGTAGCTTATATATCATACCGTATATTCTATATAGGCGTGGTACGCGTGAGAGCAGCAATGTCAAAAGCCTATGTTGATTGAATCTTAGTTACCTCACGTACCGTTTTTAGCCAAATGTTTGAAGGACTAGGCAGTTTAATTACAATTTTTATTTTGACCGACGCGCAGGGCACCCTTGCGCATCATAGGGCATGCCATTTAGCACACCTATCAGAATGTCTAATTTTTCATTTTTAACTGTTGTTTAGTACCTGACTTTTTTGTTACATTTTCTGTTTTTTGCGTATGTTTTTGAGTTTTGGAATGTAACCAGTTTAGACGAACGTTGTCTGTGGTCTACCTAATATAATGCCCTATTATCACTGTTATTAACAAAATTGCAATATTTTGTCTCTATTATATTGTGTAGCCTAATGTTTAGGGTGGATACGTCAGTTGTTAAGAAATTTCATTGTTGAACTGTACTGTGTAGGGCCAGTGGCGTAGAAAATGGCCTAGCTACGCCACTGTTTAGGGTATTGTGAGAAAATGTCCAGTATTATATATTTTGTAGCCTATCAACTACAGTGCAGGCTACATAAACATGAAAATTCATTACTTGCGTGTAGAGCGTCTTTTGCTCATTTCTACAAAATGGGAATACAGTAGCTAACAGTTAATACGCCATACGGACGGTTGGCAAGAAAGCAGCTTAACTGGAGCACGATAACCGAGCGAAAGTCCAGAATTACAGTAAAAGGAAAGTTTAGAGTCAGCCATAGGAAATAAACGTGACTCGAATTGCAACACTCCGAATAAGCATAAAAGAAATGTTCCTTGGTGAAAAAAATATAGGAGAAGAAACCCATCGCTGTCATTGCAGTGATTGGTTTTTTTTATAATTTTAACATGCATAATTTTAACCTTTTTGATTCAGAATGCACGCATGTGAACTAAAGTTAGAACCATCATTACCATCTATACGATAAAAACAAGCAACCCACATGAATTTTTAATTAAAAGCAATGAGAAACAAAATATGATTTAGGCCTACAGTGTATATAATGTATCTATAAAAAATCTATAACTCTCACGAAACTTTCAACAACTTTGTAATTGTATTTTCATTGCAAACGAACTTTTTTTTCGTTTTCTCATAAGCAATCAACGGTTGTTCAAATTTACTATATTAACATAATTGCGCCTACCTACTTTATAATTATTAGGTTAATACCTGGTGCTTAAATGGAAGGTGTTGGTGGATTAATAGTGGAGAGTAGCATATTAAGATTGGCAAACAATTGAAGGTACTCGTTTATACCTGTAGATGTTGGACTTGGTTATGACGAAAAATTCAACGAATTTTGTGCCAATGTAATACAGTACTAATTTCAAAACATTTCAGTGCCGCTTTGCTTCAGAACACTGAAGATAGCAAACATGGGGAGGTTTATGTCACAAGACATAGGATGGCAAGCTGTGTAAAAATACCTTAGAATATTACCTAAATTAACCAAAATAACTCACCACGTCAATGAGTTGTGAGAGTTTGAGACCCATCTTAACAGTTAGGCGGTCCGAGTTGTTTCCGACAGGTCGAATAAGACGATTGTAGTTACTTAGGAGGTCGTCGTAGAGTCTTTTCGAGTCGGGGTTGGCCAAAACCCCGAGGGACTGAAGCCACAGCAACGCCACCACCTGCCACTCCATTTTGTCCCAAACCCACCCCTGCAACAAAAATAAATATGCATTTTTTTACAGCTATGGTTTTAGCGATTGGCTTCAATTACAGTGGCGTAAATAACACCCCCGCAACCCCCGCGGTGCGGGGGGGGGCGAAGTATTTCTAGGGGTGCACTTCGGCTCCCTCATTTTCAGGTTTGTGTTCAAAAAACTTATAGCTGTAATTAAATCATCAGCTTTATTTTTGATTCAACTCGATAAGTGTCTAAAATTGAACAACATTATTTTCAGTTGCACTGAGGTAGGCTATGCGTCTCAATAAAAGTTTAAAAAAATTACATGCTGCTTCTGCTGTTACTTTGCTCTAGTAGGTAAGTTTTCCATGATTATTTTATTATTTATGCTCAGTTCCGGGATTGGCTATGGGGCCACCGGGGCCATAGCCCCAGGGCCCACACAAAATAGGGGCTCCCACAAAAAGCCAAAAAATACAAAATTTACAGTAGATATAAATTAGAATACCAAAACAAACCAATAAGCCAAACACATCTTCCCATAATTGCCCAGTTTATGCTGTCACTGGATTGTTGAAAGATGACAATTAAATAAATCTAGTACGGCAACATGAACATGTCTTACTCAGTATATTGTATAAACCTTACTGCTGTTAAACCCGTAAAACTCCTCTATTTTGGGCCTACTTTAGTATTTTTCAAAAAATTTCTTCCAGGGGTACCCCTGTTTGCAGCTACATATATGAGTATGAATTCCTTTGTAAGCTTTCCTGCTCTAAAACCATAATGTTTTTCACTTACATTTTCAAATTTTACCCCCGGGGGTGAACGCCGGGCCCCCCTCTTTGGGCTAAATGATATTTTATTTTTAAGAATAAGCGTTTCTTTGTAAGCTTTATCAAATCTATACTTTACTGCTGTTAAAATGCTTAAAACCCACTATTTTGCGCTTATATTTTCAAATTTTCCCCCTGGAGGAGACCCTCGGGCCCCCCCTCCTCGGGTTAAATGCAATATTATTTCTATACATTCTCAACCGTCGTAATGTTAACATTACGATTTAGTTCGCAAATCCGCAAAATAAAAGCCTGTGTTCGCACAGCAGCTAAATTGACATTTGATATGCCCATGCTATCATATACTCATATATGAGTAACACCATAACCTCTAAAGAATACACTAGATACAATTGAATTATTAAGAAGAAAATGTGCACTAGATAGGATTACAATCGCCACAGCTACCCTCGAAAAATAATCCTGGCTACGGGCTTGTCTGGCATCCTGATTCCTCTGTCTCCATTTTATATTAAATTGATAGTGGAATATTCGTTTAAGGGTAGAAGACTCTTCACACCGAGAAAGGGCCCCCACAAGGCCAAACCCGTCACTGTTTATGCTACGAACTTTTTTTCTTCCCATTCCACTTTTGACAATCACTCATGAAAAAGATGAAATATATGAGATAAATGAGACAATGTAGGGCGCACCAAAGGTCTTGCGGGGGGGGGGGGGGCAGCAGAAGTTATTTACGTCACTGGCTTAAAAACACAAACACCAGCTGTTCCTTTTTAGTTTTTCATTGTCCAACTATAAATATTTGGTCTATGAAAGATGACTGTACTGTAGTTAGGGATCCCAAATACGATATATATAGTTGGAGTGTAAAAAACTAAAAAGAAACAGTTGGAAAACAGGTGTTCAAAATTAAAATTTGTAACGTTAAAAGAAAGGAATTATAACGAGAAGGAAGAAAGTCGCAAACCTTTTTACCTTCTCTCCTTTGTCCCTTGTATTTTCAAGACAATGGAACAATGGCCGTAACTTGTAATCGAGATTCCACCCACAGCGCGAAATCAAGACAAAAAATTATCTCCCCCCCCCCCTATTCACAACACATTTTAATGCCAAGAAAAGTTTTTCTCTGCATATTATGAAACTTTTAACCTGCTGGGACCTCCCCCGCTGTGTTCACCTTATATTTTGAGGTTATTATTCGGCTTTTTATAGAGGTAATGGAGCCGGCCGCCTTACCAAGTTGAATCCAGCGGACCAGAGCAGGTTCAAAGTTGCAGATAACTTGGTAGTGCGCACAGTGCCGGTAGGGAAATATGGTAGGACTTGTCCTGGTCACCTCCGAACTAATCGTGTGACTTCACTGTGTGTCCCAAGTGGTTCGGAATCCACTATAATCAGGAGGTCCCATGTCCTATGGGCCCACACCGTGGCCTGGGACTGTGTCCAACCATACTACTACTACTGCCACTACTACTACTATACTACTACTTCTACTACTACTACATAGAGGCAATGGAAGAATGGTATCAGCTGGAGGGACAGGGTTAATGATGAAAGAGTGTCAAAAGAAGAGAGACAGCTGCCGAACGATATGAAAGTTAGATGATTTTTGTCAAGACACAAAAATCTGGTTACCACCATCATTGAGGGCACAGTGAAAGGAATTAACAGAAGAGGGGGACCGAAGAAGGAATTCATAGATCAACTGGAGGAGGACGCACGAGCTCGAACATACCAAGAACTGAAGAGGAAAGCGGAAGACTGAGCGAACTGAAGGACAATTTGTACAGAGTTGCTGTCAACCAATCGTTGGGATTGTATCCTCAGAAGAAGAAAGAATGTCTGTACCTGCTGAAATTGAAAACATCGTAAACACATACCAACCGCCACTAACACTCGAAGGAGTCCCTTTAAAAGAACCGGTCCTAGTTTACTCGAACATGCTTTTTTTCAATTTATCAATTAGTAGATAGAGAAAATGAGTAATTTCATGGTAAATAATTTTCCTATTGTAAAATTTCGGACATCAGGGGGGGGGGGGGTTTGTCCACCTGACGTCACTGGAGGTGAAGTAAATTCTAGATAGGTCAGACATTACATTACATTACCACACAGCAATAATAGCAGGGCACGCAATCATGCATTTGAGAGTGAATTTTCATTAAAAAAAAAAAAAAAAAATATTTGCACAAAACCAAATGCTTTTTTGAGAAAGCAACCTGCCCGGTTTCGTTACTCAATTTAACACCTAAAACATGCCTGTAGGTAGAAATCATCGATAGAAAAGTTTCACAGAAAAATTATTTTTTTGGTCATTTTTCATTAAAATTTAGTTATTTTTATTTTTTTACCCCCAGAAGCAAACTATCAAGGGGCAAGCGACCCACCGCATTTTGTTAACATTAGTAACGACTACAATATATGTGAATTTAAAAGAAATCGTTGGAGCCGTTTTTGAGAAATAATTTTTTTAGACATTTTTTAGGAGTTTCATCAAAATCGACCAAGTAGTTTGCCCGGAAATTGATGAACAGACAGACAGACAGACAGACATTTCGTAAAAACTTTTTTGGGTTCCTGGGACCTCAAAACCTGTAAGTCCGTTGAAAACTCGGAATCGTACATTTGGACCATCACAAAGCTTTTTTGAATCAAATTTTTTGCCAGTGTTGAACATATTGAACCCAGCGGGCTTCTACGTCCATTGACCTCGACGTGGAAGGCTGCGTTGGTATACAATTTACGAAAAAAATTATCGTTATTCGTATTATTTTTGTAATTTTTTAATTTCATTTAATAATCCCAGAATCATGATACTTCCCCATACAAATTCAGTGCCTTTGGAAGCCTATGTTGCAGGGGCGTAAAGTTGGGGGTGGGCACGGTCCAACTTGCCCCCCTCAGCTCCTTTTGGGGGGGTCCCCCCCCCAGCCTCCAGCGCTGTATGACGTAGTTCATACTTCATGGTCCCCTTTGCAGCAATAAGAACATAAGCATTCATTTTTTAAAGCTTTGTAAAATCTACAGCTATACTTTACAACTGTTAAAATGCGTAAAACCCTACTATTTTGCTCTTATATTTTCAATTTCTCCTTATCCTGCGTGATGACATCATAAGCTCGACTTAGTTTTTCCCCTGCCATCATTCTAAAACTTTACGCCTCTGCTATGTAGCCTAGATACGCTTCGAAGGGTGTTCCACATACTTGGGGGCTGTCAATTGCAAACCACCTACAGTGTACATACCGTACTACTAATTATACCTACAACACTATATACAGTATATCTAGAAACATGTATTTATACTGTTAGGCATGTCGGATAATATATAAATTCAGGCAATATTCTATGTTAAATTTAATGTGTTTGTGTAAAATTAGTTTTCAGTTGGTTGCATTCGTCTAGACTTTGAATCAAAGCAGCTAATTAACTTATCCGTGAAGCTCCGTTCCTTTGCTGATGTTGGTATGCATGCCAGTTTCATAGCCTATCTATTGCATATACAATAGAACCGGTCCGAGTCTACTCGAACATGCTTTCCAATTTATCAAAATTAGTAGATAGAGAAAATGAGTAATTTCATGGTAAATAATTTTCCTATGGTTAAATTTCCGATATCTCGGGGGGGGGGGGGGGGATTGTCCATCTAACGTCACTGGGGGTGAGGTAAATTCTAGATAGGTCAGACCAACACATTACCACAAAGCAATACTGGCAGGGCACGCAATGCATTTGAGCGAGAATTTCCTATCATATTTTCAAAAAAAAAACATTTTTTTTTTACAAAACCAAATGCTTTTCTGGGAAAGCAACCTGTCCGGTTTCGTTACTCAATTTAACACCTAAAACATGCCTGAAGGTAGATATCATCGATAGAAAGGTTTCGAAGAAAAATTATTTTTTAGTCATTTTTCATTAAAATTTAGTTATTTTTATTTTTTTTTACCCCCAGAAGCAACCTATCAAGGGGCAAGCGACCCCCCGCATTTCGTTAGCATTAATAACGACTACAATATATGTGAATTTAAAAGAAATCGTTGGAGCCGTTTTTGAGAAATAATTTTTTTAGACGTTTTTTTGGAGTTTTTTGAGAATGAAACCCCCCCAAATTAAGTTAGCCCCAAATAATTTTTTTTCCAAGGTATGATTTTTGTAAACCTACATGCAAAATTTCATCAAAATCGACCGAGTAGTTTGCCCGGAAATCGACGCACAGACAGACACACAGACATACAGACTGACAGACAGGCAGACAGACAGACAGAGCGACAGACAGAAATTTCGTAAAAACCACTTTTTTGGGTTCCTGGGACCTCAAAACGTGTAAATCCGTTGAAATCTCGGAATAGAAAATTTCGACCATCACAAAGCTTTCCTTATACTATGTATAAATTGGAAAGCAATAAATATCAATATATTGTACTTCATAATATTCATCATTATTGAATGTCGTAAGTAACCAACTCAATATTTGGAGTACCCCATTATTAGCAACAAATCGTAGGTTCCGGTGTACACTAGGTTCAAATTAAGGAGGGCATGTAGAACCACCCTATGTACGGTATGTCTTTCAATTTGAGTGATGTTGGGAAAACAAAGTAAGGCGGAGAAAAACTAAGCCAGGAGAGAGTGTAGAACAACAGGTCCTGGAGCCAGGGGCAACAGGTGAACACGATGATTGCCGTGCACAGAATTCAATATTCCAACAATACAATACGATATGCTCTTTGCAATTTTTTGCCTCAGGTGACCTCTCCTGCCTTTGTGTAATCATATTAACGTCAGCTGAACTTTGTAAAGCACGTTTCAGATAAATTGAATTTTGAAGAGTCGTTTAGATAAAAAGGGGTTTTTAAAATAATTGCTGAAGCGTGTTATTAAAACGAAATATTTAATTACCTGGATTTCATTATTTAAAATTATTCTTTCTTTTGCACCATAGTCGAAAATGAGACTTTCATGTTTAGAGACATTAAGTCACAGTCTACTTTTTTTGTAAACAAAGACTGACTTCAGTTATTTTAAAAAAAAATTAATATCTCGATTAACATCGACAAAACCATTGGAATAGTCTGTTAATAATTCATTAAAAGCTTCCAAGCTTTCGCAGTTAATACTCGATACAATAGGATGATATTAGTCTAAAATAACATGCACTATCTAAATGAAATGGAATGACCTGAAACTGATACTAGTCAAAATAGGCTAGGTACTAAGTACTAAATTAGGACAGAGTGACTTAATGATTAGACTTGAACCAAAATTAGTTCTCATTTCATCCGTCAACTTTTAGTTAGTGGAGTCCGATCGCTATCAAGCCCAATCACACACAACATTAGTGTGCAAACGTCAGTGATAGGTTAATACAATTATTTCGTCAACAGTAGCTCTACAAACCTTCGCAAGGATTTTGATTTTAATGCTGTACCCAAGTATTTCCAGTGACCGATGGAATGAGGTCAACTTTAAAGTTGCTAGGGCGGGATATTGAGTTTTCCGGGATAATGCTTCGTTGCATCTAAGATGGCACTGATATTTCCTTTTGGACTATAACTAAAAACCTCATGAGCCAATTTTCTTAGACAACTAGACTTATAGTTAGAGTACGCCATGAGGAACAATATTATAATGTGGAAAAACCGGCTGTTGGGATCAATTCCGAGATGAGCTTCTTAATTTATTGGACTACAAATAGCCTAATTATAATAATTATAATAAAATGAGTTTTTCCATAGTCTAAAGTACTATAGATTGATCGATGAGACAATTGCAAGTTTGGAACGGGCAGACATACCTGTACTAATGTTATAGAGTTAATACACAATTGTTATGGTATGCAAATAAGAGTAGGAGCTCCCCAATTTATTAAAATAAAAAATCTTTTCTCTTCAAAACCAAAACCTTGATTGGGAGAGCAACTGATTTATTGTCAGGCACTCTACAATATGTAACACCTAAAAGATACCTGAAGTTAAAAAACATCGAATGAAAGGTTCAACAGAAAACTTGTTTTTTAGTCATTTTTTATTTATTTTTATTAATTTTTCACCAGAACCAAACTACCAAGGGGACAAAGACATTCAGTGCATTTTGTTAACATAAATATCGACTACTATCGCTCCTTGATTTGCCAACCTGTTCTAACAGCAAAATGCTAAATTTTCAGGAGAGCGTTCCAAAGTTTTATTTCCGGTGGTTTTAATTTATGTATCTCCTACACTACAGCCAAGAAATGGTCAATTTTTTATAGGCTTGCAGATACGACGATTGGACGTATAAAATAGGGCGGGAAATGAAAATTTTTGGTGTAATAAAAAATAATTGGAGCCATTTTGAGAAATTTTTTTTAGCAGAACTACAGACCGACAGACAGACAGCCGCCTTTTTGGGTCCATGCCTCCTATGGGACCTCAATACACGTAAATCCGTTGAAATCTCGGAGTCGAAAATTTTGACCATGGCAAAGCTTCCTTTTAACGGACTAATTTAATAGAAAAACAAAGATGTTTTGTAGGCTATGTTCCTCGTGAAGTATAATGTAATTTCACATTGACTGACAGTCGATGGGATTGGATTTAGTCGGAACGACGCTCTTCTAAATCAAACGCCCTTTTAATCAAATTAAATTTTGAATTCATATTGGATTTAATATTTCTAAAATGGGGATGCTGGCTCACCCTGGATCACACCGAAATCTGTCAGTTTTTATTATTATGTTTAATATTTACGACACAAGTTATTACAAATTAACCATATCTAAGTTGTAGAAGACATCATTGTAAGGGATTTTTAGTTTTTGTAGTTACAATGTTCCATGAATTGTACAGTAACTCGGTAAATGTATTTCGCCTCTCAGTTAAACGGAAACATCTCTGCAGCACACTGCAGAATTAAAAATGTCCTTATTGTAGCCTGCTGTGTATTAGAGTGAATGAGACAATTCTTTACTTCTTGGATACACTAATAAATCTCAGCAAATTAATAATTACATTCTTAAAAATTAATAAAATACACATTACAAGCGATTTAATTCAGTGCTAGCACGCTAAGTCACGCGTAGTATATGAAATAAAAATTAATATTTGACAGATTTCGGGTGATCTACGACCACTTCTTATTACCATGATAGTTTAGTTAAAATTGCTCAATTCTGCCTACTCTGCCCCCACCGTAATATTACGAAAACTTGGAAGGTTTAATAATGAAATCTTTTGAAATGAAATTTTTGTTTTATATGTTTTTAACCCATTTGAATTTTTTATTTTCCCATTTTCTTGTTAAACCCTAATACATCCAACCCTGCCAAGTATTACTTATATTACAGTATTACTCTACAATTCTTATATAGAAATACTTACGGTACGTCGGTACGCAACCATATTATTGTACTATAACAGGTAATCGTAATAGATAAATCTATTTACAGCAATGGTTCCCAAACTTTTAAGGCCGTGACCCACTTTTAAAACAGTCAATTGTCTGTGCCCCCCCCCTGCCCAGTTGACAAGGAAAAATAAATCAATATCAAAATACAGTACATTGTACTTTCCTGTTTTTTTTTTTTTTTTTTTTTTTTGTAAATGATATAGAACTAACGATCAATGTTTTATTTTATTCATTGCGCCTCCCATGAAAACTTACCAAATGACTATGTATGTCAGTATGTGAATTGTGTGTCCTATAAATGCGGAAAATTTTCAAATTGTAGTAGAAAATGGAAGACTAACCGAGTCTACTAAAGTAAAATGATATCGGGATTCGTTGCCAATTTTAAATGGCCTATATTTTTAGATTTTTCGCATGAGAAATGAAAAACTTTATATGATGAAGATGGAGAGATAAAAACGTTATTAAGGAGTGGAAATAAGCTTCTGCGACAAGGAGCGCAACGAAACGGGGCAGCTCTTCCTGGCTGTCTCGCCTGTGATGACGTTTATTTCACTGACAGTTAAGTCAGCTTTAACAGCGAAATATCAACATCAAAGACGGATCCAGAGGTGAAAGCAGAGGCCCCCCCCCCCCAAATTGTTGACCAAGCTAGATGGAATTAAATGTGAGCTTTTTTGACAAAATATATCAAATAATACATAACAAGTTCATTTTTTTTAAGCTAGAGCCACCCGTAATCTTAGGTCAACATAGTCACATTGGTTATTAAATATATATATATTTTTATATTGATACCAACAGCAATTATAATTAATACATTATATACCTTTAAAATCAGGACCCGATAAAAAGGGGCAGACAATTAATTAATTAGGTAGGTCTAGAGGGGATCATTGGTTGTTATTCATCGGTGACAATCCCAATAGTTACTGCTTAGTGACTGCTAAGGAAGCTATCTGACTTTACTCGAATGGATCTTAAACGGACACACACAACAAAAGTCTCAATATTAGCATAAATTGGTTGATTGTAAAGAAATCTGTAATTTTACCTAAAATTTACTTTAAAAAGGGTTTGAACATAATATTGTAATATTGCAAATAAATACAATAATAATGGGCATACCTAATATTATAATTTGGATATTTTTTGCTTTCATTCTAAGATATTTTGTAGAACGGGTTTGCAAGCTAATAGGCTTATACTAGTAACCTAGCTACTACGACTGCATTACACCATTAGCTCAGTCTTCTTCTTCAAGTTACAGCCGGATGGCTGGTTGGCAGCAACATGTGACTTCGATGCCTCCACTCCCCTCGATCCTGGCACGCTCATTAGCTCAGTAGTGTTCAGCAATGAAAAATTCAGGAGCAGCTACTAATTTATTCACTTGGTCTATAGTGTAGTATATAGTCTATAGTATAGACTCTATACGAAACCTAGCGCCAAGGAACCAAATATAATCTTTTTAATAGTGTATCACTCTTTTTGTCTGTTTTTTTTAAGCCAAGTGTACTTTTTTCAATAGGTATTAAGAAACTGATGATTCTACTTTTCTACAGTAAATTTATAAGTTTGAGCAAGATTTAATAAGGAAATGCTAGGCTACTAAAAAAAAATAGTTTAAATACATGATGCTTATTATCATCAGGTGGTTCTTATAGCGCGAGTCACCTTGTTGAGCTTCCAGAATCCAGCTCTAAACCTCATTTCCAAAGAATGAGTGGACGCAAGACTGCCGTCCCGCCCGTCTTCTCCAGTACCCGACTATATGTCTTCCCTTTCTTTCTACACCTGTATGGGTTAATGGGTTATAAATATATTGAAAATAAAGACAATTTTCTTTCTTCTTCTTTCTTTTCTAAAAACCTGTGGAAAGCCCAAATTCAATTTGAGTAGGTCCTTAGCTGTTTCGTTGAAACTGAAGACCTCTGTGGCTTTGAAGTGTCCATGTCCTGACATGATCTTGATCTACCTTAAGGCAGGTGGAGGGAGGACTGTGTGACGGTGGGTACGGTCGGTGACCTACTGGAGATACTTACGGGAGTGACGTCATTGCCGCACCCCGCGAGGTCGGGCGCGGCCCTTCGGTCGCGGCATCCAGCGCGCAGCCCCCGCACCTCCCTCAGCTCCCTCTACACGTGCTCCTGAAAACAAAACCACGTGTTTACCATACGTATTGAAAATCTACGCGATAAATGGATACTACTGCATTTAGCTCTGCACTTACTCAGAGTATCTACAATATGCGAAATTACCCAGGACCTATCCATGCGGGTTTATTTTTTTCATTGCTCAAAACCGGTCGAGTTTGGATGCCCTTACGGCGGTCTTTGGCTGAATGTAACCCAATTTGCCTCCTTTTTTTGTAAACTGAAGTTTCAAGTTTTTCCGTCTGGTTACACCTTCCCCTAGTCAGGTAGCCCCTAGGGACTAAGTCCTGCTTCTCTTCAATATGGTCCGGGTACCATTCGTCCCTATCGCTTAGCCACTCGATAGTCTTCCCACAAACTAGCCAATCCCTATCAGACCGGCAAGTGTTACCACATTCTAACAGGTTCTTCAGCAGTCTCTATCATGTACATGGTCCTTGAAGCCAGCGAACGTAGCAGCAGCAGGATACACAAGAAGTGTTCTGATACTTCTGATTGACTTTGACAAGCTGCTACAAATCAGATTCCAACAAGAGGCACTGTGTTTCCACACAAGCTATGGCCATGACTTGTCCAGGAGTAGAACACCTGGCACTAGTCCTATCTTGAGATTTTTAATATATTGTACAATTCAACGCTGAGTATATTTTTTTCTTATATGTCTATACAAAATTCATATTTGTCACTAGGTCCACAATTTCTCTTCGCGTCTTCACCGCGCTAATAAGCTGTATTATTTTGAACCTAGTCCTAGTCTCCAACAAATACGGCAGTAGCAGTAGCATATAAGAAGAGGGAGACACAATGGGAATTAATGCATCACCTTGTCAACTTCCTAAGGCTGAAGGTTTTGGGAAGGTTTACCAACCTATCTGGCTACCTTATACTGTGTAAACGATTTCCCACAATAGCTCTCATAATACTGTAAGTGTTAGGCGAAAGTTCTGCCCTGAAGTCTGAATATTTCTGACGTATACCAAATATTTTCCAAACACACCTTTCTCCTCATCATTTATTTTCATACGCAATTGCTGTGGGGAAATATAGGAGCAATTTGGTCGTGGTGTGAATTTTTTTTGAATATATATACTTCACCAAATTAAGGGGGAGCTCCCTCTGCCCCTTCTCTTGAAAGTTGGGGGTGCACCATACACAAGTTGGCACCAGCACCGTCGACTTGCTTACAATACAATTTAGCAAATGGCTAGTATACGTGTAAAAGTGGGATGCTTAATGATTAATGAATCCACCACTATTGTCAACAACCCACCCCCTCGCCTTCTCCTGAAGAGTATACTTAAGCATTGAAATACATATTATTTCAGAATTAGTGGAGTGCCGTAAGCTTTATACCTCGGAATCCAGGGACAGTCCATGAATATTTGTAAAATTTTTGGAAATGTGTTGTTAATAGTATATAGAAAAAGGTTAAAAAAAAATTTGCCCGCTCTCAATTTTTAACTACAGGGTGTGGCAGCATAACTTCCTCTTTTTGTAATGCGCGCCATTCGGTCGGTTGATGTCGAAGCGGAGTGTTAGTGGTCTCGTACGAGAGGCGGGACTATACACTTTTGTCATATGCCTACATAGTTTTGAAGATCAAAACATTTAGATCACCCCCATTCTCGATACATTGAGTATTAGTGGAGCGCCGTAACACAAAAAAAAATGTAAAAGCCTCAAAATTCAGGGACAGTCAATGAATATTTATAAAAACTTCGAAAATGTGTTTTTAATAGTACATAGAAAAATTAAAGAAAAAAGTTTTTTTGCCCGCTATCAATTTTTACCTACAGGGTGCGGCAGCCTAACTTCCTGTTTTGTAATGCGCTCCATTCGGTCGGTTTATGTTGTAACGGAGTGTTTGTGGTCTCGTTCGAGAGGCAGAACTATAAAGACCTGTATTACATTGTTTCGAAGATCAAAACATTATGATCACGTCTTCCGATCTCGATTCAATGAGTATTAGTGGAGCGCCGTGAGTAAAAAAAAATGGTAATGCCTCGGAATTCAGTCAATGTAAACTTTGTTTTTAATGGTATATAGAAAAACGTTAAAAAAATAGTTTGCCCCCTTTCAATTTTAAACTACAGGGTTCATGAATACGGGGGACTAAAATTTCCCACAAATTCAGATTCACAAAGAAAGAAGAAAAAAAATATGAATGGTATTCGCACCATGTATGAAACAGTATTAAATAGGGCCTCATCACAGATTTATCTACAGGGTCCCTACCTTCCTCTGTCTGTACTCACTCACTGCTATTATTTATATATTACTATATTTATAATAATATAATATAATATAATATTTATTTATTATTATATTTATTATTCGTTATATTTTTTACATTTTATATTATTCTATTATTGCTTTCCAATTTATACGTAGTATAAGGAAAGCTTTGTGACGGTCAAAATTTTCGATTCCGAGATTTCAACGGATTTACACGTTTTGAGGTCCCAGGTTTTTACGAAATGTCTGTCTGTCGCTCTGTCGCTCTGTCTGTTCATCGATTTCCGGGCAAACTACTCGGTCGATTTAAATGAAATTTTGCATGTAAGTTTACAAAAATCATACCGCCAGACCATTTTTTTATTTTGGGCTAACTCAATTTGGGGGGTTTTTATTCTCAAAAAACTCCAAAAAACGTCTAAAACACTTATTTCTCAAAAACGGCTCAAACGATTTCTTTTAAATTCACATACAATATATTGTAGTCGTTATTAATTTTAATAAAATGCGGGGGTTGATTGCCCCTCGATAGTTTGCTTCTCGGGGTAAAAAAATAAAAATAACTAAATTTTAATTAAAAATGACTAAAAAATAATTTTTCTGCGAAACCTTTCTATCGATGACTTCTAACTTCAAGCATATTTTAGATGTTAAATTGAGTAATGAAACCGGATAGTTTGGTTTTCCAAAAAACTATTGGGTTTTGTGCAAAAAAAAGTTTTTTGAAAAAATGAAAGCAAATTCACGCTCAAATGCATTGCATGCCCTGCCATTATTGCTGTGTTGTGGTAATATGTAGATCGGACCTATCTAGAATTTAAGTCACTTCCAGTGACGTCAGGTGGACGACCCCCCCCCCTTTGATATCCGAAATTTAACCATAGGAAAATTATTTACCATGAAATTAATCATTTTCTCTCTCTACTAATCGATAAATTGGAAAGCATGTTCGAGTAAACTCGGACCGGTTCTTTGTTATGTATAGATGAAGGAAATAAAAAAATACATTATGCATTATACATTATACATTATACATTATCCATTATAAAATACCCAAAATGATATTCATGGACATGCGTAGGTATGGGCTTTAACCCCCTCCCCCTTAAAATATTCATGCATTCATTTGGTTATTGAAATGTTATTCTATTTGACCCAAGTCAAAAAAAAAAAACGTGAAAAATCATCCAAAACTTCCGCCGCGATATATTGGACAAGTATGGTTCCTTCTTTGTTTATATAACGGATGAGTGCCACCCTATAAAGGACGCAGAACATATTTTCAACATTCATTATCAAAGTTTCTGTCTACGTCTCGTGACTGTTCTTTGATAATATGTAGGTTTCCGTATATACATAAATTGCACCATACAAACCAGCGGATTTTATAAATATTAACACAATTTCATTTTAGATTGCTGCACTTCCTGCGCTTTGAGTGTTCTTTCACTGACTCAGCACTAAAATCGCTTTGGTAAGCCGCCCGCGCTTGGCCTTGCGCTGTGTAACAAGACAATAAGGAAGAGATTCACTATTTCGTGGCTATTTTTTCAAAACATTCCACCCGGGGGAGACCCCCTTGCTTGCAGTTATACTCTTCGTCTGGGAAATCAAAATTTATTGCTATCAAAATGTATAAAACCCCACTATTTCAGACCTATTTTTTATCATTTTCTTCAATTCAGGACACCCCTTCAGGCCTCCCCAACTCTCCGGGTCTGTCAAAAAAGGGCGGGGGGTTAAACCTCCCCTTAATTTTAAAGTCACGTACGTCCATAGTGATAATGTGTATGAAACAGTCCTCTACAACTTGAATAGACTAATTTTTTATAACTTGTAGGTATATTACATCGAATAAGAAATAAAAACTTACTGACCGATTTCGGGCTGTTGCATTACCTACATTCCATATCCCCTTAAGAGGATGCGGGCCGAACACATTGGCCACCCCTGGATCACAACAAAATAGGTTGGTTTTTATTTTTTATTTAACTTTTTTATTGATTTTATAGAAATTGGGTATGTTCAATTGGTTGAGGACTATTTCATTCACCCTATTGTAAGGTGTTTTTTTTTCATTTTTAATGCTTAATTTGTCAATTGGATAATTCGGTAAAATTCTGTTTGTTATCAGTTTCACGGAAAAACTCCTGCACCAAAATAAAATAGTCCTTCGTAGGGCTATGCATCAAATAGTTCTCTACCAATTGAATACACCAAATTTCTATAAAATAAATAAAAAATAGAAACCAATCAATTTTGTTGTGATCCAGGGGTGATCCAATGTGTACGGTCAGCTTCCTTTTAAGTAATTTTCTAATTTAAACAATAATTTTTAGAAACGTTTATAACTGAGGAAACGGCAAGTTTCAGAGAGATTGTCAGAGCAGCGCAAATTCTAATGCAAAAGAGGTTTAAATGGTATTATTTGAATTTTGTTAGAAATAATTTCTCAAGCAGAACGAAATTTCTCAAATAATTATGTAGATACTGTGTGCAGTCCCTTTGGATAAAATCTATTTGGAAAAAATAAGAGAATCGCGAGATTCTGTATTATGTGCTAGTATAAAACGAATCTCGCCGCGTCAGCTCAGGGGCACATGGCCAAATATCGACCTGTAGCTTTTCCAACTTGCTTTCCCTTGCGGCATCTTAATGATTCTGGTTATTGATCTTTGGCTTTGCTTAATTTGGTTATTTCGTGGGATATTAGAAAATCACTTGGGGTTGTGATTGATTTGATAACTGCATCATATCTTTGAAAGCTGACTCGATGACAAGTACGGTATTGAAAATTACATATCTTTAAGGGTAGCCATTTCTCTCCACAAACACAAATGTGCTATAACTGTTCAAATTTTATTTTTATTTTTATTTTTAAATACTGTATATGTACTTTCTGAATACATACAGTATAATTGCTGAGTACATGTAAGTTGAAATGAGCTATTTGATTTTATTCATGTTCAAACTAAAGGAATTCCATGAGTACTTGTAAAGGAAACATATTTTGTTTTTATATGCAGGGCTATTTCAATATAGACTACAGCAAAATGCAGCTATAGCACTTTATGCTTAAATTTTGGTTTGGTTTTGCCAAATTGTTTTTCCCTAAACAACGGCTCCGATGATTTCTTTTAAATTCACATAATGTATTTTAGTACTTATTAATGCAAACAATGTTCAATGTGTGTGTCAATGCTCAATTTTCATGAAAAATGGCTAAAGAAATAATTTTTAACAACAGTTAAAGTATATATTTCTGTACAGGTACAAAGGTTCATATAGATATATTATGTTGATCGAGATTAACACATCGATTCAGGTCAAATCAAAAAATAGCCTATATAAATAAATAAAAAATACTATAAGCACGCACCTTCATTGGATTGGTTGGATTATTTGTTGGCCCTATATTCGACATTTAGCAGAACATACTGTATAGTAGTATATGTTAAATTTATTACTCTAGAGATAAAATCTAAAATTGGAGCTGAGACTGGGAGAATACGAGTATGATGCAGTGTTTTAATAAAATACCACTCCAAGTGAAAAGGCTGGAGTTTCAGACTTGTCTCACTGAGAGCCATATAATTATACAGAGGCTTTCACAGCTGGAGTCATGTGAAAGAAAAGTAGAATCCGTGGTCAATTTGATAGTGGGCTTTTGATATTAAATTCAATGGATTGATGTCAACCAAACGAATATTTCGGTGTCAAACATACAAATTTTGCTATTATTGAAGTATCACGGAAACTATTGAATAGGCCTACACTATAGGCCAATGCAATTTATTAGTGAAAAATGTTGTCACACTGGTTAATTCCCAAACGTTTCTTTCTGGCCAAAAAATGTATGAAATTGGTCCCCGAAACCAAAACCAATTTTTAAAAAATTTCGCAGTGGCAGGCATATGCCAGTTATCTACCCGTGTTACCGTTTCCATTGTGTTATACACTAGACGCTACAAGAACATTGGACTGCACATATATTATAGTAAAATTTTAATCATTTTAATTTAATAATAATTATGCACAACGTTTATTTTATTTATTTATAGTTACTAATTATACGTAGGAAAATAAATCGTTGTCTGAAATGAAATAAAAACTGAAGAATGTAGGGAAATTCGTTCGGCTTCGCCACGGGGTCTGGCGTCAACAGATCTTCCTGCCTGCCCCCCCCCCCCCCGCAGTTTTGGGTGGAAATTTAAATATTGAAAACTGTCAAAATACATTTGACTCGCGCCTATTTTGAGCCCCGGGCTCCTCTTTTAGCATTTATATGAATTCCGTCTGGAAGTTATAAACTCTACAGCAGTCCAAATGCATATGTGTACAGTAAGTAAACCCAAGTAACATATTTCCCATATTTTAAAAATTTCCCCTGATATCTGCAACTGCCGAGACACACGATATTGTAAGATTGTAAGACAGAATGTAGAATAGAAAAGAAATTCTAGATAGAACAGCAATTACCTGAAATAATTATGCGCTAGAGCTAGATAAAATAGGACTCACGGCTTTCCGGGAATAAGGTCTTGAAAATCTGACCACACTTTACATGCCCCTCCTTAAGAGTGTACAGCCCGTAGGAAATTGGCAACCCGAAATTTATTACTTTTTATTTTTTATTTAATTAACTAAGCATGGTATTAAAGATTTGGCTCATCAAAGTTGTAGAAGACTGCTTCATGCATCATATAATAAGGTATTTTTAGTTTTCGAAATTGTAGTTTTTTCATAAATAAAATCGCTTTTACGTGAAAAGTTATTGTTTATAAAATATCTGCATGTTTATGAAAAAACTACAATTTCGAAAATTAAAAATTTCTTATAATATGATGCATAAAGTAGTGTTATACAACTTTGATGAGCCAAATCTTTAATAACATGCTTAGTTAATTAAATAAAAAATAAAAAGGAATGCATTTTGGGTTGCCAATTTCCTACGGACTGTACACTCTTAAATACACATCATCTAAAATACCCATAAACCCACTATTTTGCGCTTTGTTGTTACTGTCTCGACTTTCTCCACCCCGAATCAAGGAATAGATAGAAGGGACAAAATTGATGTTATAGGCTATAATACCTACTACACACTAATAATGACAGGATATAATTAATCAATAATTGCTTCAAAAACCATTGGAGCATTTTTTTTAGTGAAAAATGTTTTTTGAAGGTTTCCGAGATAACCCCCCTCCCATATTTAGTTAGCCCAAAATATAAATAAATATTTTTGTGAAGTGAATTTCATCAAAGTCAATCTATTAGTTTGTCCACAGACAGACAAAACAATGAAAAATGACAAAAAAAAACTTCTGCGGTCCCTATCTATCGATGCTTTCCAACTTCAGGTATGTTTTAGATATTAAATAGATTAACAAGCAAAGTTTTGGTTTCGAATTAAAAATTATTTTTTGAAAAAATACTGATAAGTCATGCTCCAATACATTGCATACCCTGCCATTATTGTTGTACGAGTAGTTCTTCGTTTTATTATATATTAGTCTGCAATCTACCCATCGACCAATTTCAGAGCTCTGGAGCTTTGGTATAGGGAAAGTTGAGACATCCGAAATTTAAATCTAAGAAAATTATTTACCATGGAACTACTCATATCATATAAATAAATAATAATTAAACAAATATATTATATTTGTACCATCAACAGATTTGAGTCCAAATTCGATAGCACTTATGGAAAAGTCACATACTAGTAATATGCCTACATTAGTAAAAAAAATGAAATAAAATAAAATAAAAGATATAGTCAAGTTACAAGTCAGTTTACAGTGTCTAAAACGGCTGATTTATACATAGGCAGGCTCATTGCAAGTGGATCGAATCGATCGAGATAGCTAAGATTATTGATAGTACTAATTATTCTACCAAGAGGTGCCTTCGAGTTGGGATTGACACTGAACAAGGTTTTTGATCTAGTGTTGCTGGTTCTAACTCTGAGACGGACTCTCCTGAGTATCGATGAGCAGTCTAGACGGCTGTTTATCAACTTGTAGAAGAATATACAGTCTGCAACCAGCACCCTTCTATATTATCTGTCTCGGTACCCAAGGCCGTTGCCAGGATTTTTTTCTGGGGGGGGGGGGGTGGGGTTGAAATTTCATTGGGTATTATTATTTTTATTTTTTATTTTTTTTTTATTATTTTTTTTTAAAGATTGATCGCATACAAACAATTTAATGCATGTCTTCGATTGACCTCTTCAGTCGCCTCTGTAGGTTAGTACATAGTGGTTTTTATTTTTCCTCTCAAAATCCAATTCTATCTAGTATTAAGCCATTTCCTTTCGGGGGGGGGGGGGGGATTTGAACCACCCATGAACTCCCCCTTGGCTACAGCCTTGTCGGTACCTATACTAATTGATAAATGTACAGGTTCACTCGTACCGGTTATTATTGTTTTTCTTCCAGAACAAAACTACCAAGAGAGAACCTAGTGGATTTTGTTCACATTGGTACCGACTATCATAATACTATGTGTGTGAAGTTTAACAAAAATTGTTCAAGCCGCTCTTGAGAAACCTTTCAGCAGTTTTTTCACTTACATGCCAAATTTCAACAGATTGTTTTGAATTGTTTATCCTCAAATCGATGAGCAGACAGATCTATCTAGACTATCGAAAAAAAAATTATCCTGAGACCTCAAAACGTGTAATTAAGTTCTTATACATTATTAATGCATAAGTAGTGAAAAAAATATATAAATATTGTACAATAATTGAGTGGCTGTTTAAAATGTCATGTGTTTAAGTTAAATACAGTAACCTAAGTATTACTATTTGAGAGGCTTTTAAATCTTTTTATGGGCCCATTGAACATTGCCCAATCCCAACGACCCCAAGGATTTTCGGCCACTGGCAAACTGGTACCTACACGTCCTCGATGTCAATCTATATTTAGTAGCTACAAAAGTCATGCACTAATGGACAAGCTGAGACAAGCTTATTGACACAATATAAGCATGACTTCATCAAACTTGAGGCACAGTTCATTTGAGTCAAAAATAATTTATATAGGTACATATATTATGTTGTTTGGAAAATGTACAGTATGTAAGCCTATTAATTAAGAAACTGAGCACTGTGGGTCTTTAGCTACAGATTCAGTGATTGACAACTCAAAATTACAACTGACAGGCCAGACTACTCTCTTATTGCTCTCTCAATATATTTTTCAAAAATACTAGGCGAAAGTCTTCCCATTGTTTTGACGACTGCAAAGAGGGTATGCCTCAGATATGCTGCCCATCACCCTATTTCTTCCAAAGTTTGCAGGAAACAATCGGAACGCAATATGATAACGTTAGCGGATTGACATAAAAATCGCGTGCTGGCTTCTGGTTCATGAATGGATGAAATGAGACATTTTTTAATGGAAAGCTAAAATAACTTCTTCGCCAAAGGCCAATTTTTCTGAAATTAAGACATAATCGAAATCCCCACCACCATTTTTTCTTAAGAAAAATCCAATTAGACAGGAAATAGCAATCGTAGAGTAATAAAAAAATGCCGATTTCATATAAAAATGTTTCCACACATTATGTATTGTTGTTTCCAACGCCTGCTTTCAGGATTTCTGCTTCAAGCAACTCTGTCAGCCTGGTGGGGGGAGTGAGCCTGTTTGTTAACTTGAGACACCCTCAGGGTAGGACTCTTTCACCTCGGGGGAAAGGGGAGTTGACTGATAATCAGCTTCGATGGCAAGGTGGTAGGGTGCTTGTACTTGTGCGAGTCTCTGCGCGCCATGCGATCGGAGACGTGTCGTAGCTCAGCACAAGTATTAATTTACTCATTGAGGCGACTGAAGAGGTCAATCGGATACATTCATTACATTGTTTGTATGGATTAACCTTTTAATTTAAAAAAAAAAAAAAAAAAAACGGACATCATGATTATAGTGGATTTCGAAGCACTTGAGGAACATGGCAAAGTCACACGATTACATCGGAGGTGACCAGGACTGGACACACACTGGCACATATAAACTGACTGGTATAGTCTCATCGCATTATCATGTCCCACCATGTTCCCCTGCCTGCGGTGCACACTACCAAGTTTGCTGCAGTTAGAAACATGCTCTGCTCTCATGGATTCAGCCGCTGGTAAGGCCGCTGGCAAATTATGATTACAATTAATTATGATTGATTACAAATTATGATGTACAATATGATGTGTTCTTCACAACCATTTCCTTTTTTTATATAAATCAAGTTCATTATTGCCCATCGGTGTTACTGTATGCTACATACCGTACATTAAATCGTAGAGAAACATAACATTTCATAAAAAGATGTGATATTTTTTATAGGCCTAGCTCTACTCGATCGATATTTATTGTACAATTGAACTTTGACACGCGTAAGGATTTTCCACTCAGACTGTCTCTTAAGGCAATGCCTCTTAAGTCAATACAATCTCTTAATACAATACAATACAGTGTCTTAAGAAAATATAGTGTGATTAGGCTACAAGATATAAGTACTTTCGTGAGCGCACCAATTCTTAAATTTACACACGTCCACGAAAAGTTTGTATCTTCTCTCATACGAATCTGACCATGAAATACATAATTAATTAAGTTACAAATTACAAGTTGTATATAATGTAACAGATGTGTAGGTACGGTGTAGAACTGCTTGCGCTTTGCTTAGAAGGAGTTACTCGCCTAGAACGCGACATCAAATCATTATCAGCTGGATTAGGTACTGTATGCGACATACAATGTATGTGTCACTATGTGGTGACATACACAAACACCGCTTGGTACTGATGTTATGCCCGGTAGGTACTCATATTGCTTTCTTTGTGAAATATGTTTGTTTAGAAATTAAGGTCTATATATTTTTTCCATGCAGGTCTGCAGTTGAGTCAAACGATAGATAGATGATGCCTAACTTTTAATTGAAAGAACGAAACAACTACTGTATGTTTATTCTGACACATTAATATACAATAAAATTTTAAACCCATTATGGTAAACAGTACCATTAGATCCTAGTGCAAAATCATCATCAATGATTGCGTGCAAGATAAAAACATCTCCAACGCTTCGCCTATCCATGTTTATAGCTTAAAAACAGTATAATGAAAAAATAAAAACAATAATTATTTTCAAAACAAACACGTCTGCTGCACGCACCTTATCCTTGAATATTCACATGAAAAATATGTCACAGTCACACATAGAATCTAATACAATTTTGGGGATAGGACTTACGATTTTACAATAGCTTTGGACTATTTTGTATAGGAAAACAAATTTACCGTCGCTGTCGTAAGCTCCGCTCGCGCTGGGGGAGTCGGTCCCCGGTTAGTGCGGCAGAAGACTTAATTTTTGGCGCGAGTTTGTGCAAAATGCCCGTCCGAGCGAGGCCAGGGTCTCGCGCACACTACCCGACAGTGCACCAGCTCCCCATCTTTCCCCCGTTTGTTTTTACACCCGCACAGCAACTCGAAAACGTTAATGGCTCTTGCTTCTATATATTCTATCAACCCAGTTGCCCCTCACCCTACTACCCTCGTTAGCCTAAATCGTTAGCCTAAACAACTTGACGTTTTTTATTACATGCAAAATGGCCAACAAGATACGGGACAGAGTAGATAAAAGCAAGCGTATAATATGTATGCTCGTAAAATTATTGTGTCTGTAGCTTAGGAAAGTTAACCATTAATTAACTTAGACCCTAACAAACACAATTGATTTTTTTACGTCATTTTCTCTATAGGTTATTTATTGGTTCTAAATGCCCTGCACGATAATTTATTATAAAGAGGAGTAAGAAGTTTTCGCAATACCCTCAAACATGTAAGAAATGTAGGACACTGAATGAAAAATTTGAGCAAATTGGGTGGCTGGTTACAGCAGCGCAATTAGGTATATCGAAATGGTATGGGTTAATTGTTAGAATTGTTAATTGTTGAAAGGCCCAAAATTCGCCCATATGGAAAATACAGATAATTTTCATTCTTTCTTCCTTTCTATACTGGAACCAATCAAAATGTCATCTTTTTGCCTAAATTACAACAAATTGATAAATTTGATAAATGATAAAAGATCCCTAATTACCTCCATTTCGGTGAGAAGAGCAAAATGGATGGGTCACCTGATCAGACAGGAAGAACTCTTAAGAACCATAATAGAAGGCACAATCGAAGGCATCAATGCAAGAGGGTGACCAAGGAAGGCGTACGCAGAAGACCTCAGGAAAGGTATGAGATGCGGAACCTACTTGGAACTCAAGAGAACGGCCCAAGACAGGGAGGAGTGGAGAAGGAGGTGGAAAGACTTGCTGCAAACCAATCGCTAGATTGCAACTACAGAAGAAGAAGACAACAAATTTTACCGGTCAAAGGTATCATATGTAGAGTTAAACGAAATCGGTTATTTCATTGGATGTTTTGTAATTAACTAAGGTGAAAAAACATACCTTTGGGGGCATGGAGTCGTTTTTCGGTTTTCATACGTATGTGATTGTGATGTTGGACATTTGGACATACCGGAGTAACAATAATTATGTTGATTACCTATTAAAAGATCCGTAGAGGGGCGTGCCATCACTAGTGAGCTTGGAGCCAGCCAAACGTTACAATAAAAAAATATTATATGTCATAAAATTTAAATGTCCTATGTTATATAAGGTAAACATGGTAAATATACCTGTAGCACGTACTTATAATCTACATTTTTCAACGAAACAATTGCGATGGGAAACCCCCAGAACCAGTGCCGGATTAACCCATGGGCCCCGGCCCCCCAGAAATGCCTAAAATTCCGCCCCCCCCCAACGAGATTTTTTTTTAGATAAAAATATAAAAAAATTAAAAGTTTTGAAATTGGTGGGAAATTATGTATTTTTCTTTTGTTTTGCTGGTAGATTTATGAATTTTAGAGGAGTTTGCACCAGAGGCGGACGAAGCGACCAGCACTGCAGGCTATTGCCCCCCCCCCTTTGGAAGGCAGTTATATTCTTTGCCTCTAAATACTAAGTGTTACTGCACTCAAAATGCGTAAAGCCCCACTATTTCAGCCCAATTTTTCAAACATTTTCTCCCGGGGGAGACCTCCGCCCCCCTGTTCACAATTATATTAATTCCTTGTAATTTAAATACCTTATTTCTCTCCAAATGAGTAGAATCCCAATATTTCAGCCCTATTTTTCAACAAATTTCACCCGAGGAAACCCCCGAGCCCCCCTCGTTCGCAATTATATTAATTGCATGTAACTCAAAGTTACTGCTGTCAAAATGCGTAAAATCAACCTATTTCAGGTCTGTTTTCGTTAAACTTCTCCCATCATATCCTCCGAACCGAACTGAGGTCAGTAATTTAAAAGCTGCGTACGTCCATGAGAACGGCTTTCCCCATTTTATTTACTTTTATGAAAATGGGTGGAGAGGCGCCAAATTATCCACCACCCCCTTCGAAAACCTATGGTAACGCCACTGTCAAGTGCCTCCCCCTTTTATGAGGTCTGGGACAGCCTCTGGGTTGCACCCAAGGCCCCACATATCTTGTGCCCCCGGCCCCCCCAGGGTTTAATCCGGTACTGCCCGGAACCCCACTTCCTCCCTCGCTGTTTCAGTGAAGAAAACGAAAAACCTTACCAATACCTGAATACGGCCAGGCCTCAATGTTTTTGACCTCCCCAAAATAAAATCCTAGTGTTTTCATGTAAGGGGGGGGGGAGGTACAAATTTCTCTCTAGCCCGTGGCCCACAGATCCTCTCAACGGTTCCAACTATGATGAGTTTTCAATCATTTATACGCGGGTTCCGCATTAGCTTGCCTTATTATAAGCACCTGCCTCCAGCCTGCTAACAGAAGAGCCATCATTTTTCATTACTGTTGGCTGAGCTTGGCTGAGAAGGACTAAGGTAATAACCTAGAGATAAAATGCCCCCTTCATGCTTTCATGCTCCCTCAATTAAGAGTCACTGCCTAGCAACGTGAAGAGCTGAGTGCTGGAGAAGTGCGTTAACTTTTCCTCATTACATACAACCTTTCATTACATACAGCCTTTCATTACATTGCATACAACCCACATGTACAATTTTTAATTGAGCTTACTTACCCGTAAACTTTATGAATATAAAGATTCGTTTGAAATTGTGAAGTAGGCTCCCTATCTATCTACAGTAAAGCAAAGATACAGTATGTATGTAATCGCTTATATTTAGATTCCACTTTACATGAATTCATTCATTCATTCTACAGCCAGTGGCTTAGTTAGCAGCTTACTTGTACTTCTACGAGTTTCGTCTTGTCAGGACATGTAGAGTAGTGGTACAGACTCCGACTTTCACCCGAAAGGTTGTTGTTTCGAGTCCCACACTATCGGGTCTTCCTAGTTGAGTGTAAGAGAGGACATTATAGCCCTAACTCCGCTAGGTTGGCTTAGTAATACAACAAAAAAAAGTTTAAAATGTATACACCATGTGATCGGAGACCAGTCGTAACTCAACACAGGTATTACCTACAGAAGTTATTGAAGAAGTTATTCATGTACATTCATTGTGTACCCTATTGGCGTATACAAGTGACTTTTGCTGACTTACCCATTCGAAACAGGTTTTCTTTAAATAAAAAATTTTAAATATTAGATCAATTCATATTTTAAATGTATTTTTTCTTATTTGTAAATTATTTTATTATATTTTATTTTATTAAAATTGTACGTTATGACGATCAAGCTTTGTGTTGTTACCTTTTTGTTTGCCGTTTTCAATACGGCGATAATATGGCACCAGCTGAGAACAGAGACCCAAATCTGTTACTCCAAATTTTCCAAATTGTTCCGGAAGAAAATATGCATGTAAAAATTTGAATAAATAGTCAAATTAAATTAATAGTAATTTTACCTTAACTTACAAGGAACCTTACAGTAATTACGAGTATTATCAGAATTCTTCTATCACGTGAAACCAAAATTAGAGGTTCTAGAAAAGTCTGGGCTTGGCAGGATGCGAACCCCATGTCTTGCCGGGGCACCATCTCAACCACAAGCATGGTCTTAATCATGGGGGGAGTCTTAAATTTTTCTAGATCCTCTAATTTCGGTTCTAACGAGGTGGCTACCTCTTCAACCTAAGTTAGTTTAATGTCAGTGTTATATATTTTAGGTAACCTTTAATGCTCACTATATAGCGGCTCTTTTATACCCCACTACTTGTATATGATCAATCCTTAAGAAATAAAAAACGTAGCCTAACTTATTGCTTTCCAATTTATACGTAGGGCCTAGTATAAGGAAAGCTTTGTGATGGTCGAAATGTTCGATTCTGAGATTTCAACGGATTTACACATTTTGAGGTCCCAGGAACCCAAAAAAGTTTTTACGAAGTGTCTGTCTGTCGCTCTGTCTGTCTGTCTGTCTGTTCATCGATTTCCGGGCAAACTACTAGGTCAATTTAGATGAAATTTGGCATATAGGTTTACAAAAATCATACCTCGGGAATATGTATTTATTTTGGGCTAACTCAATTTCAATTCTCAAAAAACTCCAAAAAAAACGTCTAAAATAATTATTTCTCAAAAACAGCTCCAACAATTTCTTTTAAATTCACATATATTGTAGTCGTTATTAATGTCAATAAAATGCAATTGGTCGCTTGCCCATTGATAGTTTGCTTCTGGGGTAAAAAAATAAAAATAACTCAATTTATATTAATACAATATGTATGTTTTTAAAGTTAGCATGAAAAGAAGACTTTATTGTCTTATTGCTCGCCTTTTGTTTTGTTTTTATTCAATAAAGTCGTCTTCAATTCAATTCAATTCAATTTTCATGGAAAATGACTGAAAATAACTTTTCTGTGGAACCTTTCTATCGATGATTTCTACCTTCAGATATGTTTTAGGTGTTCAATTGAGTAACAAAACCGAATAGGTTGTTTTCCAAAAAAAATATTTGGTTCTGTTCAAAAAATTATTTTTTGAATAAATTATGAAAAATTCACTTTCCAATACATTGCATACCTTGTTATTGTTACTACTGTTACAATATATTCGTCTGTTCGTTCCCGAATATGCAATTGAGTTTTAATGGGTTTTTAATATATTGAGGTGGATACCCCCCCCCCCCCCACCGAGGGATCCGAAATTTGACCATAGGTAAATTATTTACAATGGAGTGACACATTAAGTCTATCTACTACTTTAAAAATTGGAAAGCATGTTTGAGTAAACTCGGACCTGTTCTTAGAAGTTATTTTCCGGCAATCTTTCTTCTGTAATGCTCAATAGTTTAAGTGATAACAGCTCGTAAAAGTCTGTTTTGCACTTTTGCTGGTGGCAAGTTCAACTGAACCGATTGCGTCAGCACTCTTTTCCATTGGGTGGTTGCAATGCTCCAACAAATCAGTCGAACAAGTGATGGCGGAGGATGAAAAGTAAGCCATATCGCATGGTGCATTTACTGCCAAGTGCGAGTAAAAAAAAATAATAATCCTGTCATCGAAATCCGCGCACGATATGTGAAGAGAGTTAGTGTGTTGGGTTAATGTAAGCCAGGTCTATAGCTGAGTTGAAGCTTCAGGTTGAGTGGCAGGCAGGGTGGAGGTCCCCATCACACTTACAGTATGTCCCTCTCAGGACATAAATATGCAATGTCCCACAGTACCAGTCTATATCTGATTGATGGCAACGGCACTTCCGTAAATGAAAATGGATTCCCAAAATTATCATGTCCTGCTTTATGATGTAATTTTCTTTAGGTACCTGCCTGCAGTACGTACTTCAACAGCTCCAAATTTGCAGGAGTTTCATTAATTATACATTCTACAGTAGTAGAACTGCTCTGAGCCTGAAATTGTGATGTACAGCGATAGACTTCTTCAAAGGTTATCTCAAATATCTCATGCAAATGGACCGACGACCCAAACTGAAGGCTATCTATGTACTATAGCTATTTTCATATTTTCAGAGCCGCCAACGGCCATACCAAGTTGAATCTACAAGAACAGAGCCTGTTCAAAGCTGCAACAAACTTGACAGTGTGCACAGCACTAGCGCGCTGAAACTACCAGTCACTTTAAGGGCGTGTCGAGTCCTGGTCACCTCCGAATGAATCGTGTGGCTTTACTGTATATGCCCCAAGTGGTTCGAAATCCACCATAAGTCCGCCCTGTCAGTCAACTCCCCTTCTCCTTAAGGTAAAGGAGTCCGTTCTTAGGGTGCCTCAATTTAAGAACAAACAGACACCCCCCCCCCCCCCCGCCAGGCTGACAGGCTTGCTTAAAGCAATAATGGGCTACTAAAAGAATATATTTTCAGAGCTTTTCCTCGTGCCTCCCTTATACTGTATGTACTGTATGCGATAGACATGCTGACGACAATTGCTTAAAAGCCTGTCTTTTGTGGTCGCTTTTGTGCAATCAAGCTCTGACGCCATGTAGTTATAGCCAAAGACAATAAAATTGTCTCTTTTACATAATATTGTCTGTTTCTGAAAAAATGTAATTCCGATTATGTCATAGTGGTAGCCTGTATGTAAAATATTGATTTAAGAGTTATTTTCATGCAAAAATTGAATCGATTGAAATGCAGCATGAATGCGAATTAAGGGCCTTTCAATAAATAATGTTCAATTCTATGTGGACGCGGTAATTGGAAATGAGCTATGACTATTGTGTGGGTGTAAATAATAGTGTACAATATAATCGAGTAAAGGGTTATATGGCATTCTTCCAATTTTACTCTTATTTTCAACAACAAAACATCTATTTGCTGATTTAATACTGCGATGTAAATTCTATGGAATTGTATTCGATCATCAAGTTAAACTAATCAATAAGGTCTACCGGCTGTTTTGTTATTCAATTCATGGCTATGAACATTTAAATGCATTATTGACAAATAATTTTTGACCTCTTCATTTCTAAAATATTTATTGTCAGCGTTATTATAAATACCGTATAATACTGTAATGAAATGAATAAAGCATTGCCTTTATAAAATAAAGTAAGCTCACAAACCTGTTCGGTTAGATAGTTGTGTAGCTGTGCTAACCTGGGTTCGAATCCCGCCAAGTCCAGTTTTTTCTATATTATATAATTATTTCACTAATTTATTGAGTTTGGCTGTGAAACGTGCAAGCTAAGTACGTTTCTCTACGTTTCCACTTTTTACTGCTGAACTTTTAAGTTTGTATCGGTAGCCATTGTCAACACCAGGACTCCCATATAGTAATACTTGATGGCCCCTGCGTTAACAAGAAATATTTGCTGCACTACGTAGCAGAATGGTTCCACCTAGATACAAGCTCCCCGCAAACAGAAAATACAGAGCGGTTATCGCATCTCGGTACAAGGCACCGACAAAACTCTTGTCGTCCCTAGACTTCATCAGCATAGAAGGTTCAATTTTAAGCGAAGTCCACCGTTGGCTGTTGGCACTGCCAACGCGGCATAGGGAACGCGGCAAATCTGATTGTTGGCCTCCCATCCATACCGAGCGATGGCATTCAGCCGCAAAATGTCCGCCGAGGAGGATGTACACTGAAACTGAACATGTGGGCCGCAAGTCCCCACTACCCGCTCGCGGTGGCTGCCTTTGATTGGGACCGATACTTTAGCGATTTTCTGTGGCCAACTGTTCACTCAGCGGCACATCCTAAAGGTCACATCCTCATTGTATTGGCTTTGTCGCGTTGGCCGTGCCAACAGCCAACGGTGGACGTGTAAACGCTGGTTCACACCGCACCTTGTTATTTTACAACAGTAGAAAAGAGTTGATTATATTTCTCATGAGAAAAACTTCGCGTGCAATATACTAACGATTGGTGACAACTAAGTTATATTTTTCACTATTCAGGTGGAAGCATTTTCCTTGGCAGCTGCATGCAATAAGTAGGGGTTTTCTTGTCTGCTGATAGTTATGATTTTAGACAACTTACTTAGACCTAATTGTATCTAAATGCAAGATGTTTTATTTAAAAAAAAAAAACTGGAAGCTAAATGCAAGAAGGTATATTTTATTTTTTAAAAAAATGGAGCCTGAATTGTTAATGGAAAATGCCTCCCTCATCAGTTAGAGAAAAAGGTTGAAAAGCTCCAAAGCCGGCAATTCACCGACATCGGATCCTTTTCCGGACAAAAGCTCATACGTGACCAACCAACCACTTTCTATGGTAACATAGAAATATGAGAGAGATTTTACATCGAATTAGGTGAATTCTTTCCCATTCTGAAGTGAAAGCAGTCTCGAGTTACCTCATACCCAGAGAAAACTATCCATTATATTCTACTATACTGTATACCCCATGCCTTTAGTTAAGGTAATTTATAATTTTGTTTCAACTCAGTATTAAGCTATGAACCATAAAGTCATAACCATATTTTATCGCATCCTAATGTTATTGTTATTCATCTAAATGAAATGAAATAAAATTTAGCTCCAGCTAAGGCGGGGTTTCCACATACGTCAATGGTCAATGGTAAATATGGTTTTGACGTGGTAGCAGATATTTTTAGTGTGTCTTTAATGTCTGCTAAAACGTCAATACCACATTTACCATTGACCATTGACGTGGAAACCCCGCCTAATCTATATACACACATTCATTGAAAAAAAACAACAATGTGTTTCTTTTGACCCAGAGACAGATGTCAAGCTCTAGTCTTCTTATTATAGAGTAACAATGTAACATAATACTCGACTTCCTGCAAGGAGCCCATCCATCACATTGATAGCGTGGTGCAAATCGCCTTCGCCAACAGCATGGGGTGTCTGCCAGTTGCATCTAATTAATTGTGCATGTGTCTCCTAAGTCCCAACGTAATATCTCAAACTGAGCTCACCAATAATTAATTAACACCGTTTATAACTCGAGTCTCAACAGAGTCAAAAATTGATATTTGCTATGCATCAAAGACATGCCAGAGTAATAAAATACAGTATGCTATGAATATCCTTAGGTGGCTATTCCAACGACCTCGTTTTTCATAATGCAAGTGCATGACGTGGTAGCAGACATCATTAATCAGTCTCTGCCATATTATAACTTAATTTATAATAGATAAGGTAAGTATCTTACGATGTACATTGTAGTCTCCTTAAAATATGGCAGAGATTTATTAATGATGTCTGCTACCACGTCATGCACTTGCATTATGAAAAACGAGATCGGTGGAATGGCCGCCTAATTAATACTAACCGTATATTTTTTAAATTTCTCAGGCTTCCAAGAGTTATGTGTACGATAAATTACTAATTTGGGTTTATTTTTTTTTAACGTTCCACTTTCCACCAGTGAAGAAATGAAGAAAAAATGAAAATCGTCTTTATTTTAGGCGAGCTTTCACCCCAAAGGGCTATTTTACCAGCTAACCTAGAAAGTAGCAAGAAAATTCTTTTAGACTAGTATATATTACGGCGTAGTAGTACCTCATCCCAGTCATCCTCGGGCTACGGTGGCTTTTTATAGACAAACCTGCACCACCAGACATGCCACCACACCCTCCGATTATGCCGTGGCTTGGTCGGGGACTCCTTATTTGTTATATTCGCAATGTTTTTTATTATTATTAATTGGAGTACAGGTGTTACCTGTGTGCACTTAAGCCTATTGGGCCTATTGTGCCCCCTACAACAAAGTATCTACATCACTTCCTCGAGGCCTATTTCCCTCAGGAGAGCCAGGACCTTGAGGGGATTTAGAAGTGGTAGGTCTTTTAGATGTAATTGCATGTTTCCCAAGCATGCTGCTCTTCTAAGTGAGATTGCATCGCAGTGAAGGAGGATATGCTCGGGGTCCTCCGCTCCTTCGTTACAGAATCTGCATGCTCTAGACTCTCTGACACCTATGTTGGTCAGATGCCCATTCAAGTTGCAATGCCCAGAGAGGAATCCTGTGATCACTCCTGTTCATATTAATGCTTACTTGGGCTCTTTTGCGCTGGTGGCTTCCCAGGGGCATTTGGGCTTGCCGAAGGCCTGGCAGTGAGGTCCAGTATTCAGCCGCTTTCAGGTTCTCCTTGCCTTTAACAAATCTGCTGGCGAGGGTTTCCCCGACACCGCAAAAAGGTTCGCATATTCGCAACTAGCCAGTAGCCACCGTGACTGGTGGCTTTTTCGCTATCCACCACCTGTGGTCCCGCTAGTATAGCCTGCAGCTCAGCCCTTACTTACTTGATACTAGGTCTCTTTCTCCCCGAATACTTTCTTGTCGGGAACGAAATAGCAAAGTCACAGAGATATCACTTGTTAAATAAAATGAAATTTAAAGAAAGTAATCATTCTACCTTTTTCCTCTTTGACACTTTCTTAATATACGCCAATGCCTTTGTGCATTGTGGCAAGCTCCTCTGATTTCGACAAGCGCTTTTTTAATTGCGGTTTGTGAGGGACCCGCATGTATATAAATTAAGTAGGAGCTATGTAAAAAGGGACTGATATAAAGATAGGAAGTATTTTTATTATAAACAAACATTAGGCGCATTGTAATAACCCATAATTCGAAGAAGTATAGACAATAAATGAGAATCCAATGAGGGTCTAAGCCTAAAGACTAACAGAGAGTTTTCTCTCTTGGTAAACCAGCTCTATTGGGAAAATTGTTGTCAGCAACACGCCCGATGCCCACGTTTTCCCTTACTGATGAAAATAAGATGCTAATTAGGGGTTGGGTGTACCCAGGCCATGCGCAAAATATTTTTTTTTGCTTCGAGTCTCAAACCTTCCGTTTCATAGTCAAGTTCTCGACCTACTAGACTATTTCTGACCCAACAACGTAAAGAACTAATTACAATACTAAGGAAAAACAAATACTCCATGAAAATCACTTTCCTTTGCGATTATATGATACTCGTACGTTGCAACTTGTAATAAAATAATATTATGAAGTTCATAATACTTCTGATGTCAATTCGGGCTGTTCAGTAGCCTAATTACAGTAGCATAGCCTAATGTGATAGTATAGACATATACATAATAATGTAACAAATGACAAATAAAACAAATATAATACATAATGACAAAAGATGTAAATTGTAATTACATTATCAACTTACTTACTTACTTACACCCGATACATTGCAGGTTGATAACTAAGGGTGGTTCCCATCGTTCCCAATGGAGATTTCTCCAAACCTCCATTGGGAACGGGAAGGCACGCTATGCATTGGTAGATGGCAATTCCGTCCAGTATTTTCAAGCGATTCTAAAAGTTACACTACTCGTATGTCCTACTCAAATGAACTGTCTAAATGCTGATTAATACTTCCCCCGATGCGGCACCCAATCAAAGCCGTGGTGTCGTAAACTGCCAGTTGAGAATTAGGTATTAGGCTTTATTCATACTGTAGTCTGCATAATAATTTAAAAATAGAAAAATACACTTGACCAGTATTATGCGGACATTCAATCTTATCTGTTGCCTTCCAAGCTTCACTGACTTCCTTTATCGATGAAAAATTCCCGCTCCCTCCATCTGCTTGTAAAGCGACTATCTTTTTTGTGGCGCTCAAATCCCTTCCAGTACATTAATCACAAGTCAGAGAAGATTAGTAGGTCAGAGGGTCCGAAAGACCGGGCTCATTCGTCTTCGTCTCTTCTTTCGGCTGAGTTTTGAGGAACTTTTTGGCACCCAACTATTACAATTTGAGTGCCTATCTGGAGGACAATTATAATTAAGCCCTACCTATGCTGCAGGGCACAACGTGGTTAGGCCTACAAACAATTTTTCAATCGGTTTGTTTAGGTGAAGTGGGTGGTTTGGAGCCACGCTTGGCCGTACATAAAAATTTTCTAGGCACGAGAAGATCATCAAAAAGCTCCAAATATTGGCATACTAGTTTTCGCAATAGGCAGGCCTACAGTACCACATTCCGCAAACTAAACATCTCGATATTACCGAAATTAGAGGATATGGAAAAAACTGGGCTTGGCGGGATTCGAACCCACGATCTACGCCTAACCGGGGCGTCGTCTTAACCGCTGGACCACAAGCCCCGACAAGTCCAGTAATTTCCATATCCTCTACTTATGCTCAAATTGACATGATTCGTGTTGCTTGACAGGTTAGCACAACTACACAACTATCTAACCGAACAGGTCTGTGAGCTTACTTAATTGCATAAAGGCAATGCTTTATTCAATACATTTAAGCATTATATGGTATATATAACACTGACATTAAATTAACTTTGGTTGAAGAAGTAACCTCCTCGTTGTAACCGAAATTAGAGGATATGGAAAAAACTGGGCTCGATATTGGTGGAATATGGACACTTTTCAAACGAAATAAACCCACTCTTTTACCAATATTAAATTCGTAATTTAAAAAGCTGCTCCTCATTCCTAAGACACTGTACCTGACCATGTCCGGACACGTAGAGAAGTAGTAGTACAGACTCTGACTTTCACCCAAAAGGTTGTCTGTTTGAGTCTGAAATTTTTGGTCGTATACTTCGGAGGGTCTGTAAATCAGACCTTCCTAGTTTACCGTAAGAGAGGGCTTTTTAGACCTAATTCTGCTAGATGGCCTTAGTAATTAAAAATTCATTATTAATTTATATGAACCTGAAATGGGTCAGGTAAATCTGAACTTTCTTAAATGACAACCCTCAAATTTTAATTTTTCTATTGAAAAAGCTGATATATTCTAGTACACGCCAGAATCATCATTTATAGTTTCAAATGCGTAGGGTAATTATAAAGTAGGTACAATCCCAATTACGTAAGAAAATATACTGTATTCGTATTGTCATTGAGCCTGAATTGAATGTTGTATGTTGTAAAGTTGCATATCAATAGACTAGGATTACTGTAAAAAGCTCTTCTTTCAATACGTACAATGCTAAAATATTGTATATTGTAGTACAAAAGGCAAATAGCCGTGTGTCATAATAAAAAATATTCTTGTCATTTCAATTCTTGTCATTTCAATTCTAAAAATATGTAAGACACAGTCTTAGTGTACTCCATACAGTATGTAACATCCAAACTATATTTCGTTTGAAGCAAACTGTCATTTCAAGTAAGCCTTCGGGAGAATGAAGTACGCGTACTGAGAGGGAAGAAAGCAGGATTTAGCCTTTGATAAATCATTGCAATTTGCAGTCTTTCTGATGCATTCACTCAAAACAGTATTCTCGGATTTCAAATGTTTCAATTATTTTTCTTTTAGGTATACATGTGTAGGTACGTACAGTACAATATATTGTATGAATTCAGATGACAATAACATAGCATGTTTTGTTGTTCGTACCTATCATGGATTATTCATAACCCACTAAAAACACAGAAAAAAACAACTTGACACGCTTTATAACATACTCGTAACTAAGAGGTGGAGTAATGTGTTACCTAGCTACCTTAAGTAAAAAATGTCGTCACTTTGAGGCTTGCGAAACATTACCAACTGAAAATAAAAATAGATTTACAAGCTAGAGATCGCAAGTTCCTAAAAGCATAAAAACCCACTTATTAGATAATGATATTTTAAGCTCTCGTACGGTTACCCCCCCCCCCCCCCCCCGGAATGCCAATGAGTAATTATAATGTAAATGGCAGTGCTGATGATTTTACCTGTTCGGTGGGAATTCAGTCTTCTATGCTATTGCGAGGGATGCAACTTTGCCAGTCAAGGCCATAGCCAGGATTTTTTTCGGGGGTGGTTGTGGTGACAGCAAACAGGGGTCTCTCCCGGGGGAAAATATTCCCCAATATTTGTTTAGTATTTTTAGAAGTTACTAGAAGTACCTACGGTATATTAAAACTAATGTAAAACTACATTTTTCAGACGAATAAATATGCAATACTAAACATATTTATTTTATTATTTATTTTATTAATTGGGGTACAAGTGTTACCTGTGTGCACTTAAGGCTATTGGCCTATTGTGCCCCCTACAACAAAGTAACTACATCACTTCTACATCACTTTCTCGAGGCCTATCTCACTTAGGATATGGCATATCCAGGCAGTGGTCAGACGTAGTCAGAGAGGCTGAGTCTCTCTAAATTGCCCTTCCACTCCTAATAATGCCATTTCGGCTGAAGTTTCCACTGCAACAAGGGGTGGGAAATCCAGTACTATCTCCATTGCTGCAGTGGGACAGGATTTCATAGCCCCTGTAAAGCATCATGTTAGAGAATACGGGCATCTGAATGTAGCCATAATTTGGATTATTCAGGGAAAAATTCTCATGTGGTTTGATTATACTAAACCTATATCTGAGCATATAATATTGTACAGTTGGCTGGTAATTGTAATTTGTAAATAACCAGGGCCACCATACAAATGTACAGTACCTGGATTAGGGGCGTTCCCACTGGTTGCGCTGCTGTTGAAAAAGTGAATCTGGTCAAATATTTTTAGCAGAAATCACTCATGTCTATTATGATAACTTAGATGAATGAAATCAATCCAATTAAGGGTTGTCTAACCACTTAAACTGGATTACTAAACACAAGTTTAGTTCAAAACAAATTCTTAATGATGCCCACAAGCCACAGCCCCTGTTAATAACGAAAGGATAGCTCTACACAGCTTACAATAACTTCAAACTTAAAGCTTTGGGACTTTCAATTGTATATGGTATATAGTTAAGCATTGCAAACCAAATTTATTTTAATACTATCCTCAGTATAGTTTCAAATTGTCTGATTGCTCTTGTGGAGCTTAGGATAGATTCGGACTTACAGCAGAAAGCTTTGCATAGACCAAACAGCTTATACCCACTATCCAAGTTTCACCCCCTCCCCTTATTTTGGTTTGTCTTTGCCTAGACTCCTAGACCCTTGCCAACTACGTGATTTTCTTTGATGTCAATGGCGTTCAGAATAATGCAAATAGTTTAAATGTTACTAAGGTACAACTTGGTGCATGATTTTGATGGATAAAGAAAAATTGGGAAATTATTCACTCACAACTGTTGTAGTTTTTCTGAAAATTTCCACTTCTATTTCTATAAAGATATAATTTCCTCCTAGAGCTCATAGTTTCGAAAGTCTTGCTAGATCATGATCCGTCTTAAATCTCTAAATTCAGAGTCTGCTTTTGTTTGTAAATTATTCAAGCATCAAGTTGGACAGCAAGCAGACTTGTGAATTAATGACCGCGATCTTCATTTTAATTATTAAAAAAAAATTACTGTAGTCTAGGTTTAGTATAGTAATATATAGTAAGTAGGTATTTTATCCTGTGTTATTTAATTACTTTGAAAATATATCATTACTTTCCTATGTAAAATTACCCTGCTAATTACAGTTATCTATGTGACAACTCTCTGCGTTTACTACCGAAATTTGTCAATCAACCCTTCGCAGAACTTTGAACTCTTTCGGTACCTAATTAGTTTATTTATTAACAATACAGTCAAATACCATGCAATATACTGCACAGTGGTTACGCCATAAACACACAGTAAGCCCGAGTTAGTTAAATCGACAATTTAGCATAATCTTTTATTCTCACATTCCTATTAACGTGATAATGTCTAAGCTATTTGTAAAATTCAAAACGAATCACAGGAGTTTTGAAAACTCCGAATCATGTTATGGCTATATATTCTCGTCCTACTTACATACATATATACACATACTGAATACTTATATTGATGGTTAAAACCAATTTACAACATGACGTAGGACAATTAAGTACAGTACCGTATCTAATGAGTGGAAACGAAATCAGTTGTAATTTATTACATCCTGGTTTAATTCTATATTCACAAAGTAGGTACGATTGTTAGACTGTAATAAATCTAGACAAGTCGATAGAAGATACGGTCTCTAAATTTCTCAAAATTCAGAGGGAATTCCGTGTGTGTAGTCCCACATTATCCCTGAAATACATGCGTCAGATCCTTCAATCGAGTATTATTTATACAATAGTGCTGTCAAAAATAAATTTCCAGTTAATGTGTATCTATGCTAATAAATATAGGCTAGACAGAGCGAAATACTATTGTAAAACATGCGAAGTGTTAAGATACGTACCTATCTTACTACTTATCAAACCCATGTTATCTTTATTTTATTTTACCGTAATTAAGAAAATAATGATGGAACATGAGATCAGGAATTTAAAAATATGATAAGAGTCATTTGGCAAGGCTCATCAAAATAATAATTTATAAATAAATAAATAAATAAATAAGGACTTTTTTTTTTTTTTTAAAGTTAATCGCATACAAACAATTTAATGAATGTATCCGATTGACCTCTTCAGTCGCCTCGCTAGGTTATTACCCGTGTTGAGCTGCAACACGTTACCACCTGGCCATCGAAGTTTTGTTCTATTACTAAGCCAACCTAGCGGAGTTAGGGCTATAAAGCCCTCTCTTACACTCAACTAGGTAGGCCCGAGACCGCCTGCTTTACATGCCTTCCGAAGCATGGCCAGAAAATGTAGGAAGTGTAGGACTCGAACCAACAACCTTTCGGGTGAAAGCCAGAGTCCGTACCACTACTCTACATGTCTTGACTTTTAAGGGTAACTTTGTTGTTTAGGATTACAATTGATAACGGAACATGCGACACACAACATTTTACGCATTTTCATTAAGAACTATTTGATTACAACATGACATTTCATCACATTTGAAAATTCCAAGACGTTATCTATGCACCCCCTGAAGCTACCCTTTTCCGACCCCCCGAAAAAAAAATTTAATTCTACCAAAAGATTCTATGTAGTTTGAACCCGACTTTGCAACCAAATTTTTACCATATTTCCAAATTCCATATAATAACTGATGGTCTGGAATACCCCGTATAAGGCAGTTCTTTCTGAAAATCAAATGAAGATTTTCTTAATCTTAGCTAAATTCCGTGATTGTTGATGAAGAGAGTAGAAATGTGGGAGCCGCAGGGGACCACTGAGAACTGCCAACCGCTGCGCTGCGCTGGCTCGCTGCCATCCAGAGGCACAACAGTAAATATTCCTCTTTACTATTTTTCTGTCGTTGATTGTTCTCCTCCCGACCGCCCTCCACCCCCAATGTTCAATTTCAAAAGGCTGTTGAGTAAAGTTACGCGGTTGACTGCAGAAGCAAACTTATCGCTGGAGTTTTCTATCTTCCCACTCTCTCCAGAGTAATCACGAGTTATGTTCCATTTTAGTTGGCTCACTTGGTTATTTTCATGGGATTTATTCCACCAACCTTGAGATTTGCCCGCAAACTCGGTTAAAAGCTCTAATTTTAAATTTGTGGTAATCTTATAAAACTTGGTACCGAGCAATGTTGTAGGAATTAGGTACGGTATTAAAAATGTCATACGACTGTTATTATCATGCAATACATAATTCAATTAAATGCCGACTAATGGCATATGCATATACCATTATGTTTTTACACATTTCTGAAATGGTTAGAGATTTTGAATAACTTTAAGGCAATGTTTTTGGTACAATTTCTAGATACAGCACAAAAGAAGATGACTCGACCGACTTTTAATTTTCCAATTTACTGTGTCTATTGTTTTTTTTTTTTTTTTTTTTGGTTTCTCGGATTTCTCATATTATCATAGCCTATACTGTATATTGTACAATGGAACGTTTTTGAGATATTTGCAATTTTATGCATTAGCAGCCTATACCGGCCAGAGTTGGTGCAGCTGCATTAGTCGGACGCTTAAATCTGGGTGAAGAAAATACACATTTACATCCAAATGCTTAGGAAAATAAAAAATAAAATACACAATTTCGCGAAGCATTACTAAAATAAATTTATTGCTAACTTACTATAACTGAAATATTAGTAATACTTGACACATATAATATTTTATTTATTATTTTACTGCGACTAACTATTACAAAGTGAAAGTAGCAAATATTACTGAAATAATGCTACAGCTTCTTTGAAAAACCAAATATTTCGAATATAATGTATTAATAATGTAATAATACAATGTAATCATGTATTAAAGCTAACTTTGAAAGTTGACTAACCTAATTATGGTGATACGCTCAATGATGAAAATAATAATAGAAGTAATAACACCATAGATTAAAATAAAAAATATCTGGGATGAATCGATAAGGCCAACGCTCACAAATTTGGACCCAGGTTGACTACATCGAGGCTTCTTGGTAAACAAATTCTGCGTAGCTCTGGATTCTAAGCCGCCTTCTTTCACTAATTTCACCCTTAAATAAATAAACGATAAAAATTACAAGTTAGGCCTACATAGTTCTTGACTGCGCTATTTTTCATTAGGGTCCCAGATAGCATGGTTAACGTATGAAACTCGGTGATAAGGTTCGATATTAAATGCTAATACGATATATAAGGAAGAGAACAATGGAAATAATAATTATGTTGAATTATGTGAATGCTATGCCTAACTTTTCAACGACTTCGGTGGCAAGTTGGTAGCGTGCTTGTACTTGTACGAGTCTCTACACTCCCTGCAGTCGGAGACGTGTCGTAACTCGACACAAGTACCTATTAGGTGACTTAGTGAGGCGATTGAAAAGGTTAATCGGATATATTCATTAAATTGTTTGTATGCGATTTAACCTAAAAAAAATCACAATTTCTCTAAGTTTCCTACGCTAGGATACCATGAGATCTTATTGACCAATCAGACCAATGTCAATAAAAACTGAGAGTCAGCATTTTACTAAAACTTCTTAAATTAATAATATTGTGCCTCTGAAAGCCTGGTGGTGGAACGAAGAGGTACAGAAAGCCCTGAAGGAAAAGAAATGCGCTTTTAGAGCATGGCAAGGTGATAGAGTGCCTGAGAAGCATGAAGAATATAAAAATTGCAAGAGACTGGCGAAGAGAACGATAAGGGCAGCAAGGGACCAGGCTACACAGAGGTGGTACGAAGAATTGAGCACGAGAGAGGGGGAGCAGAAGATCTACAAAATAGCTAAAAATAAAGCAAAGCTGCAGCAGGACATGGGAGCTATAAAATGTATCAAGGATGAGGCAGGACGAGTACTAACAAAAAGCGATGATATTACGAAAAGATGGAGAGACTATTTTGACACGATTATGAACACTGGGGGAACAAGAGAGGAGTGGCAGGAAGACGTGTGCGAGGGACCCGTGCAGGAGTTTGACGAAGAAGAAGTCAAGAAGGCACTCGACAAAATGAAAAGAGGAAAAGCAGTGGGACCAGACAATATACCAATTGATGTCTTCAAGGCACTGGGGAGCAGTGGGGTGAACTTCATGACAAAATTGGTTAATAAAGTTTTAAATGGGGGAGAAATCCCAGAGCAGTGGAGGGCAAGTACAACCGTGCCCATCTACAAACAGAAAGGAGATGCCCAATCGTGCAATAACTATAGACCTATCAAACTAATGTGCCATTGTATGAAGTGGTACGAGAGAGTAATTGACACCAGATTGAGAAGCCAGATAGAGTGCAACATTTCAGAAAACCAGCTTGGATTCATGAAAGGCAGAGGCACTACAGACGGTATATATGTTGTGCGAACAATGCTGGAACGGCATAGAGATCATCAAAGACAACTGCATTACGTTTTTATCGACTTAGAGAAAGCCTACGACAGGATCCCGCGGGACCTAATATGGGACTGCCTGAAGAAGCACGGAGTGTTGGCGGAGTATATAAGGGTAATCCAGGATATGTACCGGGAGTGCACCACGAAAGTAAGAAGCGCAGCAGGATTGAGCGAAAGCTTCTCTGTCAATTTTGGGCTACACCAGGGCTCTGCACTAAGCCCTTTCCTCTTCTTGATAGTAATGGATGCGGTGACGGAACAAATCCAGGGCGAAGCTCCGAAGAGTATCCTATTTGCAGATGATGTCGTCCTCACAGCAGACAGTCGCCAAGATGCTGAAGCTAACCTGAATACATGGGTAAAAACGCTGGAGAAGGAGGGACTGAAAGTGAACAAAGATAAGACGGAGTACATGGAGTGCGTTAGACAGGAGCCGGGATCCATCAGCATAGGCACTCACACAATAAACAAGACTAACAAATTTAAGTACCTGGGCAGTACTATTGAACAGAATGGCGGATGTGAAGATGATGTCAAATGTCGAATTAAGGCCGGGTGGATGAAATACAGGGATATGGCACCTATATTGACGGACCGCAAGATGCCGATGAAACTCAAAGGCCGAGTGTATAAACAAATGGTACGTCCGAGCATGCTATACGGGTCGGAATGCTGGCCACTCAAAAGGGACGAGGAGAATATGCTACATGTAGCCGAAATGCGTATGTTAAGAAGAGCATGTGGCTTTTCTCTGATTGACAGAGTGAGAAACACCGACATAAGATGCCAAATGAGAACAAGAGACATCCACGAAAAGCTGCGAGAAAGACGACTAAGCTGGTGGGGGCACGTCGAGAGGAGGGGGGACAACGAGTTGATAAAAAGAGTGCGATCAACACCCGTACCAGGAACCAGAGCACGTGGACGACCAAAAATCTCACTGGCGAGTAAAACACGGAAGGACCTACTAATTGCCAATCTCTCGAGGGAACAGGCCCAAGACCGGGTGACCTGGAAGCGTTGCTGTCGTGCCGCCGACCCCCCGTGAAGGGAAATGGCGCTGAAAAAGTGAAAAAAGTGAAAGCCTGAAATATCATAATTGAATAATTAAAAATTAACTTAGAGCTTCTTGTTTCCAAGCCAATCTCGGGTGTAATTTTATCCAAATTTGCAAGGGATCAAAGACGGAGGAATCTTAGGAATCTTCTCCCAAGCCATACAGTGGTATATACCTAGGTAGTTAGCATCATTATTAAAAACATTAATTTACATTTGGAAAATGTGAGCTTTTCTCTCAATTTATTGGTCCATTATATACCTATAAATACAGATTTTTCTTCTAAATTTTCTACCCCGTGCCATCCCCGTTTACATCTATGCTTATATATATATATATTTATATATATACTTCGTGGCTCGGAATCCACTATAATCAGGAGGTCCACCCTGTCAGTCAACACCCCTTAGGGTGCCTCAAGTTAATAAACAGACTCACTCTCCCCGCTAGGCTGACAGGGTTGCTTAAAGCAGAAATGCTGAAAGCAAGCGTTAGAAAAAATATATTTATATATACTTATAAATGTATATATATTACTTGGCTGCATAATGTGCCACCGCTGGGGGGAAATTTAACATTCGAGCTGGGTAATAGAGTTAAATTGATGCTGCCCTATCAGCTCACCCATGTGTTTTGCGTGATGGGCCCATTTAGGACAGAGGTAATAAAGGGAACATGGAACGAGGCGAAACTTAAATTTCTCAAGGGAACGTTTTGCACGGATATTCAATTGCATACATTTTCAATGTTCATTTGACACTGTTTTGTATTTTGCTTCCACGTTTAACACTGTTCGTTTCCTTATGGCTCACTGCAATAACTATACAGTTTCAAACATTATATTACAGTATATTAGGCACCGTAAGAACTAAACTTTATTTAGTCATTTTGGCAATTAAACACTGAACAAAATATTTTGTAGCCCTAGACAGGAAAAGAAAACCGTCTACAGTGAGAATTATTGTAACTTATATACATATTAAACATTACAAAGCACTATTTTGAAAACGAAATTTTCTTCATTGTGGATCATGTAAAACCCTTTACAAAAATCATATCCTGATTATCGCTGTAACTACTGCAGATACTTTTAATTCAAAGAGTTTCTGAAACTTCATAAATGTTTACGTGGCATAATATAAAATTATTTAAAAAAAAAGCTTTATCCCAATTATTATAAGCAACTTACACTTACATGAACTTGTTATCATAATTATATGTAGTTCAGTTTGTCACAAATGCAGGAGTGTATCATAAAACTTTATGGTCGTATCTACCAGTATTTCGTTATGATATAGGAACTTACGCAATTTTGAAGTGCTCTCCAAGGGGAGAATTTTTCATCATTGGAATCCAAGGCTCAGCTGACAGAAAAAATGATGGTAATTCTTGCAACCCGCACTTTTCTGATTCTAAAAATGTTTGTTGGACGACGGAATATCTGGAATTAATGAATAATTATTCAATGAAAAAATTGATAGGGATTTATTATACAGAAACATGGTAGGTCTCTAGTGCATAAAGTCATTGAACCTTCAGAATGAACTTAAATTAATTATAAAGCCCCACAATACGTACAATATGCTATGTTGATACAATCATGTTACAATGTTAATTATGATCGTTAATTAGAATTAAATTGGTAGAGGTATAATTGATAGCCTTATAGTAAATTTAACATGATTTGTTTACCCGGGGGAGTGTTCGACATGGAAAGCATACAGGCCTTGTCGCAAAAGTTGGATTCCCTCTTCCAGAGTCACATAATTGCCATGTTCTTCTCCATTCGGAGCTATTTTTTTTCGGTACAACTCCTGCCGCACTGGATCAGTTGAAGCCTTAAACCAGATGTTATCATCATTTTTATAAAACTGATACAAACTATAGTTCTATATGTTGAACATGTAGAGTAGTGGTGTAGACTCAGACTTTCACCCGAGTTCGAGTCCCACACTTGCTACATTTTCTGGCCTTGCTTCGGAGGGCATGTAAAGCAGACGGTCCCGGGTCTTTCTAGTTGAGTGTAAGAAAGGGCTTTATAGCCATAAATCCGCTAGGTTAGTTTAGTAATAGACTAAAAAAAGTCAATATTTATTTATTTATATAGGACAGATGGGACATTCACCCCCGCCAATGATTATTTTTAGCCAATTGGTTGAAGAATACGAGTCAGGTGCACCAGAAATAAGGCGGGGTTTCCACATACGTCAATGGTCAATGGTAAATGTGGTATTGACGTTTTAGCAGACATTTAAGGCATACTAAAAATGTCTGCTACCACGTCAAACCATATTTACCATTGACGTATGTGGAAACCCCGCCTTAGAAATAAATCATTTTCGGAAGTGAATGTCCCATCTCTTTTATATTGAATTCAAGTACAAACATCAATATTATCGTATTTGATGTGCACATTACGACAAGTGGTGCTATTAACTATGAAATTATCTACGTTCTTAGAGCTGATGTAGTGCGACGACAAAAAGTTACTGACCTTCAGACCATTTCTATGATACGGGATGTCTTCGGCACCACATTGCAAAGGGCTGTCTAATAGATCTTTCATAGTTGTAATAGACGTATCCGATGATTGCAGAAGTGCTACTATGGAGGCAGAATAAGAGACATAGAGGAACATGATGGCTAAGTAAAGAATTATTGTTACTATTCGTCCAGATGCTCCTCTCGGCTCTGAATCGCATCCTAAAGTTCGAATTAACAGTCAATTTCTAGATATATTACGTTAAATTTATAGGCTACGTAATATTATTATCATTATTTTTTTAAGAAAAATACTACATCCAGAAATTTGATTATAGTTGATAATAACCTGAGTTAACGCAACCTAGTCAAAATACTTAAATAATATTAGAGCTTTTGCCAAAGTTAATATAGGAACGCCCGAATGCGAAGGGCAATATCTATTTATAAAGAATACCATTAATAAATTATTTATTTGGGGAAAACGTTCCAACCTGCGTCTGCAGTAGCCTAGGCTCTAGACAGTGCAAGGTCACCCTACCAAATGCCACGCTGTTCTGTAATACAGTATGCTACTATTCAATAATATAATCTGTCTTCAATTGCCTAACGTACACAGTATGCTACACCCAAATAGGCTAAGTTAAATTTATCGAATTTTCCATGCAATAGCCTTTAAAATGTCGCTGCTGTCCCTTAAAAAACACAAACAAATGTTATACATACAGCATGTGGCTTCTATACTATTCTATTTATGTTGTTTCACGTGACTTTTAAGTTTTAACAGTAAAGTCATTAAAATTTCCACAGAAATAGTGCTACGGAACTACAGAAAACTTTTCTCATAGTGGGAGATAAGTACCTAAGTTACAAAAACTTAAAATCAAATAATCCAAGACTTGAATATCGCGAATACCAAAGTAAGGTACACCGTTTATCTTGTGGGACAGCAAATATCTGAAAAAGTTTTGCCATTAGTCCCCAGGCGACTCCTGTACCTTGCTGACATATGGCTCCCAGGTTGAGCATAGCAATGTCACTCCAGTTGGCGGTTAGAGATTCCTTATCCGGTGGTGCGGACCCTCTGATTCCATCTTCGTACTTGGCGGTGAGGAAGAGTAACAGCGAGATTGTCACGATGAGGCCGGCACTCGAGATCCACACTGCTCCGCTGAATGGCAAGGCAAATAAATTGCGAGAGTACGACAGTGGAGGCGATATTGCAATGAATGACGTTCTGAAAAACGTGTTACAGTGCGCAATGGCGGAGCGTACATGTAAGGCGGGTAATGCCGCATTACAATCAACAAACCCTTAGAACGTATTAAGAGCTTTATTGAAATCTATAGGAAGCAGCGAGCAAATAAGATAGCATGAGCATGATTTTATCAACGCAGTCTAAGAAAATTAAGAATCTCGTAACGTTAGAATTCAAATGTTTTCTTTTTCTTCAAATTTTTACTTTTTAAAAAGACTCTGAAAGTAGGCTACCTACGATTTCAGACGAGCATGGCCCAGCAGCCCGGATTCCACAACTTCATCAGTGTGTCTAATTCCAAATTACAATCTAATAAACCCGAGACCAGGTGAAATTTTTGTTTTTACAGAATAACTACATTAAATAGATTAGATTTTGGAATGAAGGAGAGGAAAACATAGTCGTGAAGTTAATGAGAGAATTTGTGACCAAACTTTTGCCATGAGAGTATGTAAATGATGAGAGTAAGTTGTAAGAAAACTTGGAGGGAAATCGTCATAGTCACATGGTACATTACCTTCAGGAGCAATCAACACTTTGGCGAAGCGCTAGAACTAATGTTCAGTTATAAAATATGAATTTTCCTCGGTGAAACATGAGCTTTTCCTTCTAGAAAAGGAAATAAAAAACTCGTCGGCCTGAATTCGAGCCCCCGTCTATTACTAGGTAGTTAGGGCTGACAAACGCCAATTCAGCTGGCTTTCTTATCTAAAGACCTACTGTTGATGCTACTCGATGGGAGCATCAAATATTTTTTTATTCTGCATTGCTTTGTCGAAGAGACAACCCCTGATCTGCGTGAGGAAATCGGGCTTAGGCTATTGGCTTTCCATTTAGTGCACATCCAAAAATATGTAATGTTAAAAAATAGTTTTCTAGTATATTGCACTAGTAGATTGAAACCGACGAAGCCCTATGACTCACCCGATATTTCTAGATCCTCTAATTTCTGTTATAGTTTTCTATTGATAATTTGTGTTGAGCTACATCAGAAAAATCACGGTAAGTTGACTAAGGCATAAACTCCAAGACTCTCAACAGTCATATTAAAAAGAAAAGACACGAATATTTATTTTTTCATTTGTATGATGTTTGCAAAACTTTCGTAGTGTATGCCTCAGTCAGCTTAAGGTGAATTTTATGCTGTGACGTATGGATCAACTCAGCTTAGTTATATAATACAAATTAGTTAATTTTTCGGGGTTACTTACTTTGTCTGTGTCAATCCCCAAACGTAATCGACGTGATCAAATCGTGTGGGAAAAATGAGTTGCGGACAGCAGCCAATGTCCGCCATCCCTGCAAGTATATGGCCAATCATGCCACTCCAGCTCCCATTGGCCAACGCATACCCCCATGTATCAGTTACAACCACATCGAGTCTAAAAAAATCAGAGTATTGGGTTATGGCAACCCATAACACGAAACTGATAAGAAAACTAATCAAAGTCAAAAGCTCATCAGGAGCCCAGAAGGAAAACAGTATGGCGGTACACACAGACGCTGAGAAATTTATCATGAGAACAAATGGGCTGGTGATAGGTTGGTGCAAAGAAAAGTTAATTTCTGAACGCACTCCTGACAGTTTTGTGACGTTGACACGTGTTCGGGTCGAGGGGAAAATGGTTCACTTTCGTGCGGTCGGTTTGACGCCAGCTGGCGGAATCGTCGAGAAATCAACGAAAAATCTTCTACTAGGCCTATCGCTACAATGGAAAAAACGTCGGCAAATCGCGACTGGAAGAATCGTCCGTGTGTACCAGGCCTAAGCGAACACACCGTTAAAATCCATAAATTTTGTTATGCTGAGTTCGGTTTTGCTGCATAGAGGAATTACTTACTTGGCATTGAGGACAGTACTAATGGCTTCCACAATTTTGTAACTCAAACGAGAAGAAGTGTCGAGATGTTTGTGTTTGAATGTGTGTAATAGATTTATACTCTCTGGATGTGTGATCTGCAAATGCAATTCATACTTAAGGCACGATACCACGGACCATTCTCGCAGTCGCAATTTCCCGACGTCTTTTCCATTGTAGGGATGGGACTGGGTGAAAGGTTGGTGCAAACCCATAGAGTCTACTTCAGAAGATTTCTGTGATCTGGCGTGTCTAGGGAAAAACCGTGCACTTTCGTGCAGTCAGCTTCATACCAGCCAGCTTCTCAAATTGTCAAAAAATCTTCTGCTAGCCCTATAGCTACAGTGGAAAAGGCGTCGGCAAATCGCGACTGCGAGATTCTTCCGTGTGTACCGGTTTTGAATGGTCAGTTCAAATGAAATTCCACAATGTAAATACCCACAGTTTCCAAATTGACGACACCATGGGTCATGGCTATAAGAAAATCATGGAAACTGCTGATTATCGCGAAAACAACAACATTAATCTATCGGAAATAGGCTACAACTTTCTGAAATAAACTTCAAAGTTACAAATTTGAGTAGGCTAATATTTTTTATGGTAGTAACTGGCCTAGGCGTATACTTTGCTAAAATAAATGGTAATATACTCTGTAGGTATTAGGTTCTTCAAGTTACAGCCGGATGGCTGGTTGGCAGCAACTTGTGGCTTCGATGCCTCCACTCCCCTCGATCCTGGGACGCCCCCTACAGCTTATGTATTGGCCCCTACATCCTCCATAACTTGCTGCAGATACTCTTTTCTCGGGCGCCCAGTTCGGTTGACGCTTTCTATTGTTCCCTCTATGATGCAGCTTACGAAGTTCTCGTGTCGAAGGAAATGTCCAATACAGTGAGGCAGCCTACCTATTTATATCGCGATATTTTTGCATTCAATTTATCTTATGTAGCTCTAGAAAATAATTATACAGCTCAGGCGGAGATGCGGAGTGAGTGAATTAAGTCAACAAAAAAGGGCGTAATTAATATTTTACAAGCCTGTTTTGTTGGTATAGTATCTTTTTCATACACATTTTAATTTAATTTACCAAGTAACGCTTGCCTATTATTATTCTACATTTTCTTCCCTTATTACTTATTTCCGAAAATAATAAATATACCTACAAATGTATGAAACGATATTAAAACACAATATTACATTAATAAATTTCAATAGCCTATAGTACAACATTATAATATTATGCATAATTAATATTATTTATAATATAATTAATAGTACAATTCAACAGCTTGGAGTAATAATATGGTAATGAAACCACAACCGATGAAAAAATGAAGAAAGCATAAAATTCCTGCGTTTATATTAAGCCAGCACAAAGTGGATTTGCCATTTTGAAAGCTGCCAGCACGTTTTCCATTCTCTTCAAACTTTAAATTTAAGCATGCAAAAAAGTGGAAATTAAAATTTGGGATTCCATATTATTCTGATTCGAGATGTGACAGCCACAAAATTTCGCATGACCTAACGCTTATTAAGCTTTCTGCAATTTTCCTTTTCTATATAGAGTAGTCTTGCTTTCCATTTTTGCTCTTTTCATCGCCTTCATGGGTTTTTTAACCGAGTGCTTTTGACATTTTCACTCAACGCCGGGGCTGGCAGCGGTTTTTGCAAACTTTTAGTCCCTCCTTCCATTATGTCATCCTTTGCAGTCGGGGTGGCTCCTCCCATTCATGAGGGACAATACACAATACCAACCCTTGCCACTGTCAAATTAACTTTTTGCCATTCATTGTGCGACAGAGTGAGATAAAATTGAAACCGACCCTTGTAACTCTATCGTATCCAGTCTATTTATGGTCATTTTTTAACAATCTCCTTTGCTAACCTATACCTACTTGCCGAAGACTAGAGAAAAACACCACAAACACATTTATTTATCTAAGGTAAAAAAATCACAAGACTACATGTAGGCCTAAATAAGTTATTATTAATAAAATTAACAAACCGATAAAAATAATAATAGACATTTTACTTCAAGCAAGTACTGTATACAGTACAGGTAATTCTTTGAGAAGGGCGTAGGTTCTCTACAATGAAAAAATGAAAAAAAATCGAAATGTACATCTTAAAGTTCTAACAAATATACCGTCTTAGTTGTAAGATATAAGGTCAATAAATCCGTAATCCTCAGTAAGTACGAGTAACACTATACTTACTTTACTGACCAACAGAACAACAGACTTTACTTAGGTAGATACAAATAATAATAATTGTGCACGGTTAATTTCAAAAGTGCATCATAATGACGCAAAACGAAATGAATTGATACGTTGGGAGTTGGATAATTTTATTGTTAACAATATTGTTTCAATTTGTCGCCAAAACTAAACATATGTTTGTTATTAACTTATTAAGTAGGTAGGTACTCAATAAAGTAGATACTTACAACAATAGTTCCAGTAATAACAGTCTGGTTAAGATTGAATCTTCTGTAAGCTTTGACTTGATGATTATTTCTTGATATGGGTCCACCAACTTTCCATTCTCCGAACTCAAGTACGATTGCTCGTTGCTCTCTTCGAATCTTGTATACTTCAAACATGTGGATTTTATCAGGAGGTTTTGGCATGGCAATGACAACGAGACTGTCGAGTCTTGGGTACAAGCTCTCGAGCCCGTACAGGGGGCAACCATTGTCTAAAAACCAATATGGTACTTGGTAATCGGAGACCCACCCCTCCCGCGGGACACCAACGCAATTGGTTTTTTGTACAAAGTCTAATTTCACAGTAAATATTTATTGTTGAAGCAACAAAAAGATTTTTAGCAGTAGAAGAAATATTTCTCGGCCCCTTGAGGCATGATATGTGGCCTTCAGAATTGATAAGTACAAAAATGGCGCTTCACCAATTCAATTCAATTCTGACAATTGTGGTCAATATAGGTGCTAGTGACGGCCACATATCATGTATCAAAATATCGAGAAATATTTCTTCTAATGTCTAAAATATTTTTTTCTAGCTCCACAACAAATATTTACAGTGAAATTCGACTTTGTACAAAAAACGAGCGGTGTTGTTGTCGTGCAGGAAGGGGGGGGGCTCGGGAAATGCGGAAGTTATGTTATAGGAAGGTAGCCAAACTAAAAGTAGCCTATACCAAGGAGATGGGTACGTAAGTATGCTGGATATATATTATATTGTTAACATCATTCATACATCATAATTTATCATTATAATAATCTGGTGGAATATAATTTTATTTCATTTCAGAACCCGCAGTGTTGTCGCAAACACCACACCCGGTAAGGCATAAATCGGGGGTTCGAGTCCCACCGTTCGTTCAGTTCTTTCCAGATGCTCTATTTCGAATAAGTTATGTTACGTTAAGTAAATAGGCGGGAAATGAGAGGTTATTATTCGTAGGGGCCACCCAGATGAAAATGTTCCAGAACATGCATTTTGCATCGCTATATACAAAAGCGGATCCAGCGGAAAATTTAGGGGGGGGGGTCACAAGTTTTATGTAAGTTTGAAAGGGAATTTTTTTTGTTGAAAATTTGAGTCTTATTCAATTTAAAAATAATAAAAAATTACTATCATATAAATTTACTCATTTAGGGGGGTGTCATGACCCTCCTGACCCCCCCCCCCCCCCGTGGATCCACCATGGGCTATATAACATACACTACAAAAGCCTACCGACTCTTTATACATTGAAGAAAATAACATAAATATGCGTTTTGGTCCTATTGGGCTTCATGTTGTTGGCAACCCCAGGCTCTCTCAGCGTAGCCTATTCTTAATAAGTTACTCTGATTACTTCAAAATACCCTGAGTACAATAGTAATAAAATATTTTTTATCGTCAGACATGTATGCAATGTTTAGTTTACTGAAAATTTACAGTACGGTTGTTTTCGTGAAGAGAGATAAGGTTTAGGGACACGAGAATGAAGAAATGGCGAGGTCTGGTGGCGCTGTGACCTGGAATAAATGAGGGCTTGTATGCGTCCCTTAAGACCTCCACCGTCTTCTCCTAAGACCAATGGCAAATGTTCTTATATGCTTGGTAATGTTGTATCTATTGTAATAGCTGTGTATGCTGCATGATAATTTAATTTTCATTATAACGTGTGCGAAATGACAGCAGTTTAAATAAATATGTAGGTAGATGCATGCCGGAATCAAATGTTTATTTTATTTTAATATTATATTTTCTTACTAGTAAAAAGTAGGAAGAGGAAGATAGTCTACAGAAACAATCAGATGTAAAGAAAGCCTAGTGCACTAGCAAACCATTCGTTCCCATACATCGATTTTTATAAGAATACTAGATAACGAACTCCCCTGCATATTTTGAAGCCAACCGCCATTGCAATAAGTGGATAGAAAACGTTGTAACTTACATTCATTAACACCTTGCGTTCTTATGAGATTTCCTAACATTTTCTGTGAAAATTACGTTCAAAAGTTCAATCTTTCAGTTTATTTTCAGTGGATTTTGATCAATAGTTACATAAAAGACAATATTAACTGAAATTAAATCAAGATAAAATTTATTTTGTCGAGAAGTACTCATTTAATAACAGGTACTTTGCGTTCTTTCCGTTCTTTCTATCCACTTATAGCAATGGCGGATGGCTTCACAACACTCCATACAGAGACCATGGGAGTTCGATATCTAGTATTATTATTAAAATCTATGTTCCCATAAGGTAGCCGTTGTCTAACCTGTCAAGTTTAAGGGTAATTACTAAGAAGGGACCGGCTTACTCTCATTCAGGTTATATGCAGTCAACTCTTCGTGGCCAAGTAGCAGCCACGAATAGGGGCTCCGCAACAAATTCAACTCACTAGCCTGAAATCAAAAAATGGAAATTTCTCTTAAAATACTGGTAAAACTATTGTATTGTTATCGGTACATTAGAAAGTCAACACACAGCGTACAGTAATTAATGTTTCAGCTGCAAATTGGTTCTAAACGTCTGTCTTAAGTCTAATTATTGAGTTTGTCCTTCTCCTTCATACAATTATTTAAGGACTCGGAGACAGGACTATTTCCGTCAAAACAGGACCAAATTAGTCACAGGGACGCTAATGGTAAAAGGTATTTAGCCTGCATGTCAGTAAAAACTCTGTTAAAACTAGTTTAATCTATTCTACGTAGCTAAAGGTTTTATTTATTTATTTATTTTTAGAGACAACTAGTCCTTTACCACCAAATCGTGGTTAGGCTAAGGAAAATCTTTGCATACAACCGCGAATCCAACTGCATAAGTATTGAAATACAGTATGCCATATAACTATAGTATTGTAGTATGTTAGGTAGTGATAACACCGGATGCCCGAGACACACCGATTACACGCGTAGTCAGCAGCCTGACTCTACAAGTATTATAGGTATAAGAGGGCCTAGGATAACAAGTACAGTACGGTACCGGCTTTACGGAACCTACTCACGAATGTTCAGAATCCGCTAAAACTTGCGAAATGACTAGGTAGATGATTAATTCATCTGAACTATAGAATGTACAATATACAATTATAAATAAATCAGCGTTTGCCATAAATAATGCCAGTTGCGTTGTGGTCAAAAACATCTTGAACTGAAAAACGATGGGGTAAGCTGTAACGTGCATGCCTGACCACAATCAATTCAGTGAGGTGGGGGAGGGGAGGGGGGGTTTCCGGACTCTCTTGTTTTTCTCTTCAAGCGTTTGCAACATTTTAAGCTACCTACGCTTTCATATTAAATTTGTGTTTCCTAACTAACTAATGCATAACCACAAATTGTACAGTACTATTGTAGAGTTGTACAGCCTTTAAACTGCTCCAGAGCCCCGTTGTCACTTATATATAAATAATAATAATAATAGCTAGAATGCATTAGGCTAATAGGATGTTTTTATTCCAAATTAATTCCAGGTTCCATCAGGTTCATGACAGGCCCAATCATTGCGTGAGTGTAATAATGGGTATTCGCATTCGATTTTTGCATTAAAATTGAAAATAACTGCTCTGCTCTGTTGCTAACGTAGTCTGATATTAAACCAGCTTTTAAATATTCTCCAAAATTAAAGAGAGAAAATCCAATTTCAAAATAAGGTTCATGTCAGTTTCCATTCCTCTGCAAAGCGCGGGAAGCTTTTTTTTGTTCATCAAAGTGTAAAGTTAGAATTCTTTAAAAAAAATATTCAACAAAAATATTAACTGCACGTACAATAGAAATTGTAAACGGTCTATATTGCAGCAGGAGGAAGCTAGGGGGCGACATGTAGGCTGGTGGGCGATGCAGTGGATTCTGCAGCCCCGTTATGTCACCGCAAGGGATCGTAAAGAAGACGTCTGTCCTGAATAACTTAATGCAATATTCTCTACCGTTCCGGAAAGTGTGCTTGTCACTTGATATGCAACTCAAGCAATGTGTTTTTGTTGGGCACCTGCTTAATATGAGATTCTATTTAACAAGCTTAAACAATGCAATTTAATTATTTGAATAATATACCCGCAGTTACTGTACGTACCTACCTAATCTTAGCTATGTAACACAAGCAATGTGTTGCTTTTGTTGTAATTGGGTACCTGCTTAATATGAGATTATATTGAACAAGCTTAAACAATACAATTCAATTATTTGAATAATATACGCGCTGTTACTGCGCCTTATCTTAGCGTCGTGCATTAGCGTAACAAGGGGGGAGGGATCGACCCCGAGCGCCACATCGCCAAGGCGGAGAAAAAATAGTACACACGCTCCATATATAACCAAAAGTTATAACTTTTAACTAATTAACCATTTAAAAATAAAATACCAAAAAATTACAGTAATTATTTGGGTTTCATTGTGTAATGGAGGTTTATACTGTATATGTAGGCAGCAGCCAACCTGTAATATTCCAGAGTTATTTAACGCTGGTTTATAACATTTTTGACTGCAATTTCTCTATCGTTCCCATATGTGAGATGAATGAAAATTAATGGAAAAGTTTTTTACGAACGACAATATCTTAAGAGAGGCTGAGCTCTCATTTGCCCAGGGTCGACTCGTCCCGTCCATTAAGCGAATAAGGCAACCGCCACTAAAATCCCCGCTTTTCTGTAGAAACTCACTATTTTGCGCCTATTCATTTTAAAAAAAAATTGCAAAGGGACCCCCTGTTTCCATTATAGTTAATAAAGTTTTCGTCTGCAAAATCTAAAATGTTAGCTTTGAATTGAGTAAAACCCCACTATTTCAAGCCTATTGGGTTCAAAAACGTTCCCCCGTGGGAGACCTCCCTTTTTCTTACAATTATATGAAAATAAATTTCTATATATTAATTTACAATACCATTTCCTTTAGCCCAATGTGTCTTGCAAAAGTACTAATTTGGGCAACTAAAATTAATGTAATACGTAATTTTACCTGCCGTAAGATATGTTCTGCATGTGGGCAATCCATGTCCAACACAAACCCCTGCGGCCCGTTAGAAACATTCCAATTTGACACGTTGCTATGTTTTGATGATTTGATGTGCAGAAATCTCTTTCTTGAATTCGATAACAATGTTGCCAGAAATTTGATATCTAAAATATGTACCAAAGATATAACTTAACAACTAGACGCAATAATACTATTTGGAGGGGTTTTATAGATGTACGCAGACATGCTACATGTCTAACAAGTAGCTAACGATTAGCTCATTGAAGTCCTCCTACCAAACTTACTTGTTTCCATATTTTGGCAGCTGAAAAACTACATTTCCTCGGTGTCCACCCACACCGGTCACAAGTGACAGTGGACAAGCTCAGACTTGCTTACTATAGACGTAAATAATTATGTTGCAGTTAAATATCTAACAAATTAATGTCTTTTTGAAATGCGGTGGTAGATAAATAATTGAAGAAGAAATATTACGACTCTGTTTTAGAAACCGAACAAAGAATAGCAAAACTGGAGAAAATTAATACACTAATTTACCACTTTCACCTTTTTCCCTCTCGTTGTTAAGGACTGGTCGATAGCTTAGCCGAGAGTGGATTTGGGAGTTGTGGGAATTCTCACGAAGGAGAACTGACCCATTCCTTTTCTATTCTGTTGTACGTAGTATTAAACCTATAGCACCTACCTTGAACATGAAATTCAACTTCCGTTATGGTTATACCTCGGTATTCTACCAAAATTGGAAAGAGCAATGAAAATTCATCAAAAATCATTTTTCATTCTAATTACTATCTAACACCTACATATTCACGTTGAAAAATGAGGAAAAATATAACTCAGAGCAGATAAAACAAGAAAGCAATATATACCTATGTAACCTTTTAAGGCGCACTAAAACCATATTCTAATTTTGTCCGTTACTATTGTATATTTTATACGAACTTTTACACTCTAGTAATTTCATACACTTTTTAAATTTTATTTGTTTACCATGACAGAAATAAAAATCTCTTTTGTCTCTGGCCAATCAGGTGTAAGGAAATTTCATGCTAGCGCAGATCCCACGATATACCATACAAAATTTCAAACCACAATGTAGACGACTATGAACTTTTGCTTAAGAAGCCTATCACATTATTTTAACTTGAAATCTTGAACTCGTTGAGTTGTCGTGATGAACATTATCGTTGAATATAATACGGGCTTTCAGTCACATTTTATTCCATTCCCCTGCGACCCATATTAACTGAGATATGAATTTATTAAGCTTAAGATCGGCCGCCATCAACAAAATGACATATATGATAAATTTTTGTACCAAGTTTTATGAAAATGAGATATTAGTATACACGGAAGTTGCAGTATTTCCTAAAATCTATATACATCAATACATACCGTAGTATATATAACATTTTGAACGGAGGATGATTTTAGGCTCACGGTGTCATGAAGAAAAGTCAAACATTGGTCGTTGTCTCAATAGGTTGATAAAATCTCCTTAAAATATAATTTATAAAAGTGTTGCAGCCTAGACAGGTAGCCAAACTAGGCTAGTAATTTTATTCATTGAATTAAATGGGATATTTAATTTTTTTGAAACGTTTTTTTTTTTTAATTAAACACCATAGCATTAGGCTTCTGCCATCAGCTTTCTTGCAGCCCAATACAGCACATAATCTGGTGAACCTCTGCTATTGATGAGAGCCGGGCACGCCTTAAGGTGTTTTCCGTCCATCTCTTCCCGGGATTCGCATTTTTAGGGAGATTCATCTACCTATTGAGATGGCGACCAATGTTCGACTATCGGAAAATTTCTTCACAACTTTTCATTTCATGACCCCCTGAGCCAAAAACCACCCTCCGTTCAAAATGTTATATATATATATATATATATGTATATCGATTTTAGGAAACACTCTAACTTCCGTAAATATTATCCGATTTGGATGAAACTTGGCACAAAAATTGATCATACAAATGCCTTGATCGAGTTCGTTAACCAGCTAGATCCGCTATTTAGTTATAAGATGGCGGCCGATTGAAAACTTATATAATTCATATCTCAGTCAATATTGGTCGCAGAGGAATGAATTAAAATCTGACTGAAAGATCGTATTATTATCTACGATAATGGTAATCTACACTTTTTACGACAAATTAACGATTTCAAGATGACTTCCAGTCAAAGTAAAAATAATTTAATAAGTAAAAGTTCATAGTCGTCATAGTTTGGAACACAAGAGTGTTTTGTGGGTTGATGTTGTGATCGGGAAAATAATGAAGTTTTTTTATTTTCTATTACACATAGCGTCAGGGGCGTAAAGTTGGGCGGGGGGGGGGGGGCACGGTCCAACTCCCCCCCCCAGCTCCTTTTGGCTTTACCCTCCCCCCCAGCTTCGAGCATTGTAAGACGTGGTTCTTACTTCATAGTCCCCTTTGCAGCAATATGAATGTAAGCATTCTTTTTTTAGCTTTGTAAAATCTACAGCTATACTTTACAACTATTAAAAAATGCGTAAAACTCTACAATTTTTCTATTATATTATCAATTTTTTCTTCAATCCTGCCTGATGACGTCATAAGGTCTACTTAGTTTTGCCCCCGCCATTATTCTAAAACTTTACGCCTCTGGGTAGCGTAGAGGAAAAGCAGGGTCTGCGGAATCTCCCTACACCTGATCGGCCATAGCCAAAAGGGATTTTTTTTAAAGTGAATCAATACCTCGAGCCAATCCAACACAAATGACGGTTTTTTTGGTAACATTCAAAAAATTTACATCACAAAAAATAAAAAATTCTATACCTTTACAGATCATTATATTTTGGTAGACATGTTGTAACTCAGAGGCATCCAGAAATTCCGTAATGAATGAAGCAACTTGGGGTATTTTCATGAGAGAAAAACTCGATGTCCATGACTGGCTTATAATCAAAAGATAAAACAGCACCTTCATGGTGACTACAGTATGGTCGGTACGATGGACTCCGAGTGAAATCTTGATGGATCAAAAGTATTTCGCTGTAAATAATAGGGGTACATTCACTGCCCATCATGTGTTGGTGATGGAAAGCCGTGGAAACGTGTTATTTCGGAATGAATCTTTTTTATTTACCTTTCACATTGAATTATGGAAAGGCATGATATTTGATCATAATGACTTAAATGACTTCCTAAAATTATTCCGTAATATTTTCAAAATAAGGCGTTTTCACAGTTTTCCATACATCCTGAATACCTATCCCGCATCGAAGAGATTAGTGCGATAGTGATGTCCTTTGCATTCCAACCCTTAGCATTACTCTATTATGGTGTCCTCATTATCTGTCTTCCGATTAAGGGTTCAGAAGAAGATGGTGGTGTTATGTAATAAATTTGTGCTACAATACAACAATAATTGTACTTCAGTTTCTCGTATATGCGTCTTACCATCTCACCCAGTCCGTTTCTATTGTACATATGCTCTCAAAGGAGGACCGGGAGAGGACAGAGCTGATTGGCATTAGCAGGTTGCAGGACCAGGAGAAGTTGCCACCTTTCGCATAATTATATAATTATATGGATGTGCTCCAGGACTTGGACAGAGAGATGTTGACGGAGGTGGTCCGCTTCCTGGAGGGTATCGGTCAGAAGTGGCAGGACGTTGATGTAGTTGGAAATGGTTGTATACCATTAAACCAGAAAAAATGAGGATTAAAGATCTTTCTGAAAAATTATTAACAGACATTGTTCACTTCAAGGAGCGAATCGTAGTCAATTGTAGACCTTAAATGGGACCCATGCAGCACAAAAAGACGTTGTGAGAAGAGAAAGTAAACGCTGAAAGCGCTCATAAATTTCCGCTACAGAGTTATTCCCTACCTTTTAATCCGATGAACCTTAGTATAGCTCAGAAGCTTGCTTTTTTCGCTGTGAATGTCTCATTAAAATGAAAAGGTGTGGTTACAAAAGTCCGTATATATTTTGAGTTAATGGCAAGGAGCAGATAAGAGAGGAACGTTTCTTGTTCATTTGCGGAGCAATGAATTGCGAGGCGTCATATTTCAACTTTATGTGAGGTATAAAAACTGTCTGACTAGCTATGCTCTTATTTTATAAACTACTAAACATACGGTACGCTATAAAATTAATTAATGTGCAGCAGTCCGGAGGCTTACGGACCAAAAATAGCTGGAATTTTTTGATCAAAGAAATTCACTTGGAGTAGTGGTTGGGGACGTCATTCAACTTAGAGGTGGAGTAGAGGCGGAGCGTGAGATAATTGCGAGTGTAATGCTTGCAAATATTTATTTAAGTTTAAAAATAAAGAAAACCTGCATCATTTTTTATAACATGTTCCATCTTCTTAAAAATTAAAAATTTATATACAAAAAAGAAAACATTTGAATTCTAGCTAACGTGACGAGATTCTTAATTTTCTTAGACTGCGTTGATTACATCATGCTCACACAATCTTATTTGCTCGCGGAATCCTATAGATTTCGACGAAGCTCTTAATACATTCTAACTAAGCATTTCTTTAGTGTAATGCGTCATTGCACGCCTTACATGCGCGCTCCACCACTGAATTGTGGAGCCACTCCAATATGCCTTACCTATACCTATTCAGCATAAGGCTGGTTTTCCAAGACGAGCGGGCCGACCTCTTTTGATCAATATTTTTCCTGACCTTTACAAGATATCGGTCTCATTTTTTCAGGTGATACCCAATAACATTGTCCGCAAGATCTTTTAACAAAAAGTCATTTAAATTTTCGCGTTTTGCCTATAAAAAATAATAACTGATGAAGTCGAGAGCTTACTTCGTACTGTTTCGTATGGGCCTACATTAGCACTGTAGTTTTCCTAGTCGAGCGCACCGACCTCTTTAATTACTGCTAAATTTGGGTAATTTGGTAGAAAAATGTAAGCTGGAACCAGCTAGTAAGTCTCCATACTACAGTGCTAGTTCATGGGCAACTGGCTACCGTACATTAAATTCACAATCTTTTACTCAGGTAAGAAATATTTTCTAAAAAGATTTTCTAGAGGCTTTTTTTCGGCTACCCACCTTGTGGTAGGAAAGTACTGCTGGGCCAGCTGGGAAAATCTAAATGCACACAGACTGAAGTACCTTCTTAAACTGAAATCTCTCTTAACCATCGATATTTGACAAATTTCTTTAGATGTCAAGGGAAAAGTAAAATATTCACCTAGTCTAATTATATTTGTAAGCTAATTGTAGCATCATTGTGCACGTAGCTATAGACCTATAGTCAAAAAACAATAAATCATTGTGACGGGTTTGATAATCTAACTAAAATTTAGATTCGAGGAAAAGGGTTTTACTGTTGGTATAGAGGCAGATTTGTGGTATTAAGTCGGCGAAATAATTAATAACGCTCGTTAGAGAAGAGCTCGCGTTCCTGGTTAGCCTATAAATATTAATATCTTGCCTATTATTTGCCATAGAAGTCGCCGGCTTTAACTGTCTGTTTGGTATTGTATTCCTACTAGGTATAATCAGATTTCGAATATTACAATACTACACGCATACTGTATATTGTACATTGCATATTAAAACACTTTAAATGGGGATGGCGTTCTCGGCTTTGGCTGGCTCGTAAGTAGGTCAAGTTGAAATAGAAATCAATTCAAATAAGTCCATTTTGAATAAGATCCTGTATAAAAGTCCTCGCGACGTCTAGGTCCTTTTCATACAGCGCTTATCGGACACTTGACCTTATTGGTTCCGATTCCGTACAATACCAAATGAAGCGCTTATAGGCTAAGAGGTGCAAGTGGCAATAATAAAACTAAGTCTTACACACTGCAGCATAGCAAAGCGGATACCTGGACCCGGTCAAAAACTCTGTAGTTTAGTAGTTAGCTTGTGCAGGCTATTTCCCCGCCGAATTGCGTACTTATCTTATGTAGGCTACACGTAGTAGCCATATTGATAACGGTCTGTAGCCACGGGATAGTTAAATATCCATTTTATAAACATAGCCACGCGTCGCGTACCTGTTCTGTATTTCACGTTTTACTATTTCAAGTAATTGCAGTTTTACATATTGCTGGCGCTTTACTGTCAAATTAAGTGGTCATATTGTCAATTGTAAGCATGTAATGACAAAAGTTGGAGGTTCTCTTCCCTGTGAGGCACGTAAAAATGTTCTAAGAGGTATGTTTTTAAATGCTTCATGCACGAATTTGAGACCTATAGTAATAGTAATTTTTGTACATTTGCATGGCGTAAGCATGTCTACGCGTATACTTGTCCCTTCTATAGATTATTACTATGCCTCTGCGGTTTAAAACGTGTATTAGGAACCTCCTGCAAAGTCATTTCCAGGCCAGTCACGTGACCCCCTCCGGTTTGGCCTTAAAGTTCGTATGTATTGGTATACAAACCGTTTTCCATGAATTCTGGCATTGCCAAAATGATTTTGATTCTGATACCGATGCTTCTGTTGGTTTATAGGATTAAGAACTGCTAGAGTAACAGTATGGTGCACTTAACTCCAAAACGCAATATCAATTAATAATCTGTCTGATTTCTTATTTGTAATATATAAATTTTAATTGAATGTGGAAAAAACAATAATTTTATATTAGGTTATACTAGTATAGTATAGTTTCTGACACAGAGGATCCTTTCGCACCGCCACCGCCACAAAAAATACGATTTAACAACATTCAACTCCCAAATTGCAAAATTTCAATACGACAATAATGTAGAAGAAATATTTACTGCTAAATTTTGGTCGCTTCCATTCCCTTAAAAATTCAAGAAACTGTGGCTTCCCTTCTATAAAATTACAAAAATAACATTTAAAAATATTTGTTAACGAAGCAGCTAAGTTTTGAAGTGAGCGCTTGAATCCTTTTAAAACTAAAATAGCTTTAAGTGCTTCAGCGAAGAAGTATAACAATAAAAATGTCTTTGTAACAAAAATCGCTGTTACGGACTTTGGCGAAACAACAAAAGCCCTGTTGGCAGCTCAGGGCCAATACATACTGTACATTGTCTCTTGGCAGGTCGCCCTCCTCTAGTTTATGGTTATGGAAACAAGGAAAGGGGTCACACGCTATATCCCTCTATTGACATATAACCATAATCTTATTCGTCGTTATTACGTTTCATCGACTGCAGAAGTTCTCGTATATTGAAGGCACCGAGCTGTTAGTACTATGCATTAACGTACGGGGGTTAATTTCACAATTTTGCTGCTTGTGAAGAAACTGACTGTGTGTACATTAATCGTTTCTGGGCAACGCTGAACATGACACTTTCTACTTAAAATTTTATTTACTACCAGACTACGAACCTGACTACATCAACAGCTTTTTCAGCAACCCGAAGACAAACTAATGAAACGATCCCTGAGCACCTATGCATCATGCTCACCCCTAACGTCAGGGTAGTGTTGTTGGTTAACTATGTATGTCATTGCTAATAAATATCATAATGAACTTTATTCAGGCGTAGGTACGTAAGTACAGTTCAGTCTCAGTTAAACACCCATACTATGGGCAACATTTCCTCTGCGTTCTTAAAACAGCTGTTATTAGGAAAACACCAATACATTGAACGAGCAACAAAATACAATACAATAGCATATAAATCTGTAATTTGCCTCAAGAGGGAAAGGAAAGGATACAATCATCGAAAAAGAGCCGATAACCTCATCCGGAATGTGGAAAGAAGGGAAAGAGAAAGAGGACAATTTGGTTCCCTGATAGGGAGAAACAAAATAAGTTTATACTGTCGGGGAAGGGGGATGAATGTGAAATTCCAAAAATAGACTCACTACACTCTAAATAACAAAGTACCTATGATTACTTCAATGTATTAGATATAAATTTTAATTCATGTCTGGAAGACCACGAATGAACTTTGTTTTTAGGAAGAAATATTAATTGCAAATATTTGCGAACTTGTATTAAATATTGTAGTGATTAAATTACAAATTAAGAGATTTTATTGTCCCTTGACGCTCTCAGTATTATTGTGCAGCTCTAAAAGTTAAATCATATTCTGTGGGGGGATAGGGAGCTAGAGGACGCGGGGGAACTGGAGGGTGTGGCGCGGTGCCTGAGCGCAGCATCCAGCCCAGCCGGGGCTGCTCACGTGGTGTGCCAGCACCGAGCTAGCTCGCAATGTTTTCCGTGTTTATCTCGCTTTGCGGGGCCTGTCTCGCCGCGTTGCCCGCACAGGCCAATCCTGATGCCAAACGTCTGTACGATGATCTGCTCAGCAATTACAACCGCCTTATTAGGCCAGTTAGTAATAACACAGACACCGTCCTTGTTAAACTTGGTCTTCGGCTCTCACAGCTCATTGACTTGGTAAGTCAAATTAATACAGATTACACTGATTTTGCCGCTGTTAAATAATTGAAATCATAGGCTGATCCTACGGAAGTTTTGTAACAAAAAGGCGCTAAGTCAGCAATATCCACTGGAGGGGATAAACAGTGGTAGTATTCTTTGCATTGTATAGTACCGTAATAGAGGTTATTAAAAATATCACTGTTGTTCGAACTATAGTTACCTAATTAATTATGGGAAATTCTTAAACGTTTAGTAAGAATTGGAACCTATACCTCAGCAGCCGATATCGCTGGTATTTATAATAAAAAACAGCTGATCGGAGAGGATGCATTGATACATTGATCCAACATGGCGTCAGTAAACAAACAAACCTGAAACCCTTATTGGCCTTATCTCCCAACGTGGATCTAATTTGACTTACACTAACAGTATGCATACTTGCGGATGCATAATAATAAGAAATAATTATTTCGGTTTAGGCTACGTTTTTGTAGCTACAAGATTATATCTAGGACAAAAGATATGGAAGTAAATTGGTTGGGTACTGTAGACGGGACATGAGACATGACTAAAATGGGCAAAAATCTTGTTTTGCATTATTCGGCCCCTTTCCCTCCACCCCCCCCCCCCTTGGATGTGGACCTGCCCTATAGAGTTCAGGATTTAAATATTCAAGGTTATTGTATATGCTGTATGCACTAACTGTAGGTAGCCTACTGTGCATAAAGATATAAAACGAGATTTATCCTTTTTAATAGCAGTATCGGCAGTGATACCTTCATAATAGTAAATTTTCTTCCCAATTTAACGAGTTTTTGGGAGGCATCCCAATGGTGAGACGAGTTGATCGCGGCAGCTGCAGCTGCAAGCATCCAACGACGAGTAGAAATGTATTGGGCAGAGCTTGCCACCTCTGCTGACTGCTGAGTTATAGATTATCAGGATACTTGGCAAGTCTGTGTCTGGTAGCAAGCCTGATAGGGCTGAATATAGTAAGCCCAGGAAGGCAGTGTCCATACCTGGTTTCTATTGTAATACCACACTACAGTGACTACACTGTATCTGATAAAAAATTGTAACACTAAATTTAATTTAGGGCATGATATATCGTTTACTTACTGAAATGATACCAGCAATAGTGTAGTAGGTACTCATGCGCCTTCGTTAGCCTTAGAAATAGATAAAAAGTGTTGTGGACTGGACTTAGATCCTTTGTATTCAAGATAAGCCTCTATGTTGCACCTATAGGACACAATGATGAATAGATAGAGTCAACAGAGACTATACTAATTTTTAGTTATATTATTAATATTATTTCTCTTCAAAACCTCGGGTTGAAATGTATAAACCCCAATATTAAGTCTTCTTCCTCTTCGTTAAATGCCTCTTCTATAGATGATTGACGATCATCATGGCAATTTCGACCGTGGAGCCTGCTACTCTGAAAAGGGAAGTCGTGCTCTCGTCACAGTCTCAGGTTTTTCAACCAGGATGATCTTCTGCCGGGAGCCCTCAGTCCTTCCATCTTGCTTTGGATTATTACATGCAGATGGCGATATTATTCGTTCCTCATCACATGACAAGTAACAAGCAACTCGGTTTCTGCATCATCCACTCGCCTCAGGATCTGAGCGTTATGGACACTATCACTCCAGGATTTGCACAGCATTCGTATGTGGATCCACATTTCAATTGCACTGATTCTGTTCTCCATATAGCTTGTGCCAACGTCCATCCCTTCCTACAATAAACAATATATCAATTTTAATACGATACAGTAGTTTTTATGATTCTACTGTATAGGTATTGTACACTTCCCCGATTTTTATCAACTAAACGTCTTAATAACGGGTGTAAACACTTTGCGACATGTTTGCCTTATGTCTCTAATGTTGATAATGTTGGTACATCTTTACGTAGATATCGTATGGCGCCTTCTAAAGCAACCTGAGAATACCACAACACAACGGCGACTATACTGTAGGTATGGTTAACAGATATGGCCCCAAACCATAATTGCCGATTTTATTTTAAAAGTTTGTTAAAAGGAAGATGGGATGGGGTCAATAGAGGGAGGTTCAGGAATTTTAATTATTCTCTCAAGCAAAATTTTAGCAGAAACTCCCGGACATTTCTTAAATTCTTTGTAAATTCCCATCTAAAAGTTTTCCAAAATTGTAAATGTTTTCTGGCAAGATTTATGGTGATGGACCGCTATTGTGCATCAGCCGTACGTTATCCATAGTACGGTATGTATCCATCAAGTAGCCCATCCAGCCAATTACGTGCATTTGGATAGCACTACAGTGAAAATAACAGAATATTCAGTGAATGGTACTATAGTTACACTAATACAAACAACACTTTAACTTTTGGCTAACTGTCAACATTCACTTGTTGATAATACTAATTAATTAATTAAGTAATGCTTTCTGTACCTTAGATGAAAGATGATGATGTTCTATTCCGGTGTCCTCATTTTCACCAATAACCTTAAGTTACAGACCCAGTCAGCATTACAAAATTGGGTCAGTTTCAGACCACCCGGACACACGAAATGTTTCGGTTATGATGAGGAATTTTGAAATGCGGTAAAATTATAGACGACAAAGTCAGGGTTCAATTATATTTTGGCGTAATTAAATTTTTTCGTAGGGTCGGAAAGGCTGGTTTCAGGAGGTGCATTGATGCTATTTTGGAATTTTCAAATATAAAAGTACAGGTAGGTATGTCGAGTTGCACATCAAATGAAAGTCCCTTTAAGAGCTTTCATTTGGGGTATAAATTATGAGCCCAACCTTAAAAGTTCAGGTACAATTAATAAATTTAAAAAATTTAATTGTACCTGAACCTTTTAGGCTAGACTCAACATTTATACACCAAATGAAAGCTCTTCCAATGGGCTTTAATTTGATGTGCATCATCATATTGATCTCTCTCAAGGCATTTTTCCAGAATACTGTTGTTGTGTTGTTTCTAACGCCTGCTTTCAGCATTTCTGCTTTAAGCAACCCTGTCAGCCTGGCGGGGGGAGTGAGTTTGTTTGTTAACTTGAGGCACCCTAATGGCAGACTCTTTCACCTCGGGGAAAGGGGAGTTGACTAAGAGGGTGGACCTCCTGATTATAGTGGATTCCGAACCACTTGGGGAACATGGTAAAGTCACACGATTAAATCGGAGGTGACCAGGACTCGACTTATACTGCCTGAGCGAGTTATCATGTCCCACCAGGTTCCCCAGCCAACGCTGTGCACACTACCAAGTTGCCGCAGTTTGAAACATGCTCTGCTCTAATGGAATCAACATGGTAAGGCCGTTGGCTTTTCCAGAATACTGATTTTTTTCCGATATCCGATTGCGAATACCATTTTGTGCAAATTTAATCAATTCAAAATTCAAAACTGTGAACAAAAAAGTTTTATGACCAGGAAAGGTACCAATACAATATGCAGTACAATAAAATTAGCTGTTTGAAAACGACACTGTTACATTTAAATCTATGGAGTATACAGTACAGTAGAGTGCAGTACAGTGCATTAAATATATTAGCCGTGGGCTTCACTGATTATTTATAAAACTAATGACATGCTTTCATATTTTATTTTTATTTTATTTTTTCTCACTGGTTACTCCACCAAGTGAGGGAAACATATTAAAAAGATAATGAGTTACAAAAAGGACATCGGCGCAGGTACCTCCGGATGCAACATCCAATGAGACCCTGCGCCTAAACAAATACATGCCATAACTATTTTAGAGATCCCGTTTGTAACGGGTTTGATTCTAATAAATACATAGAATTTCGGTATGTAGGAATATTGTATGAGACTAAAATATTAGACTAAAATTAATTGTAAAATATTAGATATTAGACATTAATATCATAAAACCTTAATTCTTCACGGAAAATATCTGCCCCCTTGTATCCGCTCCTGATGAAGCTTATGGTGAATAATTAACCTTCCAAACAACTTTTTCATGCCAACTTTAAATGTACGATGTTTTGACATGATGCTTGATTAAAGACGCCGTTGTTGTTTTGTTCGACATCCGCAATTGCCATCCAATCAAAGAAACTTTGTGTGGACTTGGAGAAGCAGATATTGACGAAACTCTATTGGCGTATCGCAGAAAAGTCAGCAAAGGTGAAGAGGCAGATTACATGGGTCAACAGATCAACCTTTTCACTTGAGCTTCCATAGTTTGTTTTCATAATACTTGAGGGTTTCCTTCTTGCTTCGCCCTTGTTTATCTAAATGAGAGTTAGTGGTGAAGGACTTGGCAAACATCTCGACTTCTTCTCATCGCCAACTATAAACTACAAGTATAGTTCTTATTAAAACGTTGATAACGCTATTAAAAAATACCTTTCGGCTCAGACCGATCAGGTGTAGGGAGATACCATGCAAGCACAGACTCCGCTTTTCCTTTAGTTCTCTATGCTACTAGTATATCGTATATGTAATTAAAAATAAAAAAAATATTTTCCGTGGGTCAATAGGTAGATGAATCTCCCTAAAATATACATATATATATAACAGTACTTTAGTACTGAACGTATACCTGTACTGTGATGTGCTAGTTGGCATGGCTACTGTATATTTTAAATTTGAAGTAAAACTTTGAAATTCTGATCGGCAATCTATTTTTGTGACGAAAGGCAGCACCCCTATCGTGTTAGGATTGCTGTTGTCCGCTAGGTGTCTCCAGTCTCGCTAGGTGTCTCCAGTCTCGCTTGCCTTCGGGTATCGGAGAAGAGACATACTATCTTCTTTCTTTCTATCATTCTTTCTAGTTGTACGTGCTTGCTATTCAAAAGTGATTTTCCCAATCATACAAAAAGCTTCACTTATATCGTTTCTTTACGATAACCCCTAATTTTTTAAGGAAACTATCAAAAAGCCAACAAAAAGAGGAGCAATAAAATATTAATTTGGTGGTATAATAGCCCGAACCACAAGAGGCATGGAGGCAACAAGTACATTGCAAGCAATATCGTTTTATGGTAGGTACAGTACGTGTTTTATAGCCTTCACTCTCAAAACGTGGCCCATTACGTCACACGTGGAAAGCTATTACCATGGCGGATAAAAAAAAAATCGAACCAAGTCGTTTCATCGCATTGAAGATTTTCGTTTTAAACCCTATCCTGATGATCTGTTTCAAATTAGAAAAACGGCAAAGGAGAAAAACAGTAGGTAGGCAGCTGGAATTCGTGTTACTAGCTGACGAAGGTCATTAAGCCCTTTCTTTCCCTTCTGCAAAAGTTCCGTTATAAAAAGGTTAAATATACATATGTATACTCATACTTTGACCTGGTCTTGAAACGAATTGAGGCAATTTAAACAAAACATTATATTGTAGCCTGTAAATTACTATTTTTTTAATTACAGATACAGACCTAATTTGCAATCTATTTATCATTACTTTAATAATAATATTAATTGAGTATATATTAATAATATTAATTACCTTTGTTTACATTTGTTACAAATGTATTCGTTAAAATACAATAGAGTAAAAGAGATTATAAGGCTGTGGACGCATTCATTGAGATACGAGATGTATGCCATAGACTACTGCTAAGGCAGCCTGCATTGTTCCAGCGGCAATTTCAAAACTTTCAACGAGTTTCACAACTTTTAAAGTAATTTTCTTTCTTTGTACTTTTTTTAAACTCATAAATTCATTTTTTAAATAAAAGAATTCAGTGAAAGGGATAAGACTGAAGGTTTGTTGCGTCAGTCATTCTTTTATCTCAAAAAATTGTATGGCATGTAATCTGCAACTTCGTTAATTCCTATATCACAAAGAAATTATGTTTGTTTAAAGTATTGATTTAAAATTTCTATTCTAAAAAACTTTCGAATTTTGAATTTTTGTAATTAATAGCTTATTACTAGTCCAGGTCACCCCAGAACATGGCACTCATTGAAGTGAATGATGAATACTTTGTGGCGCGTTTTGCTCTATATGCTGAACGGGAGTCGTCGTCAGATATGAATACTGCATTGGGTGTTTTGTTTTGTCTTCATACTATGACAGCGCCACGACATCTACAAAAGTGAGAAATTGATGAAACAAAAACAGATGCAGCAATAGTGACAATTGCCAATGTCAACGGCCAGCTATCTCTTAAGATTATGAAACATCCATCTGCAACTTTTCATTAGGACTCGGTATCTTTCTGAAATGGCACAAACGCTCCATATTGCTCAAAATATTATTAAAAATAATGCCGCAATCAATTATACTACCTAAATTCTTTGCAGATCCAATAAAATTTACTGTATTTACTGTACTATTACAATATTTAATATTGTTAACTACTGAACTGACGACTGGTTAGCTATTGCAAAAGCTCAAAAATAGTACAGACCCGTTTCTATTTCATTTCATTTCTCTTCATTAAACAATATTTCATTTACTTCTGGCTTATTTATTTCATTCAACTTGGCTATGCAGTCAAGTGAACATAATTTAAACCTCCTGCCTACGTAATAAATCTAAAATCCTATGTAGTACGAATGAGCTTTAATATTTGAACAGATCCCATCAAGTCTGTGCATGAAGTACTCATTATTTATTTCACCACCAAAATTACCCGTGGGATCCGCTGCGGGCACGCACGGTTTGATGCGGCCAAAATGTACTAAATAATGGACAGCGGTCTCCAACATCGCCCTCTTGAGGATGTGTCCATTCTCGTGTGCCCTGAATATTTAAAAGCGCTGTAGGTGGCTTCAGCGAGTCAACTTTATTTTATAACAACCACGATGTAGTACGCCCGAGCAAACACTTGAAGGGGTGCGTCGCTGAAACAATTTAAGCCTTAAGTCTCCGCCCCCCTATTATCATTATTATTATTATTATTTCTGTCAGCAGCTGCAAAATTACAGTCCGCGCCCTCTTAACAATTCCTGACTGCTCCGCAACGCCATCCTTAAATCTGTCACTACGTGGAAATACAGTCAGAGAGAGAACTACGCAAAGTCGATATTTAACAAGGGAACAAGCAGATCTGCCACAAATATCAAAGTTTTGCAATAAATCTTGTAAGTTTTCGAGGTGCGATCTGTTACGAACGAGTTTGGGAATATTGTTCAATAGAAACACATCCTCCGCGACATTGTCAACTCCATAAGATTACTGCTTGCTTATTTCCATTCACTTCCTCGGCTAAGATAGGTTAAGATATAGGTAGAAATAGGTGCTTGTTGGGAGTAGTAGGTACGAGTACTCAGTATGGGTAGTGCTAAGCAATTTTTCTGGCGGGGGAACTCACTACTATGCTTCTCTGCAACTGGAACTCGTCATGGGCTTAACTAAAAATTGACAACTTCCAACTTTTCATTAGGACACGGCTTCTGTATCTTTCTGAAAGAGGTGGTGGCCGGGGGGGGGGGGGGGGGGGGTAATTGATTCTTAAAGGAAGGTACATATGGGTACTTTGCTAATGGCACTACTTTTTGTTTTTGTTAAATATTGAATTCTTGAACAATAATTATGTTTCTGTTAAATATGATAAAATTCTTAATAAATTATCTGTACCATTTTACAATTTTTTGCCAACCAGTCAATTATAAATTGGCAATTCAACATAGGGTAAATAATATGACACCATTGACATTAACCTTAATCAATAGATTAGTGCATTGACAATGGATGTGCTGACTCACCCCCCCCCCCCCCCCCCCTCCATGTATTGCAGTGACGACGTGTTTTCTTTGACGACATCGTACTGAAAATGTGAAAAAGGCATTCAGTAGGTAATGAACCCATTCTCCCTAATTTGGAAGGTAATCCATTAATGAAAACTTAGGGGTTAGTAATTATGGTAATGGTTGTGACAACGAATGCCACATGGGGTTCTCTATCGCCCGTGACGAAAGGAGAGAAAAGTGAATGAGGTTAGAAAGGTTACAACTTCGGAGGGATCGTCCAAGATGGATTGCAGCCTGTGTTTATTTTATACCATACAAGCGGATCTGGGGTCCGCTTCGCTGCCCCGCCCCTCTTGCACCTGCCGTGGGCGGCAGCTCGCCCCTTCGGGGCCTCGCGTTAACGTGGTTCCATTGAGAATTACGCAGCTCGCCCCTTCGGGGCTCGCGAGTTTTTTTTCGCGGTCGCGGATATGTGACTGATGAAAAAAAAAAAAAACAGATAAAAACAATCTTTGATGCGGATTATATATCTTGCTAAAATTGTAATGATAAAATGTACGATAAGCTCGACGATTTCTCGTTTCTAACCTAGCCGTTTCACGGGCTGCCTCTCTATCATATAATTGACTCGCGATATTCCGTTGCCGAATTGCATTACGGCTCCGCTCGGAAAGATTAGATCTTCTAGGACGCGGCATTGTTATTAATAGTAATACTGAATGTGCACTCGCATAAAACTACATAAAACCACCAGACAAAATGACAACAACAATAAAAAAAATTCGCTCTTAATTAAATTTGACAGCCTGGTGGACAATGCCAACGTAACAAAAAACGTCGTCTGCTTTAATTAAACATGGCCGCCACGACCCTTCAACTTTGTTTATTTTCATCGATTTTTTCATCGAAATTAATTAATCTAATTAATGTAAATTGAATGATTTTAATAGTTATTCTGCTATTCGGGATGGACACAAATCCAAAAAACCAAAAACCATGAAAATCGGTCCAGCCTTTCTCGAGTTATAAGTGTTCGAACAAACCCGACTTTCTTTTATATATTAAGATAAACAACTCACTGTGAATATTATTGTACAATTGAGGAAATATGCATAGTTTAGGCACATTTTCAGAAAATATGTCTATTCATCGACTCCGACGGCCAGGTGGTAACGTGCTTGCACTTGTGCGAGTCTTTACACGCCATGCAATCGGAGACGTGTACCTGCAGCCTGATCGGGGCGATTATAATACCGGTATATATTTAATCCACTGGTAAACAAGATAATTTTATAATGGAAAGTGCTATTCAAAATTTGTTTGTTTACAGTTATAAATTTATAATCCTGGGGCCCATTCCACCGACCGGCTAGGGCTATTTACAAAAACAGTGACGTGGTAGCAGACATTCAAGACTTAGGCGGGGTTTCCATCGACTTCGCATTGCAGAATTGACGGAAATGTTTATTTTCCTATATGCCATAGTTAAAATTGATCAATGATCATATAGTAAAATCACAAACAAACAAACTATAATTAAAACGTCACCGCTTTTGTAAATAGCCCTAGCCGGTCGGTGGAATGGGCGCCTTAGCCCCTCACAACATACCAAAAATTCAGTTTACTCGGCATTTCAGTACCATGTGTCATCCATGTGTCATATGCCTAAAATGTTATATTTCAATTTCCAACAATACAATGTAGGTTATTATTCTGTTTCAGAATTTAAAGGATCAAATTCTGACTACAAACGTTTGGCTAGAACATGTAAGTACTTGTTATATTTTGCACCTAATTGTATCCTAATTGCACCTTCTTGTATCTTCCAAATTATTTAATTATTTATGAAGTACTTAAATAAATAAATAATGACTTTAATATAGCTGAGACCACCCTAGCTGAGTTAGGGCCATAATGCCCTCTCTTACATTCAACTAGGGGTCAGCAACAAAAACAGTATACATTTGCAGTACAAGGTTCCAATAATTCAAAAATATTTCCTAAGACTAAACCACTCACTCACACGCACACACAAGCATGGGGCGGTTCGAATAAATCCTAGCCTATGTAATATTTGAAATTAGATACTCCTTGAGTCGAATCCTGAACACAGTTAGTGTCGGCGAATCTTGAATGTTACGGGGGATTGAGTTCAACAGTAAAATTGAGGAAACCAGTAAACGGAAAACAGTACTTACAGTATATGGAAACAAGTCATCCACCCCGCCTCGTCGCAGAAGATTCGCACCACCTGTAAAAATTTGTTTCCAATGATCATTCATAAATGCCGAAAAATCCAGTTCAGTGTAGGCATTAACATGTTTTCCTAGAATTAAGGATGCTATCGAATACCATTATTTTGGCTCTTTCTACAACAAATATAGAAAGAATAATAATTCGTCTCTGCTATAATATTACTATACGTTATATATTTTTCTAACAATCCAAATAGAATCATTAGTACCGGTAGGCCATATTTTGACACAACCTTGGTATTTATTTGAGATTTACCCCTTTCGGACCTCCTGCCAACTGTATTTTTCTCAAAATATGTGCATTTCTGTCAGGGAACCGAGCTCAAATCAATGAGAAAGGTTGGTTGGAATTAATATTGTGTTGTTTATTAGTATCTCAGAAGCAATGGCACTTGGCTGCTGAAGAACCCTTTAAGGGTAGTTCTAAGAGGTTACGAGTGCAGTTTGATTGGAAAAGCTATGGTATTTTGCCTCGAATCCCCTTCTTTCAAGTCTTGCTACTCAACTCATATCGTAGAAAAGTTTATCTCAAATTACAAACTTACATAAAAAGTTCCAAAGTTTTGGCATATAATGTAGTAGGTACCTATACAATCATATTGACCAGAAGTGAAGCCTACTTGGATATTGGACTAGGTATTGTGTGTAAATGTTTTATTATCCAGCACCCATACAAGTAAGTATTGAATATTTTAGTTATGTTATGTATGGTATATTAGCCCATGTTATTTTCCATATGGCAATTCATAAATTCACAAAAATCTTAAACAGAAAAACTACTAATTTCGAATTACCTATGTTAAATATATCGCATTAATAAAAATTTCAAGATTTCTCTGATTTCTGTTGGTACCATACGAGCTTTATTTAGTTGAAAATGCAGCACGAAGAGAAAAACTTGGACTGAAAAAGCTCGTTTACGAGCTTTGCACACGACAACTGATATATTAAACCACTGGCCAAGAATTTCCTCAATTTTTCAATCGGTTTTTCCGAATTACTTTTCGTTTTCCTTCCAGCAACAATCACTGTTTTTGACAAAGCAACGCTTCCAATTTACTGAAAGTTGAAGTGGAAGCCCACAGTTACCGAAAACACATAATACTATAGTGGCCTACAATATTAAATTAAGTAAAGTATTATTTAAGTATAATATATGACAGAAACTTTGATGGTAGGTCAATCAAATGGTACGGTCACTACGGTGTACATATACAAGAGAGCGTTATAGCTATTTTGTGCCTAAATGTTTGCATGCACTTAATTTAAACTTTATATACTTGGACAATTAATGTACAACCTGGCTCAAAATGTGTTAAAAAAATTGTTAAATATGTTATAATGTTATTAGCAATACAATAATTCAAGATAACCTAATTTTCTGAGAATAATTACTCTGAAATAAGTAGATAAAAAACGCCATTGCACGACAGCCCAACGAAGGTCTAGGTCTGAGGGCTGGTAGAAGATCCTATCTCTTCCCCACTGTACTGCACTATTATGGGGTGTTGTGGTCAGCAACATGACAGCCGCGTTTTCCCCCTACCGATGAACGTAACGTAGGTACCCATTAGCTAGGGGTGGGTGGACCTAGACTAGGTGGAAAGTTTTTTTCTTTTATGTTGAGTCTAGAACCTTTTTATAGTTTTATAGTCTAGTTCCCTACCAACTGGACTATTCCTGACCATAAATGGATAGTGAAGTTTATTGTAATTCCAGGAATGGATTGATCACAAATTCCGGTGGGACCCTGGAGAATATAGAGGGGTGACAATGTACCCTGACCATCGTTTCATAGTCTAGTTCCCTACCAGCTGGACTATTCCTGACCATAAATGGATAGTGAAGTTTATTGTAATTCCAGGAATGGATTGATCACAAATTCCGGTGGGACCCTGGAGAATATGGAGGGGTGACTGAGCTCTATGTACCTTCAGAACATATCTGGCTCCCGGATATTGTTCTTTATAACAAGTAAGTATCCCCAATTATCCTTACTTTAATTATCATGGCCAATTGCGGCAGGGTGTAGGATTGATGTGAACTTGATCTTTTTATGGCTAGTTACTTCACCATGAAATGAAATGAAAATACGACTTTATTGTAAACAAAACAAAAGGCGAACCATATAGGAGGCTTATTTATAATTTAGAAAACTTAAACGATTAACTAATTAATATAATATATACAATATTAATACTCACTCTAATCTCATCTTGTAGCCGTTCTCTCTTGAATTGTCTTCGAATTGTCTGCCAATTGTCCTCTAAATCGCCGTCACATGTCTTTTATCACTTTAGGGAGCCTACCCATCAGTAGTCTAAAAGACATGTAACAAGCGTTCTGATTGGCTAATAATGACGCACATTGATGACAGTAGGCACATGGTACACACGTGTACTACCTCTGGACCTAGCTGTTCAAAGTGAATCATTATTATGCCATATAGGACAATTGTCAGCACAACAATATGTTCCCATACATAAAAGTTTTGGGTTGTTTTTTATGCCCAATTTTGTGCTTACTATATTTTAGTTACGTTTTGTATCGTTTTATAGCTACTGAATTTATTAATGGCTAACGTATAAAATAGTTAAATTGATGAATACGTATGCTGATACAATATATTAAATATAGCTTATTCAGTTCAGACAGTAACATGGACCGGGAGTAACGGTAAGCCATTGAGAATGAACCTCGAAGATCCATGATCTTGCAACACAAAAGCAAGAAGGAAGTAGCGATGCTGAATAATGCCCTGCAAGAATCTCCGGTTCAAAAATCTGGAAGAGGGTATACAAAGAGAATACTTCATTCAACCAACCGTAGGAGGGACTGATCTTCCTGGATTAAGACTTGGGGTTTTGCATGAACCTTTCGAGTACGTTGGAATCTCTTAAGCCCCAACTTTTAAAGGGGGACTAGAGAAGAAAAAAGAAAAATGGTTTCCAAGGCTGGAGACTCTAAAAATTGAAAGAAACCCATTCGTCACTGTCAGACAGGACACCTCCTGCCTACGACAATCATATTTATCAATTTTCTATCCTTTCCCGCGAATTACTGGTTTTTTGTTTACTTTGTAAAAGCGGTAATGTTTCCAAAGAATGCAGCCATTTTTTAACTGCCATTATCATGAAAATGGCCTGTTTGCATAAAACAACATGGAAACATTCCCCTGCATAATTTGCTTCTTTATCTCTTGTAGCTAGGGGAATTTGGTAAGGACACATTTTCATCATTTATATTATGTGGGCGTAACAGCTTCCAGCCTGTCTCATTTTCCATGTTATTTTTCTTCCTTTCCCCTTGCAATATTTTCTGAAATTTCAACTCTTCGCTGTGTGGACCGAGTCATTTGTGGCTTAGGCTATACTTGCGATGAAAATATAAAATCTTCAAACACTTTCCTCTTCCTTATTTTCAAAGAAACGGGGCTTTTGCTCTTGTCAACAGTAGGCGTAAAATATAATGATGGCTAGACTCATACCCAAACTTAGTGAAGTTATTCTTACGCCTGCTACATTGTGTCAATGGTTTCAACAAGCCTCTTAGGGCATTATTATTATTAGGTGCCCATTCCACCGACCGGCTAGGGCTATTTACAAAACCGGTGACGTGGTAGCAGACATTCAAGACTTAGGTGAGGTTTCCACCTACCTCGCATTGCAGAATTGACGGAAATGTTTATTTTCCTCTATGCCATAGTTAAAATTGATCAATGATCATACAGTAAAATCACAAACAAACAAACTAAAATTAAAAAATGGCGTCATGGGATATGTTAAGTACAAACATTTTAATAGATTTCTATAAAAAGAAAAATTCTAATTTCCGTCAATGTCATTTGCATTCTGCAATGCGAGGTCGGTGGAAACGCCACCTAAGTCTTGAATGTCTGCTACCACGTCACCGTTTTTGTAAATAGCCCTAGGTTGGTGGAATGGGCGCCTTATTAGGATTGTCTTGGTGGCTATATTATCCGCCTGTACACTGAATATATTAATTAATGGAAAGATAAAATGGCACTGTATAAGTTATAAAACGCCCTGTAGTTCTTAGACGCCTGCAAAATTCCAATCGATTCATTTTATTCCGTCACAAGTAATTATTTTAATGGCCTTAGGGATTTTTGAAAAGTTTTATTCCCACTGACGGCTTTCAGAGCAGAGCTATTGAATGCACCGTCTGCCTGTTTGAAAGCAAGCGCAGAAAAGCCACTTCTCCAATTAATTGGATCCCGAGAGGAGCATTCAAAAAAGCTCATTAGTTGAATGGATCTGCTGCAGAGAACCGGATGATGGGAAAAGGCTCAGCCTACCTTCCCATCTAATTTGAAAAAAAAGCTAATTGCCTGAGGTTCATCATCACCTAAGTTATATGGTATACGAGTATACTTTTACTTTTTATAGGTTACACGTTCCTTTATGTGCATATTTTAAGGGTACATAAAGACATTATAGAGTAGTCGAACGGACGCGTACTTTCACCCGAAAGGTTGTTGGTTCAAGTCCCACCCTTGCTATATTTTCTGGCCATGCTTCGAAGGGCATGTAAAGCAGGCGGTCCCGGGCTTTCCTAGTTGAGTGTAAGAGAGGGCTTATAGCCCTAACTCCGCTAGGTTGGCTTAGTAATAAAACAAAAAGTCTATATTTATTTATTCTAATAGAGAGCAAATATCTTGACTTTTAGTTTTTGTGGTTCCACGTTGTGCCTATAGACTATGTTAAATGCCCAGAAATCATGGAAACACTTTTATATCTTATCCAAATTTATTAGTTTTCTCAGTTGAATGAAAATATTGTTTTTGCAACTTTATTTATTGTTTAAAATCCGCGATTCTGTTATATAGGCGGATTTCCTAACTGAATCAGTGACAGGTTTACTAATAGACAACTGAGTCAAATGCCTAAATCCGCGCGGCGCGCACGCGTACATTAAATATTTTTTTAATGCGTACCGGTACTATGTAAAAAAAAAATATATATTATTTATAACATTTTAGTTAAGGATAAGGAAGTAGGCTAGGTTATTTTGATTAAAAACATTTACAAAAAAAATAGTGGTTTTTTTAGTGATCACCCCCCCCCCCCCCCCCCCCCCACAATACATTGAATAATTATTAATGCCTGCGACAAGGGCAGTACCTACCTATATCCGCACAAAGCCAAATCCGCCCCTGAACTGAATACCAATAAACCAGACTATATCGACACAGATATTATATTGACGTGATAAACCCAACTTCCATGTTTAGTCGAACTCCGTTTATTATCTGTTACGGAAGATATGGATGATGATGGTGCATGTGAAGCCCAACATGTCTTCTTATACGGAGAAATTTCCCATGCCTGTTCAATGGCCCTTCATTTTTGTGCAAATTACAACTAAGGTCCATTAAAAATGTATGGTTTTCTTACAGTTCGTAAAATGGAAAATGCCTATACATCATCTGCAAATTGAGTTATTTATTTTATTATAACCAAACGGTTTAGCAAACATCTTCTTAGTGTCCTAGTGTATCGCTATGATAAGGCAGTTCATTGGATGTTATTAAGAAAAGCTGTGTTCTCGTCACTTTTACGTTTCCGACGTTATGAGGGACCAAGCCCGCCAATTTTATAAACCTTTTCGGCGGGTTTATAGCCATGACTATAACAGACCCAATACGAAACACTTTTACTTTATGAAAACTCTGATGAAGATGATTCCAAGGGAAGGGGAATGCCGATCACCTATTCAGCTGCACTGGTATAGAGGTAAAGAACCGGTCCGAGTTTACTCGAACATGCTTTCCAATTTATCAATTAGTAGGGAGAGAAAATGAATAAGTTCATGGTAAATAATTTTCCTACGGTTAAATTTCGGATATCTCAGGGGGGGGGGGAGGGGTGTCCACCTGACGTCACTGGAGGTGAGGTAACCTCAATATATTTAAAACACATTACAACACAGTAATAATGGCAGGGCAGGCAATGCATTTCAGCGTGAAGTTTCTATCATTTAAAAAAAAAAAAAATTTAGCGCAAAAGCAAATAGGTTTTTGGGAAAGCCAACTGTCCGGTTTCGTTACTCAACTTAACACCTAAAACATGCCTGAAGGTAGAAATCATCGATAGAAAAGTTTCGCAGAAATATTATTTTTTAGTCATTTTTCATTAAAATTAAGTTATTTTTATTTTTTTACTCCCAGAAGCAAACTATCAAGGGGTAAGCGACCCCCCGCATTTTATCAACATTAAGAACGACTAGAATATATGTGAATTTAAAAGAAATCGTTGGAGCCGTTTTTGAGAAATTATTTTTTTTGACGTATTTTTGGAGTTTTTTGAGAATGAAACCCCCCCAAATTGAGTTAGCCCCAAATAAAAAAAATGGTCTCATGGTATGATTTTTGTAAACCTACATGCCGAATTTCATCAAAATCGACCGAGTAGTTTGCCCGGAAATCAATGCACAGACAGACAGACAGACAGACAGACAGACATTTCGTAAAAACCACTTTTTTGGGTTCCTGGGACCTCAAAACGTGTAAATCCGTTGAAATCTCGGAATCGAAAATTTCGACCATCACAAAGCTTTCCTTATACTACGTATAAATTGGAAAGCAAAAACCGAACTGAGACACAGGAGGGATTGGCCCAGCTCTACTACGCGGCACGGCGTCAAATGGCCTACCAGCCAAGAACGGACTTTTTGAAATTTTTTAATGAAAAATAAAAATGTTTGACATATCCTCCCTGGTTTTTGCCCATGTCTCACGAATAGGGACACTTGGGGTTTAGATATTTAGTGATTGCACTTGTCCTCAGGAACCAATTTGCGTTTCCAGTTTCTTTGGTCATTGACCCATATATATAGTATAACTTTCTTCAAGCCCCCCGTGCTAGCTAACAACCAAGTTTTGTTCCTTTCAACCATTATATTCTATCTCTTACAATCTTAAATCAATTCATTGGTACCTCCTACCGAGAAGCCTATAATCATGTTGGTCACTAAAGGGTTTTTCTATTTTTTGTTCAATTTTTATATACCTATATAGTAACTGTATAATAACTTGTACAATTTATTATGAGTTGATTGTAAGAATGGGCCGGAAAATTCGGCTCATATGGAAAATAAAGACGATTTTCTTTCTTTCTTGTTATTCCCACGAAATTGCTCCCTGGACTTAATTTCAGTTAGTCAATTAGTCTTCTGTAGATACATTTGTCAACATGAACATATTGGAGCTAGTCATTTCATCAATAAAAAATATATAAATTTAAAATTGTGATTGATAAAATTAGGAATGGACCGCAAAATTGCCTATGCAAATAAATAATATCATTCTGGCAGACCTATCCCTAGATAGATATTCCCACAAAATAATGGTATAAGAATGAACTGCAACACCTGCAGGGAAAAGGAAAGTCAGGGGAAAATGCGGTGAGAATGGGGCTGACAGGATGAGGGCAGGTGAGTGGCAACCGGCTGCATCGTCTAAGTGATAAATTACCGCGCTCCTTAATTGTTTTCACCGACTTTCCAACAACTGGCCCTCGGACCATTAATAATCTCGACACTAGATTACTCGTACGGCTTATGATGACCTCCCACCAGAAAGTAGCCGTCAACTTTGACGTGTTCATTCCTTTGGATAGTTAGAAAATTTGTAATTTGTAGTTTTTGAAGGACTTTATATGGACCCAACTCTTTAAATTGTCTCATGCTGTAACCTCGGGACGCAAAAACAGTAGGATCTAACGCACCAGGCACGAATTTCCAATTTTCGATACGACTCCCTCGTCGAATCTCTTTCACTCGATTGCCTACGAAGGTCCCCATAGCATCGCTTCGGTGACCCAACTCAGAACAGTGGTCGAATCTGTCCAGAAATAAGTGGGAAATTTTCTCCAAAAACACTTCCCAAGCTCGCACGCCCACACAGGCACCTAATAGCTCCATACACGCGGCATTGTTGTGGGTTGAATAGGTGCAACTCTTGATTTGGCGGCTACCAGGCGTGTTGTCACCAAACCATCGTGCTTATATCGTAAATAATAAATACATGCAGCATGCATCCGAAAAGACATGTAGACTCATCACTTCCTCACTACTCCCACTGTTAAACAAGTGTCTATATGTAGGTTTCTTGTTCAAAACCAACCAAGGGTTAGTTGGACTTACATAGCCTGCTGTGTTAATAGTCATTAGAAGCATGGGCCTCATAGTCGTCAAACGATTCGGGTGGAGTCCATTGTCAGGGGAAGGGGCAATGTAAGTCCAACTAGCCCTTTGTAAAATAGTATTACACCATTGCCATCCATTATCATTTACAAATCAAATAGATGCATTGTTTCCGCATGAATTTTTGGCCATAGGCAAACTGGTATGTACGTTCTCGATGTCAATGGACAAGCTGTGACGAGCTTACCATTGACGCAATGAAACAGGCAGAGACATGACTTAACCAAGTACAGATTCGAGTCTTGGATGGATATAGACTCGTTCCGGTACACTAAATCATAGACTTTTGTGAAATCGTTTGAACCAAATTGTGGAAACATTACCGGTTACTCGTGTGTAAACCTTCTTATGTTTTTACTACTGATAAATATGTGCCTTCTATTGAGTATTCTGATAATTTCTTGAGAGGGCTGTATCATCGTGCAGAAAACACAAGTGCATCTTATGATCCCCATCACCATTCTATGAATAATGATGGCGTTCTCTTCAAAACGGGGTATCCAATTTTGCAGAGTGAGGATAGGAAACTCAGAGTGAGACAAAGTTGTGGGACACGAGATGTAGTACGGAAGTCAGAACTTGCGCATAATATTGAAATCTCGTATTCAATGCGGGAAAGGCCAAGTTGACAGCTCTCATCTTTCAACCGGGTAGTTCACATCTTTCACCGCCCAGTCTTAAGAAAGTTACATAATTAATTCCTAACTTTTATTGAGTTTATACAAATAACTTAGCAGAGTCTCTTAAAAGTTTAATATTAAAAGTTTCCGTGAATTTATAATTACACTTGGTGACAGTTTTTGTTAGGTCGGTTGATGAGGTAGATGTAATTAACATTGTCCCTACTTCCTGCAACATATTTAACGAACTCTTACTGATAGAAAATGACAAGCTTATAAATTGAGTACGGTACCAGAACGAAATTTGCAGGTATTTTAGCTTTAAAAGAGGTCACGTCACTTTAATAACGAAACTACGTTCTTTTGTAAATATTTAAAGTAGAAACTATGCAATATTTTAAGTTTCCATAAAATACTACGCAATATATGTTTTTTTATTGCACTATTTTATAAAACCAAATACTTTCCTCTATGCCCCTATCTTTCAAAGTCTGGGTGCATTCGAAATCTGATATTATTGGAAAATCCAAAAAGTCACGAGCTTTCCGTGAATGTCAAACATACCCATATTTTCAGAAAAGTTACAGAATTTTTTAAATTGGATTTTTCCTCTAACGCTTCTACGTTGCATATCATACATCTTATACTGACACAAACTATAGTAGCGTATCTAGCTCGGGCACAAAATACAAAAAAACGTGTTTCTGATGCTAATTTAAACAATTTAACAGTTTAACCCTAAATTTCCAATTACTATACCTTATACCGTACATTATGCTCGTACAATATATTTATTGGGCATATAAATCATGGCATTGTGGCGCAAATGCTTAAAGCAGATAGGTCTGTCCTCGTACAGCAGCCCTTGCACAAGATGGAAATAATAACTTACATGGGGAATTAATAAAAAAGTTCCATTATCACTTGAAGAGTCTCAGTAGCTGAAATACCGTTGGAAGAGGTGACGTCCAGGATTTCTCTCAAATACTTTTCGAGTGATGGCAGATGACATTCATTTTTTTGTCATGTTGGTACAAAGTTGTGTCAATCCTTTATGTGGGAAGCAGGTGCAGGGTTTCCACTCAATGTATATTTCCATCATTTCCCAATGGTAGCAAATGGGCACATGTGGAATCCGAAACGAGAAAGAGCTGAGGGGGATGGTGGCGACAATAACGAAATACCTCAGTCACGTCTTCGGCTGGCGGGTGTAGAATTTCAATAGCACCCTCATAAACCATTCCCAATGCTCAGACATCAAAAAATCATCCCTCCTTCCTCTCGGCAGTCTTTACCTCAGAGATAACGAATTAACGTTATTAAGTTAAACAGTGAAGAATGAAATAATACGGCATGCGCAGGCGCGGCTTTTGGGAGAGTAGACCAGGGGGTTAAAATCTGAGTTTTGTGCCAAATTTCAGAGGACAGCTACCGGTACACTAAATTAATCTAAAATTTAAAACCACCATGATCGTGTTGCAGTAGAACTCCAATTACCCCAACTCCAAAATTACTCCAACTCCTTATATCCAAATCTCTGATTATCCGAGTTATTTTCAGCTAAGTTAACGAAATTTTAGGAGACGCCTGACTTGGCTATCAATATAAAACGAGTGAACAGTCTATTAGCTTACTTTGAATTTTGAACATGATACTCTGTAAGCCGATTTACTTTCTTAGGTACTTGTACTTGTGTTTCTATTAATTAAATGAAAAGGAACTCCTACAGTAGGTACCGTTAATAGGCTTTTTATGGCAAAATTACAAACTTTTTGGAAAAACTCCAATTAGGTAGGTACTCGAATTTTGTAAAGAATTTTAGTTGGGACAGATAATTGGAGTTGTACTGTTATAGCAGCCAGAATACAAGATTAAGCATAAACAGAGAAAAACAACAAGGTGCGGCTATCACACTCTTTGCGATCCAGCCGCAGGGAAAGACAAACTGTGCCATCACAGGCATCGGGATTCGGGTTTTATCCCCTGTTAGAGGTGAATAAGTAAAATTAGTAAATATTTATTCTATGGGTCGACCGAACGTACCATCCACCCGGCTCGTCAATACCTTTACAATCCCCATGCTGGGGACAAATGGCGCCAACAGAACCTTAATAGGGTATCCATATGATCGTTTCTATATTTCAGTGCCGATGGAGAGTACGTCGTGACGACCATGACCAAGGCCGTTCTTCACCATACGGGCAAAGTGGTTTGGTCTCCCCCCGCCATTTTTAAATCATCCTGTGAAATCGATGTCCGGTATTTTCCATTTGATCAACAGACCTGTTTCATGAAATTCGGTTCGTGGACTTACGATGGTGACCAGGTATCTGTAATTTTAAATATTTTTCAGATATAGAACTGCGCAAAGTAATCTTAAAGTATTGTGGTAAGGTTACAGCAATTTAGTTCTATTGTCATAAAGTTGGGTATTATTGTGCAATAGCTCTTACCATTATGTATTATAGTATTCTGTGGCTCTTACTAAGAATGCTTTAAATAATTTTAATACTTTTATATTTTATTCCATTTTTTTTACATTTATGTTATAACATGATCAGATTTTGGTATTTTGAATTTCAACTTTGCGTACCATTGTTGCATTTTTACCGTCATCTTGCAAAAACTGTCCACTATTCCGTTTTTCCCCAGTTTTCACTGAAACTGTTGACTTGATAGGTAAATAAGAGTGTGAACAACGTTATTAAACTCCATTACAGTACCTATATAAGTAGACACCCAGATCAGGTTTCTATTGTAGGTTGTAAACTTTTTCTGATAGGAAAATTCCAATTTGAAGAACTTTCGGCCAAAACAGAAAAATTACACTATTTTCATATCTTTTTACTAAATAGGCCTAGTTAGAAAATGATGACATGTGGTAGTAGGTATCTAATTGTTTTTGCAGTTGTGTTCATCAGCTAAAAATTATACCAAATATATTTTTCTGGATACCTTACAATATGAAAGATTTGGCTCTTCATGCAGATATCACGGTGAAAGAAATGATCATATAATATCGTATTTTTGTCGCCTAGTAGCATTTTTTCACAACAAAATTAATATAGCCTACTGAACTAAAAGTATCACATAGTATAAAGCATTTCTACCCAATCCCCTATTTTCGTACCAAATGACTAGGGTAGCAGACTAGATTTTTTATGGACCGCTTTAAATCATCATATTATAAGGGACGAATTTCAGACCCACAACAAAATACCGTAGTATTCACCTTTGTTTCACCTTTATCATAATTGTTGATTGATTTTATGATTTCATATTGCATAGGTATTTGTACAATATAAGCCTACAGTGTACAATTCAGATGCACTATGCAATTTGCGAAATACAATATAAACAAATATTTTACAATTACTGTGTATTAGGGCACCACTGTATATTTGTACAAAGCAAATTTGAATATCCGATTCGACAACTTGCCCACAAATTCCCAGCGTGCACCACAGATTATATCGAGGCATAATATACTTAATATATTAAAGCTGATGATAAAGCTGATATATACAGTGCATAAACTATATAAGTTAAATGCTTTAGCTGTGTCTTAACTACACTACTAGCATAATAACTTTAGGCCTACTTGAGGAGAAGGTAAGCTCCCTCCCATTTTTCACTTGAAAACTACAAAATATATTCTCTTCGTGAAACCTTTCAAGACCCCACCCCAAAGTTTTAAGGCAGAAATAAAATAATGTCAGCTCCCTAATTTCACCATCCCGACTCCAAAATACGACCCACTACAAAGTTTTACGACCCACCTCTGTAAAATATACGGTTGTACACAGATGCGAAATCACGTTGCTGATTTTTTATGAGGAAACGTGATGGAGCCCAGAGCGCAATGCTATTTTCCATTCATGGTAATTTTGCATATTACAGTAAGTTACTGTTTAAATTTTAAGTTACGTTGTATGCTTTTTTGAAGTGGCTTATAGAGATAATTAGGTTTTTGAAAATGAATGAATTTTTCAAGATTTCCCTCGCTAATCAATTACAGTATAACCGCACTGTTACGTATACAGTATACTACACAGACAGAGTATATACTGTATGCACGTAACAGTGCGGCGATGCTGTAATTGGTTAGCGAGGGCAATCTGGAAAGCTACTGTAATTTGATCGTAAAACATTGCATTCATATTGGAAGCGTTCCAAAGCGTAACAGACTTACGACGAGTAAAGAAGGGTACTGTAACTTGCACAAGAGCTTAATGCTGAATTTGGTAATTGACGATGAACTTTTGATAGCCTAAAGCATATGCTAACACTTTTTCATTGCACTTGCATTCCAGATTGATTTGAAACACATTGATCAAAAGGCTGGTGAAGACCATGTGCAGATTGGTATTAACTTAAAACAATACTATCCCAGTGTGGAATGGGATATCCTCGGGGTGCCTGCTGAGCGACACGAGAAATACTATCCATGCTGTGTTGAACCATATCCAGGTAAGATTGCTGTAGCCTAATGTATCAGGATACTTTCATTGATGATAGCCAACAGCTTCATGAAGAAAGACTGAGGAGCCATTGTGTTGTAGCAGGCCCTGAATAAGTGGTGAAGGAAGAGCCAGAAAGCGCGGCTAATCAGCATGTACACTCCAAGTGATAAAATTATATCACTCAGAGAATACGACGAATACTTTCATAGGTAAGTTATGAGAGCAAACGAGAATGTTCAATAGTTCGTTTGTAAGCACTTTCGAGTAAACTCGGACCGGTTCTATAATATTTACTGTAGGGAGCATCCATAAATTACGTAACGCTTCTGGGGGGGGGGGGGGTTCCCATCAGCGTTACGCTTCGTTACGATAGGGGAGGGAGGGGTATTGACCGGCGTTACGTAAAAATTCAATTTTAATTTTATAAAGTAAACAATAGATTAAATATTTTTTTCAAAGTATGCGCGTTAAATAAATAAAAACCGAATAAATATTGCAACATTCATCACTTCGTAAAACTTGGATGCCTTATTTATAGCTACCAATGCCCCTGGTAGGAGTGCATTTAATCGCGTAGAAGGGAGGCTGGACCCTCTGAGCAAAGAATTAGCAGGAGAATGAAGGGGGGGGGGGGTTGAAGTAGCGTTACGTAATTATTAGGGGGGTGGCTACTATCGTTATGGTCCCGTTACAAGGGGGGAGGGAAGGGTTTAAAATCCCCAATTTATGCGTTACGTAATGTATGAATGGCCCCGTACCAGTCAATGGGAAAATTTCAGTTTCCTTGTACTCAACTTATTAAACTGGCCATTACAGTCAAACTAACTGGGTACTAGCATTCTTACTTTTTTCTGTTTCAGACATATTTTTTAATATTACTCTCCGCAGAAAAACTCTTTTCTACACGGTAAATCTCATCGTTCCGTGCGTGGGTATTTCATACCTTTCAGTATTAGTATTTTACCTTCCAGCTGATTCTGGAGAAAAGATTGCTCTGTGCATTTCTATTTTACTCTCACAGACAATGTTTTTTCTCTTGATTTCTGAAATCATTCCCTCTACTTCTTTAGCAGTTCCCCTTCTTGGTAAATATCTTCTTTTCACTATGGTTCTTATTGGTCTATCAGTCGTTATTACAATCATGGTTCTAAATGTACACTACAGAAAACCAAGTACTCATAAAATGGCACCGTGGGTGCGGAAGCTGTTTATACGACGGCTGCCCAAGTTATTGCTTATGCGGGTACCAGAACAGCTTCTTGCTGACATGGCGCACAACAAGAGGCTGCTAAGGGCCAAGAAGAGCAAGATACATGCTGCCGCTGCTGCTCACGCTGCCGCCACAAGCTCTGCAGCGTCTTCTCCGGAATCTATGCGCCAGAGTGATGGCAGAGGTGAGCAAGTAAATACTACAATTCACATTTTCATATAATTATATAAATAAATATATAAAATCAAAAAATGGCGTCATGGGATATGTCAAGTGTGTCAAGTACAGTTATTTTAATTGATTTTTTAAAAAACAGTTTTCATCCATTAAACAGATTGGTGAAGGTCGATCTTACTTCGGCTCTCCTACTATTATTAGGTTTTATTAAAAATAATAAGTGTACGAAGAAAACAAATACAAACAAAATTTCAAAAAACAAATGCAAACAAATTTCAAAAATTTGGCGCATACGTTTCAATAGAAAATTGTCAATTTTTGAAAAAACAAGTGGAATGGCCGCCATCAATGAAAAATTGAAATTTCTTTCAATTTCATAATTTTCATTGACGATGTACGTATGTGGAATACCCACCTATCTAATATAACTAAGTATGGCGGCTTCCTGATGCTAAATGCCATGGTGGATTGAACCAATTTTGTTCCTGGTGGTTATGATTTCAGTTCTTGCAATAATTCTAATGTTTGTAGCCTAGTTCTTAAACATTTCATATTTATTTTTAGGTCCTTTCAATAGAAATTTACTTTCTCCGTATTTACTGTAATTTCTTATCTACCTAATTCCTTATCCTAGAAAAATAGACATATTTTGCTTTCTCGTAATTTAAAGCTCAACCTTTACGTACCATATACACAGTAACGTTGAAAAAAGCCGAGTAGAGGCGAGCAAATAAAAAGTAAATGTTATAAATGGCAGCAGCAGCCAGTAAAGAATTCCGGAGCTGGCGCATTTGATTAATATGGATGTGAAGAAAACCATCATGGCGACCCATAGCCTGAGAACCTGTCCTAAATTCACAAGTCAGCGGGGATATTGCTGAATCAACTCCATTACTAGCCTCCCCCCCCCCGTCCTCCCAACAAAAACGGATGTCCAGTTCCCTCACATGAACCCAAATGATTCTCCGGGGGCAAAACACACTTTGTTTAATGAGAGCTTTTTTCGGCCACCATGTCATTTTCAACCATAATGACGACCACTTAGCTGGCGACGTCGTTCAGCAAATTTCAAACTGCAAACCCAACCAGTATTATATACTCCATGTGCCTCATCATATACCTTATACACTATGTAATTGTCTAGTCGAATAAAGATAGCTTGGTGCCTATTACAGAAGTCTGGATACAGTTAAGAGATTTTCTCGTTCCAGTGAAAAACATACTGTACACACTTGAACGAGCCCTTATGTGTAGACACAGTACCTATAAATAAATTTTACTTTTGATCAACTTTCTGGACGATTTCTAGGGATAAGATAAAACCTAGCAACTTCAATCATCATGCTCCAAAACTTCTCTCAAGAAAAAGAGCACTTAAGTCAGTTAAATAAAATGCGCATAATTTTTCCTCTCAGAGCTGAGGTTTGAAAGTCGTTCTAGTCAGTGCTCTTTCAACAGAACTAGACTACCAACAATTCCGTTTGTTATTGAGTTTTACCAGAAACAAACCACTCTTCGAAACCTTTTCGGAATTTCCTTCAACTCATTTTCTTTCCGTCTCAGAAAGATTTGCTCAAATAGGATTCGGGTAGACTTACAACTTTTGTTGTTGTAACTTACGTACCTATACATACTCCAGTGATAATATTTGTTAATGACGTCAACTTAATTATAGCAGGATTCTGCTGCCATAGCAAATTGTGGGTAGGTCATTCATAAAAACGTTATCTCCTTAATTGGTGTGTAGGGGGTTGCAATGGGTTCCACTCCACCACTTCCACAACTACAAGCGCAACGCATCGCTTCAGCGGCCTTATGGGAGCCCTGTCCGGGATGTCAGGATACAATGGTCTGCCGAGCGTTGTCGGCTTGGATGGTAGCCTCAGCGACGTCCGGAAGAAATATCCATTTGAGCTGGAGAAAGCTATACACAATGTTATGTTCATTCAAAACCACATGCGAAGACAGGACGAGTTTGATGCGGTAAGTTTTTACAGTAAATCATTAATGGTTCCATCACCATCATACCTCCACCTCCTCCTCGGTACTTGTTGCCAATTTTGTCAGCACCTCTCTTGTACAGTTTATGTTGAGGGGAACCAGAAATCAGGTCTGTTGCCCAATGTGATATCAACAGAGTCTAATGAAGATAAGGCCATTAATTAAGATAACTTGCACATTTTTAACAATGTCCTGTTCGTAAACTGAGTTAATTAATTGGCCGGCTATTCCACTTGTCAATATTCCGTCAGTTGTGCATCAATAATTGATGCGATTTTTGTTTTACTCGCTATGTCATTGTCCATTTTAACTTCCGCATATTAAAATTGATCAATGATCATAGAGTAAAATCAGCACGCTTTGCAAACAATAACAAACTAAAATTAAACAATGGCGTCGCCTGGAGATGTTAAATAACTGTAATTAATTTCTTGAGAACAAACAAATTATTTCATCATTTAAATCATAAAGTTTCTTGTAGATTATAAAATGAAAAGAAAAACGGCGGCCAAGCTTACAAAATTGGAAAAAAATTGAAAACAAAATTGGTCAATTATTGAAGACAAGTGGAATGGGGTTTAAAAATATAAATGCAACATTGATGATATTTCCGTCAATGACATTATCAAAATTGAAGAAAACCTGACAAGTGGAATAGCCGCCTTGCGAGGATGGAGGTCCGATGCAAACATTGAATTATTAATAAAGCTAACATCTTTTTTTCTTCCTGGAGAATTACATCACTCAAGTGATGCCAACTCACAGTATATAAATATATCCATGATTAACGGAAATGCGAAATGACACAGAGCTCAGCAGAATTTCGAAATCAAATACGATAGGTAGTGTTCCACGTGACATTATGAAAATATTGGTAGGTGAGTGATACTTTGTGCCGATAAAAATATGTGAGTTAACTTGGAAATTGAGAATTTAGAACATCGTCACCCATTTCGTTATTTTTTATATTTAAGTGCTTCCCATCAATCAAGAAAATGAATAAAATTGAGTCCTCGATAAAACTAACAAATCCAACTCAGCAAACAAAATTTCCGTCAACATCCAACTCATTTTTCTTTGGAAATTTTTTCGATATTTTAAGTGATTGCCTTTGAGAGAGAGTTGCACGGAATTTTAAAATAAGACTTTTTTATTTCCCTTCTCTATAGTGAACTTAAAAAGCAATCCGCTTCGCAATAACTTGTAATTTACAACGCTTTTTCTTTTTTACTTCCTTTGCCATCCTTTTCTTGAGTAGCTCAAAATTAAATTTTTGGTACAACACAGAGAATGCGCACTGTATAGCAGCAATGTTTATGCCTAAGCTTGGTGTAATATTTATATAGTCAAGAACAGCCCAGTTGGTACAGAACTATAGACTAAGAGATGGAAGGTTCGAAACTCAATATACAAGGAAAATTTTCCGCCTGGCCTGCCCCCCCCCCCTAATCCTAATGGGTACCTTCATCTGTCGGCAGCACGCGGCTGCTGATGGGCATACTGCTGACCAGACCACAATATCATAGAACCTGACGCTCCACCTCTTTGGGTTATCGCACATGTATACAATGTACAACAGCCCCCCCCCCCCGAAAATTCTTATTGATCCGCCCTTACTGTTCGTTCAGCTTATTAAGGACCGTTTCCATTATCTTCTGACGAGTCCCGAGACGAGGAACACTGAACGGCACAGCTATGCATTCAGCTATGCATATAGCGGTGCCTTCCAGTATTCCTTATGGATACTTTCCAAGTTTTCAAGTTTTGCGTTGTGGTCAGGCAAACAGTCAAAGGGTGCCTTATTCTGCACCAGCAACAATGTCTTCAAATTGACTTAAACTGTCCGTTCACGGTCCTACAAGGAGCCACATTAACGGCCAATGGCCGGTTTGTAAATCGGTTGCGTAAAACAGCCACATTAGGTTTTTACAGGGCTTTTTCCCTTTTTTCCCGCTTGTTTGTGACACGTATGACGTCATGTGGTAACAGCAAATGACTATAATTGCTTTTATAAGAGTCATGAACGAACCGCTAAGAAACTTAGGTTTTCCGCTGTTTGCTATATATACCACAATAAGCAGTTTCATCGGCGAATAAGGCAGAAATTTTTAAACGTTCAATAAAAAAAGGTCGCAATTACAATATACGATGTAGTTGGGTACAATCTCGTACCATACTGTAGATAACATGAAAACGTACTACCTACCCTCCTCAATTCCAAAGATACGGATCAGTTCCGTCAGCTTGCCCTAAAACTGGGGAAGAATGAGAAAAATGGAGCTCAACGGCCCGTTGAGATAAAAATATTGATATCACTTGAAAAAACATCAAATTTTATTGGTGGCGGAGGGGCTCTACACTTATTGCGAGTAGCTCCTAACCCCCCCCCCCCCCCACCCCCTCCCATCCCCGCCTCCTATTGCTTACGATCTGGGCCTCACACCACTTCTTTGTTGTTCCATCTTCTTCACGCTTTGCCCGGGCTGCAAGATCGAAAATTAACCTATTTAAAGTACAAAATTCAAGTTTAACGCGCGTCTTTACATTATTTGTGGGCGGTGATCCACCAAGATCAAAGTATTAGCTGCTATGATTTCTCAATTTCTCGTTATAATCAACAGCTATTGTGATTTATCATTCAAAAGTACAGCACCACACATACATTCGTCCCCCTCCTACAACTTTGAAACTCTGTATAAGCCTATTATGTATATTTTATGCAGGTAGAAAATTGTGAATGCATAATTATTAAGCTGTTATAGGCTACATATAGCTAGGCTTCACATGTGCAAGTAAAATCCAAGCATCTATTACAAAAAAAAAATGTATTACAGTAAAGTTCTTATAAATACGTAAGTACGGTTGTAGTACAATGCTGTTATGATTGAACTGATAAATGGTACGATAATGGTGTAGGTCAGATTTCAGTTAAAAAAAAATTATATTGATTTTGGATATGGCAAAAAAATGGGCTACTGGATAGTCTATTGCACAGTAACTTACATACAATATAATGTACATTCTTTTTTATGCCTCTTTCTCCATTTGACACATCAGAGCATCCCATGTGGTCGTTTCAAGTTGTGGGATTGTAAATTATAAGGTTTTATGGGTAACGCAGATTTTATGGACGGTATAAAAGGTGTAAGCACGTGACTTCTCCTCTTTTTATATTTCAACGCGCTGTTCTGTCCTATTTAGCTTATTTAGATATTGTACTCAACTTTTATTTTATTATTCTGTGCCCTATTCAAGTCTACAATAAGAAGTCACTTCATCAAAAATCAAGAAATTCTTACAATGTGATGCATAAATTACTAATATTAGTAATACAGTAGATACCTCAATACAATATATTTTCGGTGTTTGTGCTTGGTATAACTTACAAGAATTTATTACATTTTTTAAATAACTTAATAAAAATTTAAAGTCAATTTATAGTTTGGAGTAAACTAATTTATGAAGTATATCCTACTCTTTAAACGTCAAATGGTCCGTATGAGATTAAGAAGATAAAAGCGTATTAAATAGCCAAAGGGTAATCATATCACTAATTTTCAGTATTGTAGACAACCAGTGCCCGCCGTCGGAATACCACTGGGGGAGTCCATTTATCAAGTTATCAAGAATTATTGCTTTCCAATTTATACGTAGTATAAGGAAAGCTTTGTGATGGTCGAAATTTTCGATTCCGAGATTTCAACGGATTTACACGTTTTGAGGTCCCAGGAACCCAAAAAAGTGGTTTTTACGAAATGTCTGTCTGTATGTCTGTCTGTCTGTCGCTCTGTCTGTCTGTTCATCGATTTCCGGGGGCAAACTCCTCGGTGGATTTGGGTGGAATTTGGCATGTAGGTTCACAAAAATCATAGCTCGGGAACATTTTTTTTATTTGGGGGCTAACTCAATTTGGGGGGGTTTTATTCTCAAAAAACTCCAAAAAAAACGTCTAAAAAATTTATTTCTCAAAAACGGCTCCAACGATTTCTTTTAAATTCTCATATATTGTAGTCAGTCGTTATTAATGTTGACAAAATGCGGGGGGTCGCTTGCCCATTGATAGTTTGCTTCTGGGGGTAAAAAAATAAAAATAACTTAATTTTAATGAAAAATGACTAAAAAATAATTTTTCTGCGAAACCTTACTATCGATGATTTCTACCTTCAAGCATGTTTTAGGTGTTAAATTGAGTAACGAAACCGGATTAGATTATATATTGCTGTCCCAAAAAAATATATATTTGGTTTTGCACAAAAAATTATTATTTGAAAAAATGATAGAGAATTCGCGCTCAAATGCATTGCATTTCCTGCCATTATTGCTGTGTGGTAATTAATGTGTTCGTCTGACCTATCTAGAATTTACCTCACTTCCAGTTTCGTCAGGTGGACAACCCCACCCCCCCCCCCCCTCTCCCCGAGATATCGGAAATTTAGCCACTGGAAAATTATTTACCATGAAATTACTCATATTCTCTATCTACTAATGTTGATAAATTGGAAAGCATGTTCGAGTAAACTCGGACCGGTTCTTGTAATATACCACATTTGTCATTAACAACTAATCGGGACCTACATAAGCGAACATAGTCAGGGAGCGACATGAACCTAGCGCAATGCTCGGTCTCCTGGTTCTGGAATATTATATAAATTATAATATAAAATAATATAAATATAATATAAATTATATTATACTCTTTGGTATATTGCTTCCAGGAGGATCAAGACTGGGGATTTGTCGCCATGGTCCTAGACCGTCTATTTCTCTGGATTTTTACGATAGCGTCCATAGCTGGAACATTTGCTATCCTATGCGAGGCGCCAGCACTCTACGATGACACGAAGCCAATCGATATTGACATTTCGCTCATTGCAAGAAAGCAGTACTTACCTGATGCTGCTGATTCTTTTTGATCCCACTTCGATTTTCTCTTCTTAGGGTAATTTTTATAATCAAAAACATTATTCTCCTCCCAAGTTACCCAAACGGAATCATACTCTAGCGGTTCGTCCCAAGCAATTTGTACTAGACATACAGCAATCCTGTTGCTGTTATTGTCATTGTTATTTATTGGCATAATTGTTCGTTTGAAATTTTTCGATGAGACATAAATTTGTAGATTGAGGACAGAATTTTCTTACTGCAACTGCATAACTGCATAATTTGCCTTTAAACCAAGCACGGTAAGCAAAGTCACTGAGACAAGAAAACTTTACGGTACCTTGAATATTCTAAAGAATTTTTCCCGTAAGAGATTAAACAACACCATTTATTGTCAGCACAGAGTCTTATTGCGAATGTATGACAGTGTTATTAATTTTAACTCAAATGGAATAAAGTTTTGACGTCTTTAATCTGTAATCACTTACCTGCGATCACTACCATTACCTGCGGTAAAGTGGGAAAAGTCATGGAAAATATAAATTGAAGTAAAACGTAAATAAATTACGTACCTAACCTAAAATAGAGGGAAGGTGTAAATAATAAATAAGTAGGCCCCCGTGTTAGCAGTTCTATTCTGAACATTACTGGCTTCAAAATGCGTAAAAATTGTTTATTGTACAAATTCTAGACAAAATATAGAAAAAACATAGACTACTACTTAACATGTCTATGTAGTCTATTCAGACTACTTAAAAAATATGTTAATGCGCCACTGACGAGTAAGGGGCTCCGGTGTCTGTATTCACCGACACCCCTAAGTCCGGCCCTGTCAATATGTATACGAAAGTATAAAATTAATTAGTCTCCACCAATGATGGTTTTGCGCATTAAGACGGGTCTACTTGATACTTCGTCGGTTCCTGGAGAATACTAGTCTAATTAAGCTGCGTCCGGACTATGTCATGTGGCAGAGCCACGACGGAACATTTAGAACTATGAACGGCTGACAACAACCCTGGCAAAGACTGCCACAAAAAGCTAGTAAAAAAATATAAATTTTGTATACTTATTTACTTACCTACTTTTTACGTCTCACTTCTATTTTCTCTGACTTTCACCACTTTGTCACAGGTAAATAAGTATCCATCCCTTTTGCAGTTGAAATGTAAAAAAATCCGAAAAAGGAACAATATTGTATCGTAGCCTATATGTATAATAAGTAATCAGAACTCTGAAGCCTACGTTGCCTACGTTTATATTTTAAGCGCAGAGCAACAGGGTCATTGTATTCCAATTCAAAAGTCAGATATTTTTTAAATTACGCCGTAGCTTTAGGCTTCCGCCATCAGCTTTTTTGCAGCCCAATACAAAACATAATTTGGTGAACCTCTGCTCTGTTTCTTATTTGCCGACTCATGATCTTGGGCTGCTGGCGAAGTTGTAGATCGTTCAGTCACAGTAACTATTGTATACAATATCTCATGCACCTTATGAGATTATTCAGATTAGACCTACCTATTTTTTCAACTGAAATATTAAATTTATAGAGAAAAACCAAGCCAATTAACTCCATTGCTGCCTTCGGAAGGAAAATAATTTTTAGGGAACTGAGGTATATTACTAGTAGGTACCTACATTTTACGTCGTCTTCCCCCAAATTCTCGTCCAACCAACCATGTGTAGCCGATCTGGGAGGAGTTTAGAAGCCTACGTTATTATCACAAACCAAAACTCAGCAAGTATAGCTTTTGGTACCTTTCCCTAGGTAACTCTTTTGGGATAATGCATATTATCACTTTAGTAGTGAACGATTTGTGCTAAGAGCATCTTTAAATACTCTAACGAGGAAGTTATAGAATGTCTCATATACAAAGGGGTATAGTACAATAGTGTCCAACATACGGTACTACGAAGAATCCGAAGAATATTATACTAAACAGAGTAACAATTGGGCACTTTACTCGGGCGGTATATTATTACAGTGTTATTGGTTAACTTCAACTTATGCATGACACTCAGGAATTCAGACTGCCATCAGGAACGTCAGGAATTGCCGGGTGAATGTCAGGAATTTTACGAGGAACATGCAAATGAAACAAAAATGGATTTCGTAGCGTTAAAAATGTGAAATGAAGTTTTTTACTGCAATGAATAACTTTTTCGCGCTTTAATTTTAATTCAAAATTTGGCGGGAACTTATATTATAATATAATATTGCAATTTTTTTTTTTTTCATTCTAGCATAGTAGTTTGTAACAGTGAAATGCACGAGTAATTTTACACTATAGGCCTATATTAGGTAATGACGGTTCAAGTGTCAGGAATTGAGCTTTCTGAAATCTGGTAACCTATAGTACATGATAGATGATTAAATGTGTTTTTTAAGTTCAATCTTTAGGAGTTTATTTGAGAATATCGGTCTTTGGCATTTGGATTACATCATATTCTAATTTATTAATAAAGTACCATTGTTAATTAATATTTTATTACTGTATATCAATAAAATTATCCTTATCGTGCAAACCGCAAACTTACTTAAGTTACATCTCGTCAGTCTGCAGTAAAAAGAACAAAGCCTACCAGCAGCCCAAACACGTGTTACCACGTTAACTTATTCCTGGGGTGTAAATGTAAACAAGATATTAGTAGAATGCAAAGTGCTATTTTAAAACTTATTGTTTAATTTTTTTACCCCAGGAATATGTTCACTTGATACCTCGTGCCCGGGCTCCTGCCCTATTATACCGTATATTAGGTATAGTATACAGGATATATATTCTGACGTTACATCCAGAACAAATAAAAATAAATTTTGAGTGTCGCATACGCTACATATCCGTTGTAGTGCTGTACAAGATAAATTTGCAGGCTATTGAAATTTTTTTGATGGTTTAAAATACTTTGATAGAACCGCTAGGACAGCAATTCATTTCTTTGGTGATTAGGTGGCTTATTACTGCAATAACAATATATACCGTTTTCTTATAAATAACATTTTATTTAAATTTTGAATAACATTGTTTGAAAGAAGGTTAGGAATTAAATAGGTCTATCTAACCATAGGCATCACATTAAATAGTCATAGTGGCCCAAAAATAGAGGAAGACGGTAGATGGTATGGTGCAGTATGTGCGGTATTTATTCCTGCAACGTGTCGTCAGCGCGAGGTATGTCCAGGAATATCTTTCCAAACTGAATGAGACTGATTTCTTGATCAATGGGAACTCTCTGGTCATAGAGAGAAGGAGCTTGGAAAATGATTCCACAAGTACCTCCAATGCAGGCCAACGTGAAAATCCAAAGGAAAAACCGGTCGAGCACCATTGATACATATTTCCAATCTTCAATAACCTGAAAATGCATATAGGCCCCTTAAAAACAATCCGCTACTACAATTATGACGGACTAACGAAGACCTAAAATTTGCTCGTACAAGAACAATAAAAATTACATTCTTTAAATTAAATTGAGCAAAAATTTCACATGCCTAGACTGAACTATTGTATAAGCAGCTTTCAATGTCGAACTGACTGAGTGCGTTAAGTTTCAAAATAAAGACAGAGTTGTAGATAAACCAGAAGTGGCACACGGTGTATGAAGTAATGTGACTTCATACTTGCTACTCGTTTCGACTGGAATGGCATAAGCGCACGAAGTTTACACTATAGGCTACATCCAAATGCAGGTAGGCTACCCCTTCGTACCATAAACACCATGTACAGATTTGCCCACATATTAATGTAGAAATAGAAAAGTAATATCGGAGTCTGTATGTAGACTGTTAAACAAAATTATAGCATTAATTAGATCCATGTTAAAAACTGTAAAATAACCGATGCTACTCGTAGGTATCTGTAAGTATAGGAGGGCCGGAATTAGGTGACTAAGGAAATCCTATGGATACCTGAAATTCTGGATCATAAAATATCTTAAAGGCTAAACCTTATCCCTAGGAAATATACCCAAGCTAAAAGCACCTAGTGAATATCCAGTAATACACACTGATAAACTCTACGAAAAGATAGATAAAATAAAGAGTCAGTTTGGAAGAAATATTCTTGGACGGATTCCCCGAGGCATGGGTTTATCTTGGGCCCCGATTCTTGGCCGTAGCTCAGCAACCTCTCTTGGGGGCTATTTTGCCTTCACACTGGCGAGGTTGTATTTTTCCTGGGATTTCGCGCAACCCCGACCCAATCTCCTTTTCTAGAGCAATAATTTTTATCGGGGGATAAGAGAACCCTGCTACCTGATTCACCTTAAAATTATTACCAGTTGTTCTCAGTTTCAGTTTCGTTATCTACGCCAGGCTTTTATGGTGACTTTTCGGCCAAAATAGGAAAGGGCTTGGCGTATGAATAAACAAAGTGCAACACCGTCCTCTTACGTTTTAACTTGTTTTACAACAGTAGGAACATTAGATGACAGCGTCGTACTTGGTTTACATACGGTCAGTGTTTTGGTCAAAAAATCACCATATACGAGTATAAATGCTTATGATATTATAAAGCGCAGTTGGAGAATGATAAACTGTAATACTTTATTTGGTTTAAGGACACTCAATTTTAACTCAACTCTTGTGTTATGGTTTCTTTTGCTGGAAGTCTATTTACGGAAATTCAGAAACCGGCCTTAAGGGAAAAATAGTGTTTAATGGTAGGACACAGTACAGAAGGCATAGGTATAGAAGCTTTCATAAGGGGATGTATTTTCCTGTTACCGCCTCGTACAATTTCAAACAAAGATAACTTGGTTTTAGTCAATTTTGAGACACTGACAAAAATGCGTTGGAAAACTTACTTATAGGCTAGTATTTTTATCAATTGTAAAAATATATTTGAAAAGCGATGAGTTTAGTAAGTTAACATATTTAAGGACGAATTTATAACAATTACTTCATGCATAAAAGTACGTCACTTTTTAATTATATTATTATTGTTATTATACACAATTATATTCAAACTCATAGGTTACTAGTTCCGCAATTTTGCGTTGTGTTTAGCATGCGGTATGCAGTGTAATGCGGTTGCACTCGTTAATTTCAAGGGTGAACAGAGGCAATTCTAATTACTCCACTTTGAATTTTGTAAAATACCTACGTAATGTGATTGCAATTTTTCCTATGAAGGAATTCGAATTGCCCCATTTTGAATTTGATTATTTTCATTCCCATAATATTGAGTAATGGTGTAATAAAAATAAAGAAATTCAAAATATTAACGATGTTCATGATCCCATCAAAACGACTCCAATTACATAAAAAACTAATTTTGTAAAAAAGGTCAAGTTTTGCCTTGTTTGCATTGTTTGTGTAGTTTGCATTTGGACGGTTGAGTTTGGCAAAACGTCTATATATCCTGACCGAAACAGAACAAGCTAATGCTCAAAAAAGGTTTTTCAGGAGAAGGTATTAAAGCTTCTGGTTAAATTATAAGCGAACCGTAAAATCGGATAAAGACCCTGAGGTCGGATTTTAAAAGTAAAAATCTGCAAAGGTTTTTGGTTAGATTAATTTAAAAAAAAAAATGACTTGCCTGAGGTTTATATGGAGGTTTGCAGTGAGGAGAGGGATGAGAAGGGGATGAAATAGCAGACGGAGGATGAGAGTTTTGAATTTGGCGACTGACCAAACGAGACAGTGAAATATTAGTTCCTTCTTTATTATATGAGCGTCCAACCCCTTTGAATTTATGCGTTTTCTAGACCTTTCTTCCATGAAAATGAGTTTTTCCGATAACCAATAATGGCTATACTTTGTGCAATAGTGTCGTATCAAACTATCCCTTCAGCGTATACTGTACAAGTTATTTGATTTTTCCATAGACAGGCAGACAATGATAAAGCCCCTGGTAGACAGAGCCAGCTATCGCATCCTACACTTACCATACTTATTGAATTTCTTCAGAACTTTCGCTTTCCCCACGTCTATACTACGAGGCATGATGTAATAATGGTGACACCTTTTGCTGAATGCTACACAAGAGGTTAGTATACAATGTGTTTCGATATAAAAATATAAAAATGAAAGTACCGTATGTGTTTCTCCGATTTCAGGAATGTCTATACTGTATATTGCATTGAAATAAACAGTGTTGTTACGTTTCTTTAAATTGCTGGTCACGCGGCAGTTACAAGCTTATTGTCCATCTGCCCATGCATAGAAAAATAAATCGCCTATTGTGAAAACGTGGCAGGAGATGATAGTCAATGAAAGAATTCAACAAATTGAATTGAAGGGCAAATAGAACGATAGATTAATATACACCATATAGTACTATACACATATTGTTTGTTCATCCGGGGCAACCTGCTATCAACATGTTAAAATTCCTATCAACGCAAAAAATTAAGCATAATGGAACCAAGGGGTCTGATGTGGCCCCTACACGGTCAACAATAATGACATTGTCAGTAATGTCATTACTATTCAGTAATGTTGCAGCTGTGGTCGGAGGCAATCCGGATCCCTATCATTATTTTTCGTCATTCCAACTTTGTCCACCTTGCACGACCATTATTACTGTCATCTTGATAAAGTAATGTCATTATTACTGATCGTGTAGAGGGCACATAACGGTCTACTAAATACCGAACAATTTTATATAGCCTATAGACGAATTTACTTTACAATTCCTGACTCGAATGATTTAAAATGTTAGCATGCTGACGTCACCATTGTTTACAAAATACGCGCATGCACAAACTTGTCTTTGACTAGGTTATATAGGAACTGCAAACGAAACTGTTCTGCAGCCTGATCGAGGCGATTATAATACCGGTATTTAATTAACCCCCTGGTAATAAAAATGTAAACAAGATAATTTTGTAATGGAAAGTGCTATACAAAATTTGTTTGTTTACAATTATAATCCTAGGGTATTTATTTAACCCCGGTATTATAATCGCCTCGATCAGGCTGCAGAACCAGGAATTGAAACGAACGAAACACTGTTTTTTTTAAATACTTCCATAAGCATACATTAATTAAATCAAACACAGTGCTTCGTTCGTATCAATTCCTGGTCCAACAGTATGCTATCTGTCTATTCTCAGACAAGTAGTTAAATCAAATTTAAAGCCAATTCAATAATATAACTTAGTACGGGAACGAATATTATAAGTCGAAAAATCATGAAAGTATGCCTAATATCTCGCACGTGGAACGTCCCGCATGTTCTCAATCAATCGCCTAATCCAGATTGCTGTGCTGAGCAGATTACGCTATTACGTATTAAGATAGTTAAGAAGTTAACCTTATTATTGTATTAGCATAATAATGCTAAAACAATAATAAGTACGTATGACCACCGACTTTCTCTTTTAAAATATGACTAAAAATTACCTATTTTTGTTAGTAGGTACCTAGTAACATACTGTATTTTAAAGCCTTTATGAATAAAGTACTGTGATATATTTTCCAGACGTACCTCGTTGTCTTTATCGGCATCCTTGATGTGTTGAGCAATAAATCGTACTCCTTGCAGTGCTGACAGCACCTCCGGTGATATATACCTTGGTAGCATATTTTCCGTATCTAAAATGTGTAGGGGGTATTTTTTTTTAATACAATTTGTATACTGGTCTGATTATCAGAGGATCTACACTACAATCTTGTTTAAAAATTAACTAACCTGGGCCTAAAAATGGAAACAAAACAATTTTAAATTACAATTTTCCATCCTAAAATTGAGATGCCTATTAGCAAAAGCAATCCTCTCCATTTTTTTTTCAGTTTTGAGATATTCGCGCCATTTTTTTTAATTTTTCAATACTCTATCCGATGAATCAGATATTGAGACGCAAAAGCAATTCTAATACTGTTAAAATTAATTTAAAAACTGTAATGTTATACCTCACGGCGTTGCGGCACAGCAGTTTTTTTGCGGTTTCTGAAAAATCGGCCTGGGTGGAGAGGATTGCTTTTGCTAATAGGCAACTCAATTGTCTTTTTTACATTTTTAACCCCAGGTTAAGTTAATCGGCATGTAAACGGCATGGCAGATCCACAGAGACATTTTTCGTAGTCATTGCCTTTTTCAAATTGAACTCCCATGGCCATATCACATAAAAATGTCTCCTCTGGGGAATGATTAACGTATAGGCCGTTAAAATGAAATAGGCTAACTGACTGATAAGGCGGTGACGACACAATGGATGGTTGGGTGTCGCAACTCGGAACTAGCGAGTTAGCCTTCTTTTACAGTTTATTGGATTTTAGTCAACCGAAACATTAGTTAAAATATTAGTACCTACCTATAGTATTGTACTGCATGATAGCATTGATAGCTTATATAATATCAGTATATGGTATATCATAGCATAAATCCTTCTTGAAAAGATTGTAGTAATGATTTTGCTACTATTGCAAGCTTAAGAAACTTATAAGCGTAAAAAAGTATATTACAATCTATTATAGACTAATTTACTACTTTCCCAGTAGTTGCAATTTAGTAGGCTAAGGAAAGTTTTGGGTCGTCAAGATTTCAACCGAATCACATGTTTCGATGTCCCAGCAGGCAGCAACCCAAACAATCGTAATACTGATATAATTTAAGCAAACTTTTTGTCAATTTCAATTCCTTCTCCTTTACGATTATGCAATCGTGTCATCAATGGGAGGTACTTAACGTGCAATATAGGCATAAGTAGAATAAGTCCTTTTATCACGTCACGAATAGGTCTGTTATTGCTGTCAACCCCTGTCATTGGGTCTCATGTTATTTGAAGTTGGCATTGCACTATTGCAGCTGTGGCCCACGAGTTGCAACAGGAGGCAAATGCAAAGCAGTCGTGATTTGCACAAAATGGTCGAAAATTCCAAATATGTCACTTACTGGGTCAGCTAAATCTACCACCTATGATGTTCTTATGGCAGTAGCAACTGCTATTTCAGTTCTGTCCAATCTGGGGTCTAGAAGTTTGACTGCTATTACACTATTGCCGCCGTGGCCCACATGTTGCAACTGGAAGCAACTGTAATAGCAGTCGATTGTTAAATTGCAGCACGTTTGGACAACTGCGATCATTTCATATTTAAAAAAAAATTGGTGCTGTCCGTGAACGTGTTAAATGATGAAGACCATGCGGATTAAGACCTACCAGGTGGTAAAATCTGTTGGTGGTTGCCGCCGTCAGCCTCGTTATTAAGAGCATTTTTGTATGCCGTCGTAACTGATTCAAACCCAGGACTTCCCTTCAACTCAGGAGGGAATGGCTCAGTTGAAACACTTTCTCTAAAACAATAATATAAACGCAATTGAGATAAAACAAAATTTGTCATTTTCATTATTTCTCCTATATAGCCTACTATACTTTATTATGCACCACTGTATATTTAATTCTATACTCAATATATTATATATTATATATATTATATTATATATATTATATATATTATATTAATATATATAATATATTATACTCAATTGCATTTATGCGCCAGTCGGTATATATGACACGTGACCTCATTTGGAGAGGTGGGAGGGGGGCAAGGGAGCAGGAGCCGCAGACCCCCTCAAGGAAAATTGCCGCCCCCCCCCCCCCAAGAAACTCAAGCTTCTAAAGGAAATAAGGAAAAACTAGGGATTGATATGAAAATAATACCTAACCTAATCGTAAAAAAATAAGTTTAAAATAAATTGGTGAGCAAAAAATGAAATTAGGAGTCACACTTTGCACATCACCACATCAGAGATGGCTAAGTTTTTATAATGGTCGATAAATTGGACTCTTTGGTTAATAAATGCGGGAATTTACCCTCCATTACGCCATGCAAAAGGGAGCGTTGTAAATTCGTTTTCTTCTTTTCTTGTAAAGGGTGTATCGTAAAAAAATTCCACCCCCCCCCCGCTAAAGCTGAAATGACGCCACTGCATCACTTAGGATGCTTGAAGACTTAGAGGATTGTAAGATTGCAGTGACCGCATAGGTGCATGGCTGTCCCCAATCAAGCGTTGTAAGATCTTGGCACGAGCATTAAGTAGCCTAGTAGTCTGGCTGTAGATTACAAATAGCCCAAAGCTAGAAAACTTTAAAATGCTCTTTTATGTGCCAACGGCCGGTAAATAGTGCCATTTAGCCTCTGTTTTGTTTACTTATCTTTCAATTCCCCGATATGTCAGATTAAAAAAAGTAAATACCTATAATCCCCTTCATTGGCGTAACCATTGTCAGCGTCTAAAAATCCGTCGTGCCTCAGCGAATACGGCGGCCGACGCATCATAAGAAGTCGAGGGATGAAGTCCAAAAATACCCTTTTGACCCAGGGCGACATTTTGTGCGTCGATGGAGACCTAAAAAGAGATTTGAAGATTACACTTATCACTTGATATGTAAAAATGCGGAAAATCCCACTATATTTCGCACATATTATTTCAAAACAATTCCCTCGGGGAAGACCCCCGTAATTTGCATAAAACTTAGTCTATAAATTCTAAACTTTACTTGAACGTGTAAACCCCTACTATTTTGGACCTATTTTGCTAAAAACATTTCCCCCAGGCCACCCCGATTTGCACTTATGAATTTCCGTTTTTCCGCTTCAGACCTCGAAAACCTCGGGGCAGTTGCTTCCAAATTTGTATTTTACTCACCTAAAGTAGATATTTAACACACAGACTGTCACAAAAATGGAAAGAGTAACCAGCATCATCGTGAAAAGGAGATATTTTCCTAGAAGTGGCACTGCCAGCGACGTTGGTGGAATAATTTCAGCCAAAAGCAAGAAGAACACGGTCAGTGAAAGAAGAATTGACACGGTTAGTGTTACTTTCTCCCCCGAGTCAGAAGGCAGATAGAAAACAAGCACCTAGGAAGGGAAAATCAAATTGAATTAAATTGGTTAATTAAGGGTAGTCAATAATATACTATCCTATTCTATATTAATTATACACATTTCCTTATTTTAGCTCAGAAATCTAAACTATAGTATTCCTGCTTCACTGTAGCTGTGCTGGTGTTGATGTAGTTCTGTATTAAGTCAACAAGCGCCTCACACATTTGCCTACTCCCATCAGACTTACCCCAGGATTAATAATTTGCTACGTCTAGCGTGCCGGTTTATTGAAACTCTTATTCACAGGGGGAATTGCTATTCCAACGTTGTGCTGCTTTGTTTAAAACTGAAGACATAGGCTACTTACCGTCAGGAATGTAATTCCAACGCAAGGAATAATCAAATTGACTGTATAAAACAAAGTTTTTCGTCTCATTTTCAAATTAAAGGTAATGTCAGAATATGGTTCTGAGCAACATGGGTAATATTCCTCATTCTTTCTAGCGGGCACCTCTAAAATGTCCCACTCGACGCTCAAGTAGAATTCCTTCAGATCAATACCTATAGGTACTAGGTTACTCCCCGGTTGCTGATCCATGTGTTTTAAATCGACCTGCAGCCGGAAGAAATTTATGTTTAGATAACAATAGACCTATATATTTTTATAAGAACATTACAAAGGCTATGGTGTCGCGCCAAAATGTCCGTTAACAAACTTGCATTGGACTTTATACTCCATGGTTTCTTTTTACAGCACTGGATTACCATGCCGTTAAAAAATAACTTATCTGTGGTTACAAATGAGGAGCTTGGTTACGAACTTGGACAACTCCATTTTTTTTTCACAGAATGGGGTTTTGATTCAACCTTGCAGAAAATTTTAATGCCCACCTGCACATTGTAAAATAAAGTGCCAAAAGCAGCCAGATTGCGCACAGAAGCGCTGAGAAGTCTAGGGTTCGTCATAAACTTAATCAAAATTTTCAACTGAAAATCCGCTCTCCTGAAAAATGCTACAACTTGGAACTAATGTAAACAAACCAATTTTGAGTAGCACTATACATTATACAAAGGTATATAATATGGCGGCAATTCCATCGACGTGCATTTTCAATGTGAATGTGTCATGACGTGGTAGCAGACAAAGCAGAGACTTATTAATGATGTCTGCTACCACGTCATGACACATTCACATTGAAAATGCACGTCGGTGGAATAGCCGACTAAGTACTGTAGGAGAGCAAAAGCCGAACACACCTGATAGCCGTGGTAGGTCCAAGAACCAAACTTCATGTAACAGCTTTGCTCATCGAAAGGAAAGTAAAGCACATTAATTTCACAAGACGACTTGTAGATAGCAGGCGGTTTCCAGTGTACTTCGCCTTCATATGTTAGTGTTGCTTTAGTCATCAAGGTCACTTCGTAATTTCCATCAGCACTAAAAGAAACCAGAAATAAAAATTATTTTAAATCCAGGTAATCACGGTTAGCTGAGTAACCATCACAGAGAGAAAGAAAAGGTATAATGGCGTTGCATATATAGTTACAGTACTCGTGCATAGCAGAATCAGAAAAGCTGTAATCATTTGATGCCGCCAATTTGGAAGAAACTAACACTTTATACCAACCAGATAATTTCACCTAGCAAACATGGATTTTTTAGCCTAAGCCCTTTTTATAAAGAAACTGGTGGAAAATAATGAGTACGGTATCTATACCCTATACCTACCTACACAGTACCAACGCATGGTACTAAAAGAAACATCTGAAAAAATAAAAACATTAATCTTACTTATTGTAGAGTACAATGTCCGGTAGCCAGATATGTTCTGAGGGGACGTAGAGCATCTGTACACCTCCATATTCTTCTGGCTCCCACCGCAACTTGTAATCCTTCCATTTTTGTTCCACCCAAACGTTCGTCGTCATTACTTGACTCTTTAAATTTACCTGTAAAATACAGTAAGTTAGAAAGAAGTCACTGGCCCATCTTACTAGGTACATTGTTAATGTAAAACATTAAAGTTATGATTAACCATTCGAGGCTTATAAGACGTTACTTAAACAACCGAGCGCAATGCTGGGTACCTACTAATAATAACATAAAAACTGTAGGTTGACCACGCAATACCGCTGTAGTAAGTTCCAAAAGCAAACCTCAATAAGTTGGGAAAGTCTGAGACCAAGTCGGACAGTGAGAGTTTCCGTATTGTTGACTACAGGTCTGATTAGGCGATTGTAATTGCTCAAGAGATCATCGTAGAGTCTCTTGGCGTCTGGATTTGCTTCCATTTGCTTCAACCCTGAAAAGTAAAAACGGTGTAGGCTACGGATTACGATGATGTACAGGTCTTAGTTGATAATTCTGAGGCACCACCCTATATTATAGACATCCGTACTCAACTCTTTTACGGTTTTTTAACCACTCAAAACAATTCTGTTGGTTTTGACTGTTAGCTAAACGGGTAATTTATCAGATCGACTTCAACTACACAGGCTACATGAATTATTTAGCTTAAATATAAAATTTCAATACAACAAAATTGTAACTATGTAACATATGCACACAGGCTATAGGCTATGTCATTATACATGTGCTTTTGCATTGTTACTTAAAGTATATCTGATACAGCGTACTCAGCAGTACATTATACAATATCAGGGAATATAAGGCTCCCTAGCTCCCAAATGAGACAATGTTAGACCAAATTGATGTGAATTATTGATTCGGGTCAACACTGGGTGGCACACGATTTGTTTGGTAGAATTCAACATCATCCCAGGCCTCTGTGCACCGCAAGAAATTAATTTAGGTATATGCCATCGGCATAACCTAACATAACATTGATCTTGCCCCCTCCAAAAATACTAGTATTATAGTATAATCTGTATATACGCCACTGTACAATTTTGTACTATCTTTTCGTTACTAGCCTAACTATGACCATAATGAATGTGTAAAGCTGTTAACACACTGTTTTAATAACTCCACTGTTTTAAATATTCCAACTCCATGAATTATAAGTACCGGTAGCAACACTCCGGATAATCCCGCCTATAAAACTCGAATTTGTACTTGGTTAAGTCAGGGGAAGCTTGTCGCAGCTTGTCCATTACCGCTTGTAGCCGATGTAGGTTGACATCGAGAACGTATACCAGTTTGTCAATGACCAAAAGTTCATACGGAAACAATACAAATAATGTCCAAAATCCATGTGGTCGTTGGCACAGGACCACCAGGACAGGGACCTATGGGCCACTAAGTAGGGTCCAGTAAGTAAGAGTCCATAAAACATTCTTAAAGAAAAAAAGAAAGGGGTTTTAAAAAAATTCTCGCCTATAATATTCCACTATAAGACTGCTGGGCGGTTTTGTACCGAAAATAAGGTCCTGCGTGCACCAAACTACACACATGGAGTAGCAACCCCAGAAATACGCCAAGTATACTCATGTCCCATTTCCTTCCACCCTCAGCTAAACAAAACTGCCAATGTTCCCACTATAGTATTAGAATATTTTTATAGGCTCTGTCCCGAATCGTTGATTGAATGTGAATTTATAACAGCGTGATAAGTATTAATATTGGCTATTTTATGTATTTAACTCAAGTATATGGTACGTACGGTAACTTACCTGCAGATGAGCGTAAAATAATTAGGCAGATAATAAGGGCTGTAGCTTGTATTTGGGCAGCCATGATATTTTCCCATACCCGTGGTCCACAGCAGACACTCCCAGCCTCTCGGATCGATATTCCCCTCCACTCCCTCTACCTCGAATGTCTACTCCTCGCACCCCTGACACAAACGCGCTCCCCCCCCCCCTCCCTCTCTCTCCCTGACTTCAAACCCAATTTGCAACTGATGCGATGATCGTTATACATGCTTATGGAAGCACTAACTTGCAAGAGATAAGTTTTTATTTAGGCTATAAAGAGACAGTTCAGTTCGATAACGTGTTATACACTATATTGTAGTTGCGAACTTCAAGAAGCACATAGCTAGTACAAATTCTTCAATTGTTAGACATTCCACATATTATATTGTTAATTTCAATAATTTGCATTAGGTAGGCCTACCGGTGTAGGTAGAGTACAAACAGTACGGTCCTATAAAAATGACCGGCACGAGTGAACTCGTACATGTTAACCGAAATTAGAGGATATGAAAAAAACTGGGCTTGGCGGGATTCGAACCCACGATCTACGCCTACGCCTAACCGGCGCGTCGTCTTAACCGCTGGCCCACAAGCCCTAGGCCTAGGCCCAAGGCGTAGATCGTGGGTTCGAATCCCGCCAAGCCCAGTTTTTTCCATATCCTCTAATTTCGGTTATAACGAGGAGGTTACCTCTTCAACCAAAGTTAATTTAATGTCAGTGTTATATATACTATATAATACTACAATGTATTGTACATGCTTCCCTATTCATGGATAATTATTATAGGTACTATAATAGTTCCATGGATCCGTAGATAGATACCGGCTGTCTATAGTTTTTCCTTAAGCACGGGATTGTTTGATAGGACAATTGCAAAGGCGCCCATTCCACATACGTCAATCGTCAATGAATAATTGAAAAATGACGTAACAATGACGTAAATTGACGTGGTAGCAGAATTTTTAGTATGTCTTTAATGTCTGCTAAAACGTCATTTTTCAATTTTTCATTGACGATTGACGTATGTGGAATGGGCGCCAAAGTACTGAATGGACTGGCCAACAATATACCGTACAACGCAATAATAATGCAGGTGTTGTATGCACTGCATGCGTAATATCTTCAAAAAATATTTTTTCTTCAAAACCTTGATTTGGAAAGCACCATTACTCTGTTTAGCACCTGCAACATACCCCACCTGAAGTTCAAACTCTATCAAAAGTTATCAAGTTAGAGACAGACAGAAATATCGTAAAAACCACTTTTTGGTGTTCCTGGGACCTCAAAACATGTAAATCCTTTGGAATCTCGAAGCCAAACCTATCAATGACTGTGCCGCACAGTATTCCTTTACAAGCGGTTATGATAGTCGTCAATATTTTTATATGCTATTATCATCTTATCATAATATTACCGTACTAACCTACTGTATACAAATATGGGCAATCTGTTATCGCTGAAAGCCAGCATCTAAATTTCAGGGCACGTTCGCATTCTTTGTAGCAGCTGGGATTAAGATGGTGTTTACTTACTGGGTGGATGAGGTCACATTATAATTAAGGAATTAAGTTTGAACAATCGGAAGCAACCCGATCAAAGGAAAACGTATAGTAAATTATCGCAAATCAAGGAAGCTAATCAACAAGGGCTTAGGGTAGACAGAAGATATGACGCACACGCACAGCATGAGTAACTTAAGCTTACTATGTATACCGTTTGAATGATGGTAGTCATTTGTGAAAAAACATTTGATTGTTAAGTGCATATTTACGCTTTGGTAAGTACGTGCCGTCGTAATTTATTGTACCTGTTCAAAGTACTTTAACTAAAAATAAAATTAAATACCTACCGTATCTAACTCTATATATTAGAGAGGATATAGTCTTTGGGCATTTTCTCTAATATTGTTAACCGGTGATTCGTATGCTGTATGTTGTGTTTTCTATACAAAGGGGCTATAAATACTAGTCGGCTCAACAAACAAGTTAAATTTGACTTTTGTTTAATATTGGTCGGCTAGGTCATGGGCGTACGCAGCTTTAAAATTAGTGCAACCCCCTCCCATTTTGACAAAATTTGACAACCCCCTCCACAAGGGTTTGGGGGCTTTGAAAAAAATGGGCCAGAATTATTGGGGTTCTACACACTTCGATAGCAGTAACATAGCTGCATACGTCCAGGCCAAAAATATCTCATCACATGACTTTATATAGCGACTTCGGCTTACCCAATCCTTGAACAATTTATTTTTGGTAAGTACCGTAATTTTTGGTGGAATCAACAGTAATACAAGTTTGAAGTCTACTATAGTGTGTGAATAGCTTGCACGCAAAAAAAATTCTAAATCCTAAAGGCCTTTCTAACCATGTTTCGTATGGGATGGGCCCTTACATGAATCAAACTTTATTACGACACTTGCAGTTTAATATTTTACTGTGGGAACGTTATATGTCAACATTTATTATAGCTTATTAAAACCGTTCAACTAGATAGCTCCCTGATATTTATATAGGTTACAGTATATTATCTGAGTAACTATACCTACCCACAGCTGTTTCAAGGTGAGACGAGATTTGGGAAATGGAACCCCCCCCCCCCCTAAATAAGTTGATTGTTTGAATTTGCTAGTAGAGTTGATTTGATAGGCTATAATAACTTATGCCGTTTTGTGTTTTTTAAGTCTACAAAATATTGTAGAGCATGTCGTAGAGAAGGTGCTGGAAACTTTAGTATAGACTTTACAGACAAAGACTAATTCATACTGCTGCAAATAGGGGAAATGGGGATCTCCCTCAAGGGAATTTGTTTGGAAACTAATAATACACAAGGCCCTGTTATTTTCGAATAACTAATTTAGCACATGCAAGGGTAATGCATATGAGAGTAACACTCCGGGGGCGTAATATATTCACACTGTCTCAATGTTCATTTTCGGCCCAAAAAAACAGATAATGCTGGAACTATTGCGTTGGAGCAGGTCTGGCTTAAAACAGACAGGATTAGCTTGTCATTGCGTGTTTACATTGGGCAAAGTATTTCCTTCTTATACGCTTTGTAATCTTGTAAATCTTATTGAAAAAATCAAATGCTCAAAAAACTTTTAGGCAGACTTTTGTAATTGAGAGTATAAAAAACAAGATTTCACTTGGTTTACAAAAATTCATTCTATCCCAAAAAAGTCTGAGGTCAAAACCCCCAAGCACTCCACTATTGTCAAAGAATTTAAATTGCCTCCAACGTTTCACAGTGCACTATAAGAGCTGTGGAACTGTTTAGACTAAAATAAAAGTTACAACTTACAACTTACTGTGATTCGGCAATATCTAAAATTCGCCGCAATTTGAAGGTATTGTAGTTTCACTATAAATTGGGACTTGAGTTTTTCAGCACGGTTTGCCTTGTTTCCAATTTCCTAGGTTGATATCAGAAAGCTCTTAGGACTGATTTGTTCGACAGTAGAATATACAAAATTACTAAGTTTCTGCTCACGTAATTAAATGTAAAATGGGCAACTGTATATTATACAGAAAATGAATATTTTGCATGCTGACAATCTCAGAAGAACCTTTCAATACTTAACTTACATAATTAACAATTCATCATGAATTTCCTTAGTTTTAGCTTTTAGATTGACTTTTCCAACACACAATAAAATCTTTTTTTTTAAACACACCCTTGCATTGTTTTCTTCTTTCATCACAGTAAATGTGTATTGCACCTATAAGTATAGGGTAGTGAAAATAATATAAAATGACTATTCTATTCCGCGGGGTAAGTGATACCCAATGACTATATGCATTATTATTATTATTAGTTAAAATTATTGTAGGTACAGCTAGGGCTATGAATTTTGTTTATGTTATTTCTATTTTTTTTTCAGATAATTTACAATGATATATGGTAGTACAATAAATGACCAGTTACGATAACAAATGATTAATTTCACAAACTGCTGTGCATTGCTCATGATTGTAGGATTTGTTTCGTCCCAATCATGTTTGTTCGACTTCGAACGTGATGAAGAACTCAATGATTTTGATACTAGTTGTGGTAATCCTAATCTGCTTATCATCGATAAGCCGACAACCCTAGAACCACCTGAGCCCATCGGCGATCGAGGTTTGACAACCAAATTAGGAACAGAATCCTGCTTGACTTCAAGAGCTAAAGTAAGTAGGTAATCAATCAGGGATGCCGATAATGAGCACATACAAAAAGTAATGAAAATATAAATCCAAACCTGTTTCTCAGCTTCGTTAAGAGTCCATATTGTAAAACAATACAAGAATTGAATATTAATTCGCGTCATGTGATTTCACAAACACAAAATTCCTTTTTTGTGGCTATATTTGATGCAAAAGTGAACTTGCTATATCAATTGTAATATTAGGCCTACTATTCTGATTGACACTGTCTCTATATTACGTGGACATCACGATTTTCACACAGGGGACCCATCAGCCTCCTGTGTACGAATGTAATGTATTATATATACCACTTATATTTAGTTCGGATAATTAAAGCTCTATAGCTTAAAAATTTCAAACTCCTTGAATAGAAGGAGAGATCCTATAATCACCGATTAGGCTTATTACTAAGCAAAACTTATCTAATGGCCAGCTAGAAATGGTACCAGTTGCTGATGAGCTGACCCAGCTAAGCATAAAAATATAATTGATGGACATGAGCTTTAATGGGCAACTCTACGAGCATTGACAAAAAAACCTGGAACAAACACATAGGCTACCTATGTATATTCTGCAAAATTATATTCGTACAGTATTGTATCGTTATATGATATTTATAAATAAGGAACACAACGGCACGTAATACTGCCTTTTGTGACACTCATACGGTTGTTTTCAATGGTATAGCCTCAAAGCATACTTAAATGGAGAATTGGTCCTATCCGCGACAGTTTGTCGTCGTCGTCCTCAATCTAAAGAGCCGGTGCGAGTAAATTCGATAATTAATGACATGTACGGACTCTGACTTTCACCCGAAAGGTTGTTGGTTCCAGTCCCACACTGGCTACATTTTCTGGCCATGGCCGGAGGGCCTGTAAAGCAGGCGGTCCCGGGCCTTCCTACTAGTAGTTGAGTCTAAGAGAGCGCTTTATAGCTCTAACTATACTAGGTTGGCTTAGTAATAGAAACAACAAAAAGTCCTTATGTATTGAAGTGTTTATTTATTTATAATTAATGCTTTCCAAATTATCAATTAGAATAAGGCTCACTAATAATTCCCCACTGGTCAGAGCATATTTTAACGAAGCCCCATTCCATTGGGGCAAGCGTGCCCCCCAGTGTGGTGATTTTGCCCCCTACTTTTGGGCCAATTGCCCCACAGAAATTGGGCACAAATTTAAAATTCCAAGACTAACAAAACTAGAAATTAGAAAAAAAAAGAGCCAAAAGTTACGTTGTCCGTCGTATTTATGGCGCCATTTTGTTTTTAACGTATTGCCTTTTTAAATATAAATGGTTTTGGTATAATCTTGAAAAAGTGTGATTATTTAGAACTAGTTACCGTATACCTACTACCCATTATGAAAAATAATAGACATAATCTGAACTTATTTATGGAGGGGGGGAGGATACATCCGAAATTTACACTATATAAGAATAGGATTTCAATTTGTGCCACCCAGTGAAAGTTTCTTAAAATATGCTCTGATGCTGGTAACTAATTTTATTGTTAATACATTTTTATTGTCTAAATTGCGGAACATACATGAAGTTAGAAAGAATTGATATTGATATTGATGAATTGAGAAAAAATTTTTTCATTTTTCATGAAAATTGTGTCTTTTATTATTTTTGTGCCCCCAGAACCAAACTATGAAGGGGCAAGCGACTTTTTGGGTTTTCTTGACGCCATTTTTGAGAAGAAGTTTTAGTCATTTATTTTTTAATGGTAAAACTCCCCGAAAATTGAGTAAGCCCAAAAATTAAAAAAGAAATGGTGCGAGATATCATTTTTGTTAACCTGCATGGCAAACTTCATCCAAACCCTCCAAGTAGTTTTCCCACAAAATCGACGAATAGACAGACAGACAGACCGAGAGGCAGACATTTAGTAAAAAACACCTTTTTGGGTTCATGGTGCCGTAGGTATACCTACCATAAAACGAGTAAATCCAGTGAAATCTCGAAAACTAGCATTTCGACCATCAGAAAGCTTTCCATATAGGGCTACTAACGTATCAATAGGATACCTAGTATAGTATAAATAAAACACATCTTTAAATCCTACTGTTCGGTACAATTATTGCACAATACATTACTAGTTATAATTACCGACCATAATTCATTTTAATGCAGATTGCAATGACAACTGCGCAGATCATCAAGGTTACATATTTCACGAAAAGGGAAGCATGGTCGGATGATGGAAACTTAGAAATAAAACTGGATTGCATGAGTATAACTTCTCAGAAAATAGAATGGAAATTACTAGAGGCATTCAAATTGGAACCTCCTGATGCATATCCTGATGGAATTTGGGTGGTTGCCATAAGTCCCCCCTTTTCAATACACGAAGGAAGTGAATGTACTGTAAGTATGCTTCGTTATCTGCAAAATCAAGTATACTAGAACAAGAAATATTAGCCTGCCTCCTGCCTATGGTTAAGCCTGCCTCTTGAATTTAATAACAACAATTAATTAATTTTTAGTATGTATAGTATGTAAGTTATTAGTTATAGGTACCTACTACTATACTTTCAGACCACGAGTTCAAAGAATTGAAACACTGTGTTTATTCAAGACATCTTGTATTAAACACAAGGTTTAATTTCTTTGAATTGAATTCGTGGGGAGAGAGTATTACTACAACTAACCCTCTCATTAATGCTTGTTACAATTTTAATTTTTAAAAATAAATTAATAAAGCATGGACAGACCAGCTAATTTTACAATTATATTTCTGACTTGAACAATGTTGTATAAGTAGATATCCGAAACGGAAATGCTCAGAACGAGATTAGAGCTAGTTAAATTATGAAAGTAAAGGCAAGCTTTGCTGCTTATTTTATACATTATTTAATTGTTATACAGGTGCAAATGGTCCTGTACAAGAATAACAACTTCGAAATTTACGTTGACAAAATAGAGATAGTCGACCCAATAAGTTCTCCTGAAGAGTGTTATAAAGTTGAACGACCTTCCACCTCAACAACTGTTACTGATGAGAATACTTTTTCAACTACTGATAGCCCTCTATCAACCAATGACCCAACGTCATCAACTGATGACCCAACATCATCAACGACTGGGTCAACGTCACCAACTAGCGACCCAACGTCATCAACCAACGGTGAAGTTAGTACTGGTGCTACCACTGAAGATGATGAGGTAACATCAGAAAATAGTTCTAGTTCGACAATTTCACAGCAACCTCCTCAGACAGGTCCTTCAGCCGGATACCCTGAGTTTTCCTTTTACTTCATTGTCATCATAATTGCAGTTTCTGGGGCCATGTCTTTAATTTCATGTCTACTCTGTATGTTTATCATACGAAGGAGGAAGCTAAATGAAAAAGCTAGTAAGAACAAACGCTGGCAACATCGGAGTAAAGTTATATATTCTTAAAGAGGTTTGGGCCAAAAAGCATGAAAAAAATCAGAAAACTGAGAAATAGGCCTAATGTGGCCCCAATTCAGTAAATTTTATGTTATTTTAGGCCCATTACTGTCAGTGCCGGATTAACCCATGGGCACTTGGGGCGCAGGCCCCCGCCCCCCCCCCCCCAGAAATGCCTAAATTTCCGGCCTCCCCCAGAATGACATTTTTTAGTTAAAAATATAAAATTAAAATTAAAAGTTTTGAAATTAGCGGGAAATTGTGTTTTTTGTATTGTTTTTTTTGCTGCAATGCTGGTAGGTTGATTTATGAATTTTAGAGGAGGTTGCACCAGAGGCTGACGAAGCGACCTGCTATCGCCCCCTCCCCCCTATGGAAGGTAGTTATATTCCTTGCCTCTAAAATTTAAGTGTTACTGCACCCAAAATGCGTAAAACCCCACTAACATTTTCTACCGGGGGGGGGGGGCAGGCCCCCTGTTCTCAATTATATTAATTGCTTGTAATTTATAAACCTTATTCCTCTCAAAATGCGTAGAATCCCAATATTTCAGACCTAGTTCACAATTATATTAATTCCCTATGATATGTAAACCTTAAATTTATTGCTTTCAAAATGTGTAAAACCTCAATATTTCAGCCTTATTTGTTAATCATTTTCACCCGGGGGAGACCCCCGGGCCCCCCTTGTTAGCAATTATTTTAATTGCCTGTAAAATTTCATTTAAATTCAAGTTACTGCTATCAAAATGTGTAAAATCAAACTATTTCAGGTGTTTTCGCTAAATTTCTCCCGCGAGGGAGACCCCGGGTCCCCCTTCACATCCTCCGAACCGAACTAAGGTCATTAATTTAAAAGCTGCATACGTCCATGAGAATGGCTTTCCCCATTTTATACACTTTTATCGAAATGGGAGGAGGGGCGCCAAATTATTCACCGCCTTCTTCTAAAACCTATTGTTACGCCACTGACAAGTGCCTCCATGAGGTCTGGGACCAGAGAGACGTAGAGATTCATTCTAATATATAATAAGGCTTGCCTTATTGCTCTCAAATTGCTTAAAACTTCACCATTTCAGCCCTATTTTTAAAAAAAATTCTCCCGGGGGAGACCCCCTGACCCCACTTGTCCATAATTATATTGATTCTTTGTAATATAAGCCTTAATGCTCCCAAATTGTGGAAACCCCCAATATTTCCCTCTGGCTCCTGAGCAACTTTTATGAAAATGAGTGGAGAGGCCAAATTATACCCCTTCGAAAACCTATCGTTACGCCACTGACAAGTGCCTCCCCCTTTTATGAGGTCTGGGACCGCCTCTGGTTTGCACCCACGCCCCCCCCCCATATCTTGTGCTCCCGGCCCCCCCAGGGGTTAATCCGGCACTGATTACTGTCAAAAGTTTTGAAACTGTTGTGAAGAATTAATGTGAATGTATGCCTTCATCAGGACTCGTGTCTGTACTTTGGTTACGTCATGCATTCGCCTGTTACAATGCGTCAATGGCAAGCTTGTCTCAGCTTCTCCTTTATCGCTTGTAAGCTGTAGCCGGTGTAGGTTGACATTGAAGACGTATACCAGATTGCCAATGGCCTAACATTCATACGGAAACAATATAAATAATGTCCGAAATCCATGAGGTCGCACTGGACAAGGGACCAATGGGCCACTATATTATATATATACATAATTCATAAGAAGTCCTTCAGGACATTTTATAATAATAATAATAATAATAATTATTATTATTATTATAATAATTAATTATTATAATAATAATTATTATTATTATTATTATTATTAGATATTATTATAAATTTATTACCACCATCCTATTTATTATTTCTTATTATGTAGAAAAATAATTTACCTTGACCACACTAAATGATTGATTATTCGTTTCTTCTCCTTTCCTTAATTCCTAAAAATCTGGGGATCGAGTTGCACTTTGCGGTCTGCTGCTATGCATAGATGTACAGTCGGCCTACTGAAGGGGCCAGTGGTAGCTACAAAACAGCACGATAGCTAGATGGTATAGGTACCAAATTTAAGTATATACCTAGCCCAAAATTCAATGTCCATAATATGAAATGTTGTTGACTCTAATTAAATTAATTAGCTAGGCACCTTGTACCTAAATGCAATTATCTACGAGTACCTCCTGTATGATAAGCCCCTTTACAATAATCGGCAATATACTGCAAGTTGTTGCTCAAGTACCGGTTTAAACAATAGAAGAAATTCTTTTGTATGCATGTGAACTTCACATCTGCGAATAGGTACCACATGATTGAACCGACAAAGAATGAGAATCATTTTTTTAGAATTTGAAAGTAATCTTAGAGCTCAGTTTTATTGGAACAAGGAATATGAAAGAGTTAGCGCTTACATTTTCATGGTACTACGCACGCCTGTAATTTAACAACAATAATAAATAAATAAATATGGACTTTTTTGTTTCTATTACCCAACCTAGCGGAGTTAGGGCTATAAAGCCCTCTCTTAAGCTGGTCATTCACGAGGGCTCCAAACGGACTCGCGCCAAGCCAAATGGCGCGGCCTGTTCCATTTGGCGTTAGCGCCATTTAGAGGGGTCATCACGACTACGCTGTATCAGTCGCTCCAAATCTTTCAAATTGTACAGTGTAAAAGTACCTCTTCCATATCGTCACAGTGTACAATTTGAAAGATTTGGAGCGACTGGTTCAGCGTAGTCGTGATGACCCCACTATAAATGGCGCTAACGCCAAATGGAACAGGACGCGCCATTTGGCTTGGCGCGAGTCCGTTTGGAGCCCTCGTGAATGTCCAGCTATACACTCAACTAGGAAGGCCCGGGACCGCCTGCTTTACATGCCCTCCGAAGCATGACCAGAAACCGAAATGTAGCCAGTGTGGGAGTCGAACCACCAATAACTTTTCGGTTGAAAGTCCGTACCACTACGCATCATGTGCAATGCAATCCAGTTTCATGAGCACGCACAACCTGTCCATAAAATGGGAAATAGTAAAGCGTACCTGTAATTACTATGCAAGGTCGATGACCTCTGAAATCTCATTCCTCACTGTCTCTACGCCCGGAACTTTGCAATTATGCAATCATGCAGAGTTAGAGGCTGGAGGTTTTATAACAAAGGAAAAGATAAAAGCAGAGCCGTAGTTCGCAGACAGGGGCCACCACGCGTAGCAATAAATAAAATTCATATTTCACATATCGTCGCTGATACGGTACTGCAAAATGTCGCATGTGAAAAAGCTTACTTTTCAGGAGCAAAAAACAACTGTCTGACTTTTGTCTTATTTATTTCTTATATTTATTTATTTATTGCTTCTTGCTATCCGACCCCGATAAGATGACATTTGGAACACTTATAATTAAAACCGAATAAACTAGGCGTTCCGCTTTTTAAGCAAGTTTTCGAAAAAACAAGTGTTCCAAATGTCATCTATCGTGGCCAGGTAGTAGGCCTACCTATGTAGCCTATATCGCTCCTTGATTTACCACTAACTGCAGAATAGTAATTTTTCAGGAGAGCGTTCCAAAGTTATTTTTTTTCTGGTGGGTTTTCTACACATCAGCCAAGACATTTTCAATTTTTTTTTACCAACAATACTTATTACCGGTATCGTATTCTTTTACGCTGTTTCAATAGATTTGTCTGAAACTTCTCGGATTGTCTTTAATTAATTGTTTAAAGCAGTTAACAAATGGACCGCAAAAAAGGCATAGATGTAGCAGTTCTAAATAAATAAATACGGACTTTTCTTGTTCTATTGTATTATTAAACCAACCTAGCGGAGTTGGGGCTATAAAAGCCCTCTCTTACACTCAACTAGGAAGGCCCGGGACCACCTGCTTTACATGCCCTCCAAAGCATCGGGCCAGAAAATGTAGCCAGTGTGGGACTCGAGACAACAACCTTTCGGGTGAAAGTGAGAGTCCGTACCACTACACCACATGTCTTGACATTCTATAGGGCATTAGAACGCTTTGACTTCCAATCCATGTCAATGAGTTTATCGGTTTAAAGTGCAATATGACTAGGCCAACGGAGACTGACTTGTCTGACTTATTAGGCACAATGTCTGTCTTCTGCTCAAGCTCGGACATTTTTTTCCGAGGTGGAAAATGGAAATAGCTACAACAGACTTGCAGATACGATAATTGGACGTAAAAAAAGACGAAAAAAATAATTTTTAGTTGTAATAAAAAAGATTTTTTGCAGTTAAAACAATTGGAAAATCAAGGATCGATATTTACTTTTCATGTCTAGCTTAATTTTTTGAAAAGTTATTGAGCTCGATAGTAATTTTACTTCTTTGACTTTTCCATTAAAAGAACCCTTTTGAAACTAAAAATAGACCTATAAGTTTACAGAAACAACATGTTTGCCTCCAAGCAAGAAGAAAGTGTCACAACATTCGACTAATCAGCATATAAGTCTCTTGGAATGGGACGTAAGCCACTAGCAAATGTCGTTTCTTTTGTTGAAAGTAATTTAAATTAAAACGCAGCCTAATTAATGTTGTACGAAAACGATTTATTTAAGAAATTTGCAATATTTACAAGAACAAATAAATAAAATTAGGGAACTAAATGTATTGAACACAACGAAAATCGGCAAAGCAGTTGTTTAGCAGCCTAATATGGGTGGCATACTCGTACACAGACGCTCCATTGCTTAATGAATTACCTACTTAACGGCAAGTTTCAAATTTAGTCTTCCAATACCATTCTCAATTTGAAAACAACTTAAAGATGTTCAAGGTCAGTGTATGGCGCCCTAAATGTTTATTATAAAAGGTGTTCCTGCCTACAACAATAAAATGGTCTCTAAGCATTAATAATGTACAAGTACCAGTAGAAGGATGATTTGAGGTTCATTATAATGACATTCATAACAACACACACAATAATAAGTACACACATCGTAGTACATTCAGTACAGTAGGCCTTACTTAAGGCAGAAATTTCAAAATATTTCGCAAACAAAGATTAGCCGAATCAATTTGACAAAATTAATTAATTTTCCTCCTTCCCCACGCAGAAAGATAAGGAAGTAGTCAACTGAGAAATGCATAAAATGCGACCTTACTGATAAAGCAGGCCATAAATGGTAAATTTATCTAACTTACTATGTTTATAACAATTTAACCATAAGCTAATCATTTCATATTTTAACACATTTTTTTGTATTTTAATGACTTACTTACTGTATGTACCTTATCCATAACGAGTGTCACTTACGTATACGGCTAGGCCTACTGTACCTGGATATAATAAATTCCATCACCTTGCTGGTTACATCACTTTTTCTCATACAAATGTATTTATTGTCAATCATTTGTCATATTGCTTAATCTTAATCCATACATGCGTACATACTGTATGTCAAAACTTCTCACTTTTCAAACAGTATAAAACTATAGCGTACCCCGTAAGCAGTCAATTTTGGTAATTAACACAATGTCATGTACCCTATTGCGTTTTTAAATGAGGGTGTTACGGTATTATGCTAAATACACTCACATTACTTCATTTTATTGTCACAATACTGAAACATCTACAGTCGGGCATTTAAAAAAATAATCAGCTGGTTTTTGTCTGTACACTGTCCTAGACCTTTTACTGTAAATATCAATAAGTACAAGTACAATAGTATGTATAATATCTCTCTCTCTAGTTCATTAGAGCCGTATTGTATATGTACGGTATCTACTGTAACTGTGCTTGATTGGTGTGTTTACAAGCACAACAATATTTACTATTCAGAAGGGCTCCGAATATATACATATAGAGAATATACAGCATATTAAGGGCCCTACTACACAGTATATCTAGTTGACATCTTCACACGATTTGTTTTTTAGAAAAACATACCGTATACGGTACAGTACACTGTAGGTAATAAGGCTAAGAAGCCAAACTAGAAAATCTTATTGATTCTGAGGTAATAAAACGGATATCTACATAAAAAGTGGATTAAAATTCGAACAGAGAGCATACTAGGTCTATCCTATTTAAATAAAAAAAAGAAAATCATGAAAACATTATTTAACTTAATGGTAACAATTCGTGTACGTAAAGAAGCATTTAGTCGCGAGGCTGAACGTTGTAACTTATTTATCAACAGAGAAAAACAAGACCAAAGTTAATATTATGTCGGGTGTCTCCCTCTATCTGTCCATCCCCATAATTTAAGGGATTATGTGGAATATTGAGGAGTGAAAAGTTTAAATATTAAGTAGGCGTTAAAGCTTTAAATGGTTCGAATTACAATTTACAATGCACATTGGCTTTATGAGGGTCAAAAGAGCTATCTCGGAATTTTCAGATGTAAGCAAGGGTTGAGTTGCACATCAAATGAAAACCCCTTTCAAGACCGTTCATTTACTGCACTTATTTTGAACCTGCGCCTTATGGTACACAAATAATTAAATAATTTGAGGAACTTGGTTACAAACATGGCCAACTCCATTTTTTCACAAAATGGGGTTTTGATCCGAAAATGCCGAAAATTTTAATGTCCACCTGCACGTTGTAAAACAGTGACAAAATCAGCCAGATTGCGCACAGAAGCGCTGAGAAGTCTAGGTTTAGCTATAAACTTAATGCAATTTTCAACAGAAAATCCTCTCTCCTGAATAATTCTACGACTTGGAGTTGGCCATGTTTGTAAACAGCCTCATTTGTCAATTTAATTTTTAAAATATGGGTCTTCACTATGCCCTTAATTAAACCTAGATTTGATATTATATAGTAATAGCACTTTAGTGGCAACAAAACCTGCCATATCGACATGGAAATGTGCATGCTAGGTACTTTGCAACTCTCGCTATGACGCCACTCACCCAGGTAATAATTGGGTCCATCACATCATTATATCCAATGAAAGGCATTAAATAGACATTTTGACAAGGTCATAGCATAGAGATATTGCTCTGGGAGTGTGGATACACCCGGCATTTACAGAATATGCTCAATACTGTATTTATTAACTTTGGTGGAAACAGATATTCATACTGCACACTAGGTAATAGCAGATTGTTATGTTAAAATGTAGCCTACTTACAAAAAGAAATGTAAGTACGTTAAAAATGGAACTTCGCATGGTGCGGAATCGAAAGTCTACAAAAAAAAACTCTACAATACAATATAAGGAATTGACTCTACACTATACTTGAGAATGGATATGTTCATTTAATAAGATATTTATAACTTTGCAACAGTCTGAACTGTCCCTAGATGTCTACAACTTTATAAGTCGGTAGCAGATGCTATTGCCATAATAGTTAGTCTGGCTAACAGAGAATTTGCTAATAATATACTATAATAACACTAAAAATCGGTGAGTATAAGTGAATTATTTGAAAAAAGAGAATATTTAGGCATAAATAAATACTAAGAAAAACCGATATAATCAGCGCCCTTCTCCAGAAATTTTTAATTTAAAAAAAAAAAAAATACAGGTGCTTTTCTAATATTTTACATTATTTTCAAGTAAAGGATGACCGTATGTGAATCTGCAATGAATAAGTTTGAAGAGCCATCACTGAAATTCGTTTGTACCGAACATAAAAACTAAGCACCATTTATCAAAAGCCATTTGACTCGCAACAGAATTTTGTAGTTTTTTACTTTTTCATCCTTTCTCAAACTTGCCTTAATTGTTATTATTATTATGATTATTTCAGGGCTTGTGTATAATATTAGTTACTGTCGGACCATTAATTGAAGATCGTGAAACACTTGGTTTATTCTAATAGGAACTTCAATATACATTTATGAAATTTCAATTATTATTATATCGATCACTAGAAGAACGAATATTTAAACATTTCTCTTATGTTGACAAAAGACAAACCCACATACATAAAGAGGGTAAACGCAGCAAACAATTTTCATAAAGAACCTTCCCAGAAAAAAAAACTATAATTCCACAAAATATTAAAAATTAAGACTTTACACGTAATTAACGGAAAATTTGAGAGCACCCTTCAGTGAAAATACGGTATCATATCAGTATGCTATTATCAAATGTAAAAACAAAAACAATTGTTTTTACATATCACAGTAAAATTCTGAGGACATATATCTTACTGAATGCATTGCATATATTTAATTAGATAATATTTCTTATCTGTCAACAGTGAAGAAAAGTAAGTTTACAATTATAAAAATTCCAGATGGCCTGTGAGCCGATTACGGCGATTGGTATTAACTTGTTCCTGGGGTTAAAACTATAGACAAACAAAATTTCCATTGTAAAATTATCATGTTTACATTTTTAATACCATGGTATTCTATTAACTCCAGTATTATAATCGCCATGATCGGGTCGCTAGTGAAAAATAAGCAAGAAAAAGTTGTTATATGATCTTGGAGACAATATAAAAAGCGAGAACCAGTGTGTTTTTCCTCACTTTACGACTATGTCTTTTTAAATGTGCAATGCTATAAAATAGGTCTCGAATTATTGCAGCGCACTCTTATAGAGCATTTTAGTCTAAAGAATACAAAGTACCACGATGCAAATCATTATGATGTAAGGTATTATTCGAGAGTACACGCGAAGTCCGGAATTTCCCGTACCTAGGAGCGGTTTCTCGGTCGGTGGATCTAAGCATTCGAACTGGCAGCAAGTCTTCCCAACCTTATAATTAATGCACATCTGCAACAAATGGATCAAATTAAAGCATTTAAAAATAATCAGCTTCTTGTTGTACAGTACGTAAACAAGGGTTGCCTTTTCCTTATTGTTACGCAGTTGGACCGGATTAAAAATAAACAGTGACTTGGCAAATGAAAATTGAAATTATCAATGAAAAATTACAACAAAAATTTAAAAAATATTTTAACTAAAATGATTAACTTCAAGAGGAAGTTGGCCGTACACATTGGCATACTGTATATATTGTATATTTAAAAAAATCCAAAATATCGAAATAATTATATTGTAATTAAATAGAGTAATTGACAATTAATACAAGTACGTATTACGTCCTTACTATACACGTAGTTTTCTTTTTCATCATGATTCATTGTTCTTTTAATAGATAAACTTAGAAATAAATACTAGCCTACATATAATATAATATTTACAATAGATGAAAAATTGGGCATTAAAAACACTAAGTGTAATAGAACGATTGGCCCGGTTTGGAGGTTATGGAGAACTGGCAATCCTACATAAAACGAGCTATTGAATACTAGCCAATAGCAAACAGACATGCAAATAGAAACTTGGCAGCAACTTCTCCAATTTACATCTATGACATACTGTATGTACAGAATCACAAAAATATAATGTGGAAAGGGGTTTCGGTTCAGTCCAACCATCGCCTGGAAAGTATCGCAAGAGAATACTGGACGGTACAGGTATCTACCAACTTCGTTAGTATGGGGAATATCGAGGTGCGGTACATCGTGCAATAGGCGTCAAACTTATCTATGGTCCTACATTGCTCTGCATAGGCTTACTCAAAGTACGACCTTTTTTTTTGGGGGGGGGGGGGATGGCGGTATCTCAGAATTTTCAAATGTAAGCTTGGGTCATGTTGGGCATAAAAAAAAGCTATTTTTAACACCTTTTATTTGACATATCAATGGTATACCTGAGGCTGAAGGTACACTTAAAATTTAAGGTTTCATTTCAAATACCAACTTTTTTTGTGCAATTATGGATTATGCTACGAGTACCTTAAATGAAAACAAATTTTTAGCAAGCGACTACATGCACAGATCAATGCTATTCAAGGTACGATGTTCAATTTTTAAGGTTTTAAAATTAAGTAAATGAATGGGAAAATGCTTACGCATTTCGAAACTTTTAAAAACTCACAAGTGATAATATGTGAAATGAAAGCCACTTTCATATGCCCAATACGACTCATTTTTACATTTGAAAATTCCGAGATACCGCCTATACCCCCCCCCCCCCCCAAAGTGGTACCTACGTGGGTACCCCATATAGGACCATAGAAACGATAGGCCCCATTCTACGATTTTCTCAACGACTCAAATATTCCCCATAATAACGAAGTTAAAGGAGATGATCGAGATCACCTTGTATTGAAGTCGTTATTAATGTAAAACAATCATTGGGTCACTTCTCCTTTGATAGTTTGGTCCTGGGGCAAAAAATAAGAAGATATTCTTTTTTTAAATAAAAAATAATGTTTATGATAACGGTTTCCAACGGTGCTTCATACCTTCAGGTATAACTTAGGTGTTAAATAGAGCATCAAAATCCAGCAGGTATCTTTGTCAACCAGGTTTTGATTGTTTATGATTAATGATTTTTATTTTTATTTTTAATGAGGAAATCCATAGTCTTCAATGCATTGCATCCTGTGCTACCATTACACGTATCATGTTAGTGCATTGTACACAATTGGCCCTTCTAGACAATGAAATTTTTTCATTAATTCAATGATTTAGGACAGGGAAAATCGTTGCAGCCGTAAATAAATTATTTACTAAAGAGGATTGGAGCCACTTATAATTAATTATCTATTATACTAATTACTAAATAGAAAAGCATTCACGGGTTCTGTCGTACCGATTCTTTTGACCATGATGTTCAGTTAACTGACTTTATTTTAAGTATATCACTGTACTACTACATTAAATTACTAAAACATAGATTAAAAACCGATACGATGCTATTTATGTTTTTAAAAAAATTATAGGTACCTTTTTTATAAAAACTTAAATTAACCGAAAAATTCAATATCCGAATTTGGGCCGGTCCCAATTTGATTAAGATAACTGGAGTTCTGCTCTATTAAAAATATGCAGTGGTTTGAATTTTGATTTTCGTTGACCACGCCTTTATCGTAGTATAGTCTGGGCTCTTCCCATGATCACCAGCATTGGATACTGTACTGAATGAATGAATATGAATGAATGAATAATTATATTGAAACACACAGTACAATGCAGTACAATACAATTTTAACTAAACTAAAAACACTTAAAATCTAACATTTAACTTAAACAACAACAAAATATAAAAATAAAAAAATTATAATTAGTCCATTGTAAGAAACAAATCGGCCAAAATTATTTACGCATTCCCCAGAAACTCATCAAGCGAATAGAACACACCCTCCACCAGGTAAGTGTGTAATATTCGCCTGAACTCCCTAGCCGCAGTCTCTTAATGTGGTCCGGTAACTGGTTGAACAGCAACCTTCCCTTTATTAGAATAAAGTTGTCGGTGCCATGTCTTCGGGTTCGGGGAATATGGAAGTCGATATCGGCCCGCCGGGTTTCACGGCCCGATATTTCTCCCACTCTTGTAAAGTCGGCTTGTGCGAGGCAGTGCATTATGGCCGCTTCTATATACATGGAGGGAGCAGTAAGAATTTCGAGGCCTTTAAAGGCTTGCCTACATGACTCCCTCCATTTAAGTCCGGCTATAATTCTAACAGCACGCTTCTGCATGACCAATATTTTATCCATATTTGGTTTGGCCATGCCTCCCCAGGCGACTAGACCATAGGATATTATTGGTCGAACAGTACCGTGGTAGATCATCATGAGAACTTGCCTGTCATTGCAGATTTGTGCAAACTGCCTTAATGCGAAGATATTCGTGCTAAGCTTGTGACAGGCGGCCTCTACATGAGGAGCCCATGTGAGCTCATCATCAACTTTGATGCCCAGAAAGTTGGTTTCACCAGCAAGTGGTATGTTAGATTCACCCATCACAACATTTGGGATTTCCTCGTTACTTAAAAACTACTGCCATCGACTTGAGGGGATTACACACCAGTCGATTTTCGGACAGCCATTGCTGCACTTGGCATAAATCTACATAAGCATCTATTTCAATAGTTTTTATGTCTTGGCCACTAAAACCCATTGTAGTGTCATCCGCATAGAGAGTAGTTACCCCTTTTGATGGTACTTTATGCAGGTTGTTTATGTAGGCTACAAAAAGTATAGGGCCTAAAGCGCTGCCCTGGGGTACCCCTCTTGACACTGGGTCGAACCTGCACCCCATGCATGCGCTAAGCATGGGAACTGTCTGCATTGTCTATTTAACAAGCGCGTTCCAATAAATGGTTATGGCAAATGCATATATGATTAACGTAATAACTACAGAATGAAAATAATTAAAGGAAAAATTGATCGTGCATTCTCAGCTACAGTTACCTTTGACTCGTATCGCAGGACTAATTTATGTCTGTACTTCTGAATAATTACTATATTATGGTTTCCAATACGAAACTGAGACTTCCCCAGAAAACGTTTACATGTAAAGAAATTATCCATAAAAACTGAGAAAATGAGAAGTACGAATGGTCTGATCTGAAGTTTATCCCATTTTAGAGAAGGTAATGCCAACCTGCATAGGTAAAAGGAGCTACTTCTTATTACTTTGCGCATGTAACATTCATTTTAACTGATCCACGAATACACTGTGATTTTTAATTTAACAATATGGTGTAAGTATAGTATAGTATAAAAAGGTGAAAAATTATCTGAAAGTGCATTTAACTGAAATGAACTCCCATTACCTTAATTCAATTGAAGGCAACAGAAGAGTCGATAAGCAATAAATGGCATACTTAGCAGTGAATACTAATTTTGCGGAGAAAGAAAATGGCCATAAAATTCATAAAGCAGAAAGCGTGAACATACACTGTAGTATGCAAAGTCAGACCGTTGATTAAAGAAAATGAAATACTTTGTGCATTCCAATACTTGCATAAACGTAGCCTAAATTTATGCACATAAGGAAACTCGGTGTTTCATTATCTTTAATTCCTGGTCATACTGTAGGTAGCCTAGTTAAAAGAAGGGACTACATTATTGCAACAGTATCTATTACCAACCGTATGTCGGGGCAAATTAGCCCCATGAGCTCTTGATTTAAAACATGCAGCTCTCTTTCCAGACTTGCACTCTCGTCAGAGCAAAGGTACGTAATAACTACGGTACTTCTGTATTTTATAAAAACAGGAACATGAGATATTTATAGTTCATACTGCGCGACTGAAGTAAAATTTCAAATTAAAACTGCAATTAATGATTCAAACGGCTAGATAGATGATTAACTAAATTGGTGGCGTTAACGATAAAATCATGACAGTGTAAATAAAACTATGCCTAACATGCGATATTAATTTTGTCTCACGTAGGGAGGTCCGTTGCAAAACATGGTCTGACACCACTTAGGTTCAGAGTGGTGGCATACGCACTGCGTACACACATTTGGTCCTGGTACAAAATACAACCCATGGTCCACTAACATTCCATCAATATCCACGCAACTCTCTTCCTCTGAAAAACATGTAAACTTCCCTAAATTGGTACTTTGCATCCTAATTCGGAATTTTATTTAGTTAAAAATATGATAAATAAAAATTACTCGATGAACATTACTAATAATAAATTGTATTTTTTAATTATTGTAATATTAACATACTAGCAGGGTGACAATGTCAGCAATGGACACCCTTTAGGAATTTTTGTCAGCTTTTATATTTTAACCTGAGGAGTGAATTGTTTCAAACAGCGTAAAAAAGAAAGAAAGTAAGCGCAGTGTCGGACACCCTTCGCCCACTGATCATTTCCAGCTTATTGGAAACATGATTTCTCCGTTTTAAATGCGTTGTTTGAATCCGATTATGCTCACACCAAGACCATTGCTTTTGCGATGGATTCCATCGACCTTATTATTATAATTTTTTTTTTATTGTGAAGAAATAATATTGGACCAATTCTCAGCACTCTAGAGTCTAGAGGTAGTGTAAACGTGTGGAGGAATAATTTCAACAATGGGATTTTGAGGAAAAAATAACAATATCTTATCATAAGTGCTATCAATAAAATGGATTTTAAATTACTTCTGAACAAGTCTTTTGATGAGATGGAGCAAAGTTCACAATTATGGAAATGAAGAAAACTCCGTCAAGAAATTATTGGCTTGAAAACCCATCATACTATTGTAATATTTTATCTTGGTCATTAAAGACCTACATACTTTCATGGACTTTAGCGAGCATAAAATAAAGGCTTTTCGAAACACTTGGGGAACGTAGTAAAGTCAAACTATTAATTCTGAGGTGACCATGACTCAAGACGCATTTAGACTGACTGGCAGTCTCAGCGCGTTATCATGGCCCACCATGCTCCTCTGCTGTGCACACTACAGAGTTTGTTGCAGTTTTGAACATGCTCTGTTCTGATGGATTTAACTTGGTATGCCGTTGTCTGTCGAGATATAGAAACATCCAGCTACACGGCTGAAGACTAGAAAGGTTTCTAGGTGTCATCACCTTGTTGTGTAGGGTGTCAATTTCTGACATATATTCACTCTACAGAAACAATTAACTATTTCGCAAATATACATATTGGAGTTATTTTCTATTTGCTATAATCTACATAATTAAGTGCTTAAATAAAAGATAATATGTTTACTGTGTGATCTCAATAATATGAAATTAAAGTTGAAAATTAACAGAGGTTACAGTAAACTGCTGACCACTCGCATTGAAATCCTCAGCGTAACAGTAATTTGAAAATAATTGACAAACTTTCACACTAGCGCCATTAGTCACATAATACATTGTAAATGGGTTGATCAGTTGTCATGGTAGTCAATTTGTAAGAAGTTAAGAACCCCGGTTTTAATGAAAGATGAAAGGGCTCATACGGGGCTTGCTATGATGGTGATTGGTCAAAAAATACAAATCCCACTCCTAGCTTCTTAATCTGCGTAATTTTTGAAATTTAGTTTGTGCTACATAACGGATAATATGCAAGAGGTGTATTTCATTTCATAGTTAAGTAGTTTTAGACGTTTCAAACTCGCAACCTTGTGTTGAGGGCATCCCCAGATGTCATGTTGAGAATTACGTTTTTAGGCAACAAGTGACGCGCTATTGCTTCCAGATTACAAATAAGACCACTGAATACATAATACCATGTAAGAAAAACAAAATAAACGCAGAGAATATAATTCTACTGGACCCTATTAAGACCTCAGTCATATAAAATTATTTCCTGTATCTCGGTGAAAAGCTTGTTGTTAGGAGTGAGTGAGTTGTTGTTTCTAATTAAGGCTGTTGAAGTGTTTTCTATTATTGGACGGCAGACGGGCATTTTTATTAGAATTCGGATTGGCTTGTCATGCAACGTAAGACGTAATACAGATTCATTTATACATAAAAAAGGCCAAATGAGCAGTAACAAAACCGCAAGAATATGTTTTTATTGATTGCGGTGCACCAAAACCTGCAAAATGTATTAGCACTGCGGCGTACATTTGGAGTTCCTAAAGATTGTGTTTATTAATAATAAATGCAAATATCAAATCGCAGTAGACTTACCAGGTTCGCCATGAGCAATTTTCCCTATCAGGAGTAGTAGGTATAGGCAATTTTCAGGGGAAATAATCATTTTAAATTGCGAAGATGCAGCTGATGCACTTCAAACACACTTTGAAGGCGACATCTTTGAAATTTGAATTTGAATTTTTAGTTCTTCTATTCTGTAACCACTTTTCAATGTTATATATATATCTATTGACACGTTAAAAATAAACAAATGTGAAATGTTACTTTTATAACTTTTTCCATATATATAAGGTCAAATCTTCATTACAGTTTAAAATTTAAAAAATCTAATTTATCTCATGCTTCTAGTAAATCGTACGTTTTACGGATAACAGGTTTTGTTGGATAACATGACCTGACGCAATACGGAACACTTCACACTTGTCATGTCAGTTGAGTTATCTTCTGCAGTGGTGATACACAAAATACAAATTTATAATTTGTTTCTATTCTATTTAAATGTATCATTTGGACAAAAGATTGACATGGTTTATACGTTCAACGATAAGATCTAGGAAACATGTAAACTCGTATTCAAAGAAAAGTGGCGATTCTAAAAGTTTGGGCTCATACAAAATTGTCAGCTCTGATAATGTTGTTGATGGTATGTCGTAAGCTTATTTTTTTTCTTATTCCTTGGAGTGTACCATTATTTTATAAACTTTTAATGCCATACAGTCCCTCAAGACCATAGTATTTTGCTGCATGCACTAATAATCTTACTAAGGTGTATAAATAAATTACTTTTTTTATATCAGTGCTATCTAACCAACTGTAGATTAGCTACAGGTGGGTAAAGAGGACTCCTTTAGGACTTAAGGTAGGCATCCGCAGCGTATGCTACGAAGTGGCAGAAAGTTACGGCTGATATTAAGCTTGGAGCCATAAGGTAATCACTGTCATAATAATGCTATTTAGATTGCTAGTCAAGTGCGCAGCAACTTACTGCTCTAGATTCTATAGTCAACCCAACCTGTTGAATTGTTTTTGTTCTATGTTGGAACCCTACAAGCTCAGTCCCTTTTTCTTTGACCACATTTGCCATTTCTCCGTACGTTTCACAGCTATCGGGCTACTCAGTCGGACTGAATGAACATCCTGAGATCCGCGGCAGTTTTCTCGTGTAAACGGGTTGGTCTCGCCATAAACCTAGTACAGTCAAAGTGAAGCTATTTATATTGCGAGACAAGTTCCCAGAACTGACTGCGCCAGTTGAATTCATCCTGCTGGTTTGCCATTATTATATATCTCTGACAAAGACCTGGTGGGAGTATCACACATTTTCTATCTTTTTACCTTTTCTATTTATCTATTACATAGCTATTGCTAAGCAAGTGATATGATCTTCAACTACAAGTTGCTTTGTTCGTTTACGCTGCCCGTCTAAACAGGTTATCGTTGTTTCTTGCAGAGTCAGCCGACCCTCGATTTGATGATAGTCCAAATTGGCAGTTATTTGGGAAGAGAGGACATCGGTTCATGCTACCAGGCTCAGTTGGTCCGGCATGGCATGAATCAGGTGCCATGGTCCCCGTTGACAGATTCAACAAACCTTGCCCATTGCCAACATCTTTAGACCTAGAAGCGTTAGAATGCACCGCTCAAGAATGTCCTGTACTGTTGCGACAAGGTGCGTGTTATGGATATAATTTACGATGTATACGGGATAAATCACACCAGCCGAGGGCACCCGGCCACGTTTTGTGTATACAGGCACATGCAAAGTAGTTCTATCTGGTTTGAAAGTGCCGTATGGGAAGTTTACATGGAGAGGCGGGACTTGGGAGGGCATCACGGGAAAATCTTTTGTGCATTTGCAAACTTTTCTGGGCGAACAGTACATATATTGTACTAACCTACCATTATTATTATTACTCTTATTTTTTCTTTCTGCTTCTTACTAATATATTATTTTTTTCTGTGACTTTTACATGATTTAAACATATTATAGGCTATATAAACTATTATAGTGTAACTAGTGTATTTAAATATTATTTGTATTGCAAACTGTTTAGGGGCCCATCACGGGCCTAGCCTAACGGGCCCCATATGTTTATTAATGTATTAAGGAAATTTTTTGAAATACCTTTACTTTACTTTTTACTTTATTTTATTTCCGTAATTATATGTAATATTGAATCGTAATATGTAGTATTTAATTACTAAAAAGGTCCAAAGTGATTGGATTTAAAAATGCGTGGGAGTACTGCATAGGGGGAATCTCGGAATTTATTGTGGAGTTCCTGGGTATATAAACATTTCACGTCTACGCTAATAATTGGTAATAATTAATGAAATTTTGTATCTGAAGTGTATATCATATTCTGTAAAATATTACTAACTGATAAATAGAAACTATTTTACCAAAATCCGCGGGACACCCTGCATTGACGCACCGACCCACAGAATACCATAACTTATACCATATTGTATAGTCTATATAGTACATATATATAACACCGACCCGACTATGAGGAGTTGATTGGTAAAATCATATCTAAATGAACTCCTTAACCTCCCCTTAACGGATTAACTAGCGGGACACCCTGTGCTTATTTAAGGTTCCTAGTGTTATTAAATATGTTTCCAGCTTCCCATTCAGTAAGTTAAATCTGTGAAATCCCTACGGATCGCCTGAGACCTATATAAAACAATCAACTCCACCCCGAATACTACCGCGGTTTCTTTGAGTGTATGTTGACTGATCCTGGTTACTCAAACTTCAGGGAAACGTCTGAAAGTCGACAAATTTAATTTTCAAGGTTTTGCATAATTTTATTGATTTTAGGTATTAAAGAACTATTTCCTGGTATTGAAGCAACAAGTTCCCATGGGCTAACTGTAGTTTCACTACGAAGGAAAAAACTCTCGAAGCCTAAGAGGGGCTTAGATAAAGATCCGGAATATCACGCCAAAACTGTAAGTAATGCATATAAAATTTATTTAACCTTTCCGATGATCAACCCGAAATGGGTTAGTTTATAGTTTTTATTTAATTTAATACTTAAGTTACAGCGATTTGATTGTTCAGTTAGAAGAGGACAATTTCATACGTATACATGTGTAGGCCTGGTACTGCGAGGAATTGTTGGTGCAAGAGGTTTTCCGTGGAACTGATAGGTGGCAAAAATTTACCGAATTGTCAAATTCATGGAAAAATTAAAACAAAAATGAACCCTATAATAATTATGGTGTATGAAATAGTCTTCTACCAATTGAATGTTTTGAATCTTTATAACTAAGGTTAAATAATAAATATAAACCAACCTGTTTTAGGGTGATCCAGTGGTGACCAATGTCAACTGTTTGCTTCCCCTTAAGAGACATACGGAAGTAGTAAAGCCTTCACAAGGGGACGAAACCAAATACCTCACGAAATATTGATCGTAGATTAATCGACAATATCAGATCCCTTAAAAAAAATGTTCTTCTATATTTTGGTGTATGATATGTGCCCGTCTATAACTCCGATTGGCCACAATTATTGATTGGTGAGGGTGTCCGGAGGAAGGAGTTCGAAATCTGTAGCCAATTGGTGTTGTAAATGTGAATGTAGAGGAGTATTTCTTCTAAGGGATGCGACAGCTCTACAATGGATATTTCCTGTGAAATTTGTGACGGACTTTGTACAAAGCATTTAGTGGCGGTTTCCGATTTGCTCATATTAGTTATTGGTATAATCGTGCCAGGTCCAGTTACGTAGGGTGTGTAATATTTAGAGTATGCTTTTACGCTAAATCGTTAATTAGTTGGAATTCCTTATAGTTTATGTGGGCTGCTCAGGAGATCTGCGTCCGTTTGAAAATGGCAGGGTACTGGGCAGACTTTATAAATCCTTTTTCTGGACGCCCCTACTTGAGTCCATTGCAGAAGGATGCTCTTTACACGACTGATGAAAGATTCCGCTGCATCGGATTTGAAATTAACACTAACGGTGTATGTAAAATTATTCAGGCACAACTTGGTGACGAGTTTATTGGTGAGTACAAACATGATACGTCTTCAGGGCACCTTACAAATAAATTTACAATTTGCCGGTTTACCTGTCTCCCACCTAGTTAAAGGATCGGGGAAGCTTATTCACATAGAAGCTGGTTCACACATTGTTAGCGCCCCAATGCTGAACATTACCATTGAATATATAACACTAGTGTTATATATTCAATGACATTACATTGCCTTGGTCGCTTTATTGAGATTTTTGGTTAATTGTCGGAAATTCGACGATTTGAATGAAAAAATACTTCCCCACCCTCCCTTGTTATCAGTTATATAAGTAAGTCTGTAAAATTAAAACTTTTTGCCGTCAAAATGCACGGGGCGGCCCTGAATAGTAGGGCCTTCAAGTGACCTTCCCTCCCCCCTCCCCCTGGGGCAGTTGGGGATAGCTTTCTGACCACCTATATTCAATTTTGAAGGCTTAAAAGTAGTCAGAGACGTTTTGAGACTCTTGAACTCTTCAATTGAAAAAATCATGTTATTTAATCTTAATTTTGTGAGGTTTTCAATAATTATATTTTAATTCTTTCTTTCTTAATAAAAACTTACTAACATAGGCCTACAAACAATTAATGTATCCGATTGACCTCTTCAGTCATCTCACTAAGTAACCTAATGGCTAATAGGTACTTGTGTCGAGTTACTACACGTCTGCGATCGCATGGTTTGTAGAGACTTGCACAAGTACAAGCATGCTACCGCATTGCCACTGAAGCCGATTAATTATAGTCTAAGATCCCTCTGCAAAATAGTACCCACATAACGTACATTCATTATTTATTTATCACATGAAAGCTATTTTATTTCTGTTTATTATGGTATAGGGTTGCCTAATTAAATCTGGCCGCAAGTGAGGGCTGCTGGCTGTTATGGTCGGTAAATATTTAAGGTAGAGTGAGAGAGAGAGATAGCGCATAACATCTGTAGTCAGACAAGGATAGAATGACGTGCTACAAAACAGCGTGGTTATTATGATAATAATTATAACAAACATGTCGTTAGTAGCCAGCAACCCTATACCATAATAAACGGAGAAAGAAATAGTTTTCATGTGATACACATAAATAATGAATGTACATTATGTGGGTGTGCAAAATTTGCTCTCTTGTTGCAGGTAGTTTATTTACAAACGCTCCTCCTAGCACGGATTTTCTAATGGACCTCCTAACTGAATGATTGAAAACTTGTACAATACTAAGTACCAGATAATGTGATCAATTTTAAAATTTTATGAACGAATTTGGTTGTAATTAATATTACTGTTATATTAAAACGTGGCATAGAAAAAATAGCAGAATGGCATCCTAATTCATATCTTTTATTTCAATAAAGAATTGTCGTCCGTTCACTCCGTTGTGTTTATTGATTTAATTTATTATTCATTCTGCTAAGCTCGAGCATTACGACATTAGACGCCTCCCTTTAGACTGGGTCAGATCGTACCTCGTGGGTCGGAAGCAGGCAGTAGATATTGGTGTTCGGTCTAGCTGGAGGAACATAAATACGGGCATTCCCCAGGGTAGTGTCTTGCGACCCACCCTATTCATCACCTATATAAATGACTACCCGAGAAATTTGGAATTGTCTAGAGGTAAACCCATTGTTGGTCTCTTCGCTGATGACAACTACATACTTCTGAAAGTGCTTGATGTTTTAGGGGCTGAGGACCTTGGGAAGGAAGTACTCCTTGTCGCAAGGAACTGGCTTTTTTCGAACAAACTTGTTCTCAACCTAGGAAAGACCTCCTTTACATTGTTTGCTGGTAGGAAGCCTGTTGAAAGGAGCCCATTATTAAGGGTCGATGATGTTCCCCTGACTGAGAGCGATTCGGTTGGTTTTTTGGGAGTTAAGCTGGACAAGCACCTTAATTGGAAAAACCACATTAACACATTATGCCATAAGCTTGGATCCACAAACTTCCTACTTAGAAATATATCATTTTTTATGGACAATCGTTCCCTAAGGCTTGTGTACTTTGGTCTTTTTGAAAGTCACATCCGATATGGCATTATCTGTTGGGGTAACTCTACTGACTCCCTCCGGGTTTTCCGCTTACAAAAGAGGGCAATTAGAACCATTGCGGGTATCAAAGACCAAAGAGTATCTTGCCGGCCCTTATTTAAGGAATTTGGTATACTAACTCTAACCGCTCTATATATCTTGGAGACATTAGTGCACTTGCGGAAAACCCCGCCCCCAAGATCAGGTAACACCCATACTTATGGGATCAGAAATAGGGACTGTTTCCTACGGGAGAGCAGTCGTCTCACGGCTACGCTTAGGTCTCCTAGGGAGATGGGTATCCGGTTGTTTGACAAAGCTACCCCGGGAGATTAGGACACTGGATGAGGTAAAGGTTTTTTCCGGGGCCGTCCGACGGCTACTGCTGGAACAAGTTCCCTACTCGGTTAGGGAATTTTTGACGAACCCGATATTACGGTGATTGTGTTATTTATTTATATTATTTGTTTTAGACGACAGAATTTGATGACGACGCCCAGAAGCTAGCTTGAAAATGGCATAAATATAACTGATATAACATTATCTCATTTCCATTAGGGTTTAGACAACGCAGGGTTTCGTACACTATCATACCTCTCTTATCTCTATCATAACATGGTAGGCTATGCAATCGCAATTAATTTTGTAATGGCGAAGTCTAACATAATTTTAACAATATTACTACTAGTAGACCTTTCCAAAGACAGTTGGAGCACTGCTAGATCATACATGCTCCGTTTTAAACCATCCTGTTTTAGGACAGGGTTTCGGTTCTTCTTTTGCCGGCTTTTCGATATGACGTAGTACCTCAAACATTACTTCAATCATAATTAGGACTATGATCATCCATTCAAGACGAATGTGGTGGTTATCTTGGAGGTGCGCAGAAAGTAATTCCACTAATTCGTGGCAATGGTTAAGTTTGAGATTTATGACACGCGTCCTTTTATTAATGCAGAAGTAGGTTATGAAGTGTTGATATATATTTCCCAGTTGGTCATTGTCCCAATATGCGTCCGGCGTGTCTAATAAATCACTACTCAAGTTAATAGCATGTCTTAGTGCGAAAAGCTCTCCGGTCCGTTTCATCACTTCATTCTGAGACATTTTAATTTTCTTACCACTTTTCATATCCTCAGTGACTGGAGCCATTGCGTCAATATATTTTGCCAAAATAGCTTCCCAAGCGCCAAGTTTAACAGACAGTGCAGTTGCATTAGATATGGCAAATTTATGAAACTTTGTTTCTTCCGATTTTGTGAGCGTAATATCATCGTCTTTAATATTTGTATTTTCGACTGGACACCCATATCGGTAATTAATTACTTCACACTCCTCTCTAAGGATATCATCGCTGTACGCACCAATTTGATGCTTTGATACTAAACCCAGCAGTACTTCAATATCAATATCTTTGACGTTCCAAGTGACAATGGTGCCTTCCCTAAATACAAATACTTCTCGTGGTTCATTTTCGCAACCTATGCCGTTGTTTTTAACGAGCGCGTGAACAAAATCAGAGTGAGGTATATCGTCGCTAAGTGAGGTAACTTCTAGCATTTCGTTGTGACAAAATGTCGATTCCACTTCTGTTAGGTCATATTCTTCTGCAGTGCTGTAGGCTACCAAGTTCATAAAACCGGGGCGTTCTGTAACTTCATTGAACATTTTCCTTTTTTTAGATATTCGTTTTTTCGTCCCATCTTCATTTTCCGTTACTTCAGTGGTGTGAGAGTGCATCCGCAAAAAGGAATAAAAAACAGGCGAAATTGCAGACCCATTTTTATGGTGTATCTTGACTTCTATCGCATTTTTTGTTTGATGAGAAAGCAGCCGGCAGCAAGACCTAATAAAAAGCATGGCAATTGAAATTGACCCTTTTCGTAAGAAAACAATTCGGCTAGATCCTCTTCAGTGCCCATAAAATCATGGAAATTAATCAGAATTTGTCAAATGCCTTAAGTCACTGGAAATTTAAAATGAAAATGATTTTTTTACGTTTTTTTGAAACAAATAACAAAACTAAAACATAAATAAAGTATAAAAATAAAAAAGTATAAGCACGACAGGGATCTAGAGCTCTACAGATGCCGACCAATCACGAGCAAGCATGGACACATTGTGTGTTAAGCCCTTTTTCTACTCAACACTAGAGGTGGGTCGTTCTTACTGGAGCCATTCCTTGAGCTAGGAGCTAGTTGCAACGGATACAAAAATATTATGTTCTTGAGGAACGCACCGGAATACACGTGGATTGGTGGAATATGGGCCACTGGTGAACCTTTCTATTTCTATATCTTAAGTGATATTTTAGAAAGTTTCAGAGTTATATTTTATAGAGTAGGCCTAGACCAATTGCAGTAAAACTTAAGCCTTACTGCAACATCAGGTTACACTTATACCATAAGATATCTAGTGGCTACTGAAGGTGCGGTAGTCTACGTAAGACAACCTTTGTCCTGTAATTACGTTTGCCTACTTAATTCTTATAGGTACAGCTTTGCAAGCTGCGTACAGTCGACCCTTAGCTGCTTAAGGATGATCCAGTAGGATACATAATAGGTATAACGAGGAATATTTAGGCCTGTGGTACGTACAAGTAGTCAAATAGGGCCTACTTATATAGCCTTTTATAGAGGGTTCATTGCAATCGCAATATAAGTAACTTAATTGAAGCTTCAAGATAGGGTAAAAAGGAAGGTACCGGTAAAGAAATTTTACTAAGGGGGATATGATAGGCCTACATGCGTAGCCCGTAGGTTTAAGTTTTAATGAGTTTTAAAAACCAATCAATATTTCAATAAGTTACAATATAATCAAGAACAAAATTGTAAAATCAACTGTAATTCTGTAAAATGTGTGTTTTTTATGCATCAAACCAACTCCCTGTTTCATAGTTTATTTATATATTATGTTGTTCTGTGGTTTAACTGTTCCAGACCAGACTCAGACATAGGCTATGTGGGTTTTCCGACTCAATGCCAAGGCGCCCGGTAGTAAAATCTGAAAAGAAGGAATTCATTTAAAAAATGCCTATTGTGTTAAAATTCCATATTAAATAAGCAATACATTCAATAAATGGTTTGACTTCACAGCCTTTTTTTAGCATTTTAGGTTTAAATATTTCAGTCCGGCGAGTCTGAACATCCAAAATTCAGTTTAGCCTACACCGTTTAGTAGCCTTCCTAGCTGATGTCCAAGTGACCCAAATCACTGACTACATTATGAAGTGTTTAAAACAAATTATCTAGCCAACCTGCTGACCCGGAAAGCACATTTGCTTTCCTAATTGTAATGTATTTTTTTTAAACGTAATGTAGAAGTAGAACAGTATAGGAGGCAAAAGAACAGCCATCAGCATTGAGTATCGAAAATTCAACTCATACTGGCTATAGCCCATAACCGTTATATATAATCAGAATGTATAGGACCAAATGAAAAAGAAATTCCCCTTAGTGTTGCCAAAAATTTTAATAAGGGAAAATTACTGCCAGAGTAATTACTGCCTTTGTTTGCAAAGCCCTGATTTCAGAGAGAAATGGTAATCAGTTAGGCCAACACAAGCTTGGGGTAGCTTATGTTTTTACCTATTATAGGCCCTAGCTCCGCAGTATGTAACTTAGCATTTAAAGAACAATTAACTACATTGAACTTACCTTCCGGCCGTTGTCTTAAACGTTTCTACACTGAAAGATATGCCAATGGAGTGAGCGGCCTCAATATATGCTCGCGTAACTTTTCGTATGTTACAATAAACACCTCTTTACAATCAGGGCAGATAGGGCCGTAGAAAGAATTTCTTCAAACTGAATGTGTCAGTGTGTCACAGTTATCCTTATTATGGAAAGTACGTAAATGGCGCATTAATGAGTTGTTGAATTGAAATACTACTCCACAAAACCAGCACAGAAAACTCATTTTGAACGTTTTAAATACACAAATACGTGGTGTAAAACAGTTACCAATGCCAAGCCGGGAAGACGGAAGCAATGGTCAATGGTCAATGGAGGAATTGTTATATTATCTTACAGCTGATGTGTTTACAGTTTACACGTGGAAAAAGGGTTCCATTTTGCATTGCGTTCCTCAAGAACCCAATATTTCTGTATCCGTTGCAACTAGCTCCTAGCTCAAGCCTCAAGGAACGTTCATAGGAACGGCTCCAGTAAGAACGACCCACCTCTAGTGTTGAGTAGAAAAAGGGCTTAACACACAATGTGTCCATGCTTGCTTGTGATTGGTCGGCATCTGTAGAGCTCTAGATCCCTGTGAAAAAGGGTTCCATTTTGCATTGCGTTCCTCAAGAACCTAATATTACTGTATCCGTTGCAACTAGCTCCTAGCTCAAGCCTCAAGGAACGTTCATAGGAACGGCTCCAGTAAGAACGACCCACCTCTAGTGTTGAGTAGAAAAAGGGCTTAACACACAATGTGTCCATGCTTGCTTGTGATTGGTCGGCATCTGTAGAGCTCTAGATCCCTGTATCCAGAACGGCTGAACCTAAGAAGTTTCTAATGACACTGGTTTTTTACTTCTTCTTCCACGATTGTTGCCAAGGTGATTCATTCCACGTCATAAGTACGCAAAATAAAAATAATAAGGTAGCATTTTTCCATTTTTGTTCATATGATTGATTATGGCTTATTCAAGTCATATACCTCCAAGAGAATTTCTGTGGGATATATTCCAGAGGTAAGTGATTCAAGTATTGCACAATTAAATTTATTATAGTTTACATGCATGATGACTAATTTGCATGTGATCTAATGCCAACTGTCACTCGATCGAACTATAATACTATTTGGGCAAAGTCGAAAGTTGCAACCTAGAAATTAGTACTTTATAAATATAGCAATGGCTACATATAATGTAGCAATTCGGGCCTTCTCATTGTTCCATTAGAAAATTGGGATTATTACAACTTTTCAGTTCAGTCGCCCATCGATTGCATCACAAGTAAAGTTAAAGTATGTACATGTTTGATATTTCAATTTAAAGCTCGGGATATATTTAGATGTAAAGATCGGGCTTTCTGTTGCGATTTGTGCGAATATGAGGGTGGTAAACTAATATAAGTCGTGCACTGGGCAACGAGGTTGCTGCCCCGCAGCCTGTCTCAAACACTTTACCACGCACCTCAACATAATGGTTAATATTCACCAATCACCACACATAATGTTAATTATGCAATAAAAATTTCAATTCGTAGTCAGTGGTTTTTAGATCGGGGTTCCGTTCTACAAATAACCACAATCAACACTCAACAGCAACGCAACCACCCTCTCTCGACGCCGATAGAAATAAGTCTTATACTCATAGTCATCAATAGTTTGACCGCGGTTTGTATTCCACGATCCGAGTTCTCAGATCTATAAACCTTGCAACTTTAAATATTTAAACAACTAATTAATTAAATCAATGAGTACCCAGTCAATTACTATATCCACTGTCTATACCATGCAAATCAGCCAATAGACAAAGTGGCTGCCTCCCTCGGGAGTCGCGACTGAGCCAGCATCATTGCTTCATTGTTAATCTCCTAGATGAAAAGACTGAAAGTAAACGTATCAGAGTCATTATCAAAAACATTGACAATTTCCTGTCCAGTGTATATTAGACTATCTAGTGGCGCTTTGTAGTTGGTTGCGGGAATGAGATTAGTCAGACTTTGTTACCATACTCTTAAACTAAAAAAATTAATATAAATTTGTGTAAAATAACTATTTTTTAAGTATTTGGGGCATTTTTAAAGTTGGAAAGTGGGCTCAAAATGTGTGTCCACACTAAAAATAATATACTTCATGATTTTTTCTCGCCTAAACTAAAAGACTGATCACTTTGGCGGTAGTGTAATATATTGCAACAACTATCCATCTTACATTTTGTGATGTCTTAAGAGTCCTGCATCCAGTCTTGAGCTGTTAACACGAAGTTTTTGGACAGTCTGTGACATTAGACCTGATTGCTACGTCATGAGTGCAACGTTAAGAAATAACTTAGAAAGGCGCGTGAAAACGTATCACTAGAGCAAAGTCGTCGCCATATATGTTCGCATTGTTATTGTCTACCTATAGACGCTTCTGCAAGTGTTTTAAAAATTTTATAGCAGTTACTAAAAAAATGCGTTTGCGTATTTTTATTTGATCTCATGAGAGCAACATTAGATTTAGATTAGTAGATTTAGATTAGTAATGGGGCGATGCTGCTACTTGAGCTTGGCTCACTTTGACCTTAAAGATCTATTGTGAATCCCCGTACTTTTAGTCCTGGTCAGTCAGCAGGTCCCGTAAAAACCTGCACAACTGCCCAGGGGCCAACTGGCAAGCCTCCCTTGGTGATAGAAACCAAGAGGACGTTGCTAGCAGCCGTCTGTTCTTTACTGCCGGACACGAGCAGATGATATGCTCAGCAGTCTCAGCCTTTTCTTTGCAGAATCGGCAGGTGTCATTCAAGACTTTACCCATGTTCTTTAAATGGTAGTTCACGTGGCAGTGTCCTGTGAGTGCACCTGTAAGTACCTTAAGTTCAGGCTTGCTGAGGTTCAGTGCTTTGGCGGTATAGCTCTTAGAGTGAGTGAGGAATATTTTGGATTGTCTGTGGCCTGTGACAGACTTCCAGTATGCTTCCTTTCTCTTTTCTTCCCATAGGCCAATCTCTAGGGTTTGGCGGTTTCTCGGGAAGGCGCAGAAGGGTTCAGGCCCAATGAAGGGTAGCGCGCTCCCTTCTCTCGCCAAGGCGTCGGCATTTTCATTGCCTTCGATCCCGGCGTGTCCTGGAACCCACATGAGGGTGACTTTATTCGTCACTCCCAATGCGTTGAGTGCAAGCATACATTCCCACACCTGCTTGGACTCGTAGCTACTCGAGTCCAGCGCAAGAAGGGAAGCCATGCTGTCGGAGATAATGAATATCTTGCTGTGGCGGTAAGCACGTTTAATGCAATGCGCCGCACATGCGCGTATGGCATGTATTTCGGCTTGGAAGACTGTGGGTTGGGATCCCATGGGGATGACTAAGTTGAGTCGTGGCCCATAAACCCCCGCCCCTGTACCTCCGTTTTCTATTTTTGACCCATCAGTATAAAATCTTAATGAGCCGTATGGAAAGACTACCTCTCCGTCAGTCCATTTTTTCTTTGAGAATTGAAAAGTTGTCTCCATGGAGTCTGAGAACATAACCTCCGGAACCTTGCACTCATTAAGAATGCGTAAGTGTCCGGTAAGGTCGCCAGGCTTTAGTCCATGGCTTTTCTTAATGCGATAGGCCCACTTAGCCGCCTCACTCTCGATGAAAATCGGGAGTGGTGGTAGGTTCAATAGGACCTCCATGGCAGCCGTGGGGCACGAACGGGATGCTCCCGTGATCGCGAGGCAAGCCAGCCTCTGTAGTTTTGTGAGAGATTTTGCTCCCTTTTTGCTCTTATGCAGTCTAGGCCACCAAATTAGCGCCGCATAGCTAATTATAGGTCGCACAATGGACTTATATAGCCAGTCCGTTACTTTCGGCTTAAGCCCCCACGTTCTACCCACCATTCTGCTCGTAAGAAATAAGGCGTTTCGCGCCCTGCTTACAGCCTGGTCCAGATGCAGGCTCCATGTGAGCTTCCGGTCAAGGATAACACCAAGATATTTGGTGCTATCTGTGAGGGCTAAACGCACCCCGCTGAGGGTGGGAGCTTTAATATTAAGCTTCAACTTCCTCGTGAACGGGACCAGGGTGGTTTTTTTTATGAGAGCAACATAATGTTCACCTATAAAAATTAAGAATTGTTTGTTGGAACATAATTATTTTTAACAATAAAACAATTAAGCTTAACTTCACAACTAACCTAGCCCTATCAGGCTATTAATACCGGAGATATTTTTAGTTTTCTCGGTTTTCTCATGAGTGCAACGAGTCATGAGTGCTACAAAGCCACTCGTGACACTCATGATCGAGCGTTGCACCCATTATGGACAATGGTAATAAGATTTTTGAAAGTTCATTTTCTTTTATAAATATGACAATGAGTTGTGCAGAAAGCAAGAAAATGCCGAATGAATAGAAAATTGGACCCAGAGCGAGAATTACTACACAAGACAAAGCAGAAAATGAGGAATGATAGAAGGAAGAAGGTAGAAGATTTGACAAAACTTGAACAGAAAAAACCAAGAATTTGTCAGCCTTCACCATCCCATCAAGGTGTCAGAAAACTAGCAGACGATCGAGCAGTTACTGTCGACAAGCTACAAACCGGAACTCACCTACATGAAAAACGTTCCGTTATGCTGCGGTTGCAAGAGAAACTGTCGATGACGATGAAGGAGAGAAAGTGGTTGTGTTCATGAGGGTGTGCAAGAATAACATATTCCGCTTGGGCGATAATGATATGGCATAGGGCCTGCATCAAATTCGATGATATTATTGAAATCTCTTAATATTCAGAACAAGGGGAAAAGAATTGTTTTTAAGTTTCAATGCGACGTAAATTTCTTCGAAAAATAGAAATTTCGAAAAGATACCTTTGTTTCTATTTCTTCTAGTCAGTCAAACCTCCACCAGTCATGAGTGCAACGGGCCTGTTTTAAATATTTTTCCAAACTTTCTTATGACTTTTCTTAGACGGGGTCTCAATAAATTGCTATAATTTGTAAGGTCTCATACGTTTTTGATGTGTCTTTAACTTTTCCCTTACGTTTAAAAATATTTTTCAGAATTGAAGACCTTCTCATTACAAGCAATTGTGACATTCATGACTTCGATTTAGTAGAAAATTGAGCAACTTACAAATATTGAGACATTTAGCAGAAGGGCAGGGGGATAGGACACATGGCAAAACTAATTGGGTGGAAAAATGCTTAAGGAAAGTTTTACGTAAGACGCAAAATATTTGAAGTTGTCTCGTTGCACTCATGACAAATTTCGGTAACTCCTAATCTTCAAACACGTTTAAAACTGCTATTGTTGAAAATGAAGACAAACCACGTCAGTTATAGGTAGAAAGGATATTATAGGACCCAAAAAAAAATATTAACGGGCAATTTTGAGTTGATAAAATAATTAAAAGTAAGCAATTCAGATTTGTCAATGTTTTTGATAATGACTCATCATTGATTGTAATCAGGATTGTTTTGGCATCAAATTCGTTTTAATCTACTAAATTTTTCTGTTGTTTTTAGGGTGGATAGTGATAGAAGCGGTCAAATATCAGCTGATGAACTACAACGAGCTCTGTCCAATGGCACATGGAATGCATTTAATATACAAACCGTCAAATTAATGATAGGGCTCTTTGATAAAAAGGGAACGGGTACAGTTGGCTTTGATGATTTTGGCAATCTATGGAAATATGTTGTGGACTGGCAAAATTGTTTTCGCAGCTTTGATCGAGATAACTCAGGCAAGTCATGCATTATATTAGCTTATGGTTAGTTTTTTCTGTTCCTTTTGAAGAACCTTGTTGGAGAAGTTTTTTACCTGTATCTTTATTATATTTATTGGTTATTTTAATGATATTTTAGGACTAATCATATTTTAGGTTCAATAGACCGCCAGGAATATGGTAGTGCATTACAAACTTTTGGGTATCGCTTCAGTCCCGCTTTAATCGATATACTCATGAGTAAATTCGATTCCACCAAAAAGGGAGCCATTCTCTTTGACGATTTCATTCGCAGCTGTGTCATACTAAACGTAAGTAGATATTAATATCATATTGTACCAAACATTGCTCAAAACGATATATAGATACTGAAACATATGTATATAGGCCTATGCATATAGTCATATGGGTCAAACCCACGAGAAGGGCACTTTTAGTGTCCGGGTGCCTACTTTTGCCAAAAAGCTGTTTTCTGTGTTTTTTACTACTGTAATGCGAGGATAAGCATCTAAAGATCTGGGTTAGCTAAAATCACGAAGGAGTAATTTCAAGCAAAGTTATGCATTATTAAACTGTCAAAATGAAACGTCTGTCCTGTGTCCGCTCTCCATCTGAGAAATGTTTCGTCTCAATATTTTCTAAACCACCATAGATACGGTATTCATGGTTCTAATTTATTGTTCTCATAAATATGCGTAGGCTACTACGTCGAAACTAATTTTGCAGTGAATAGAAATAAAATCGGGAAAATATTTTAAAAAGTGTCCTTGGTTAAATGTGCAACGACGGTCCCACAATTTAAATAATAATATTTCAAAGGCGGTGCTGCATCGAGTTCTGTAGTTCATGACAGCACCATGGCGCTACCAGGCAAACTTAGTTTATTTTTCTTTAAACTTGTCCATTTTCAGCTGATACAAGAGGAAAATTCGCAATTGATCGAGCATAAACTGTAACATGCCTTATTATAAAAAGTAATTATGTTTATGTAAATCACACTCAACTGACGAAATTTAGAGTCAAACTGGATATTAAATAGAACGGTGTCCCCACATATGAATTTTTTTTTCGCGTCTGCATGTTGTGACAGTTGTTTTAGAAACGTTTGTCCCATGAAACGACGGTCCCTTTCTATACGGAATGTTGTATGTATTACTAAAAACTTTGCCCATTTTGGAAATTAAGCTCAAAGACAGACTGCACGCCGATAATTGAAGTGTGTTGAAGGAGAAAAAACATTATTTTTTGGATATGCAAACTTTTAATTTGAAGATAAAAAAAAGTTGAAAAGTGCCCGTCTCGTGGGTTTGACCCATACACAGTACATTTTTGAAATTGAAGAAACTTGGTGTTTCGCTATCTTTTTTTTTTAAAGATTAATTGTATGCAAGCAGTTGCTGTATCCGAAATCCTCTTCAGTCGCCTCTGTTGGTAGTACCTGTGTTGAGTTACGACAGGTCTCCAATCGCAGTGTGTGGAGACTCAACCGTTATACCAACAAAGGACACAGTTCGCACTGCACATCTAATTGAAATATGAGAAAGCCCATGCTTATCAAAGCATTGTATGTTTCAGAATCTTACTTCCGCATTTCGAGACCAAGACAATGATCAAGATGGCGTCATACAAGTTCACTATGAACAATTCTTGACGATGATTCTTTTCAGTGTTCCTCTTTGATAAAAATAGGCACTGCCCTATATATATATTGCATGCCTGAAATGGAGATCTTTCGTATAAAAAATTTCGTGTTTTGTTTTTGAACCAGCCAATCAGATTATTGTTTTCTTATTGAAACAGTCAATCTGAAAAATTTAAGTTAATTAGACTTGACTCTAAAAAGGGTAGACACATTGGATTTCTATATACGAATGATGTTCATTGCAAGAATACAGTTGACGCAAGTTAAAGAAAGTTTCACTCTGACTGAATTGGGACATTGTTTTTGAATGTATAATAATACTAAATATTTCCGAATTTATGCAGAATTGAAAAACCAAGTCCCAGAGTGAATCTTTTTTTTTTTTTTTTAACTGGCGCCGACAGTAGGCTCATGCGTTGTTCTATTGTGTTTATATGCCAATAATTTAACTGTGCTTCCATTTTAAAGTAATGTAAGGCAACGGTTACCTACTGTCAATTGTACAATATTTTGACTATGCAAATTGTACAATATACGATACATATCTAGTACATGTAGAAAATATACAAAAGTATGGTTTCATTACTTTATTTCCTCTAAAAGAATAAAATGATGCTCGGGCAACTTTCCAATCACCTCCAATGTGTCTTTTCAATGCTAATACAGATATACCCTATTATTAACTCAGCCATACTGTACAAAACAAAGTCCTATTGACACCCATTTATAACTCAAAAGCGGCTGGCTGTATTAGTCTCTGTTTCAAGAGTGATTATCACAACATCGAGAAGAAAAGTTCAAAGCCCAAGCTAACTATATTACACTACGTGCTACCAGGATGCTTTTCGCTGTTCAAATGCCTTACGTTAAATTTATAACCCCAAAGTGGCGAAGCAGTAGAATCCGGGATAATAGGCCGTGATGGTTCCGAAACTTCAACAGAAAAGAAGGACGGTACCTACATTACAGACACAAAAGACAATTTCACGAGAAAAAAAATATGTTTCTGTAATTTTTATCAGATTAAGAATTTAATAGCGTTACTTTTACCGTATTTTATTTTCTGATGCAAAGATTAAATACTAAAACGCACAACATACTAAAATGTATCTTCTAAAAACATCATTGCATTACTTCTCAGACTTTAACGATGACTCTCCGATCTAAACATGAAAACACCAACCGTATGCAAAAGAAAGTGCCACATTATGATTTCTACGTACGGCTGGTTCCATATTTTGTTCGGAAAATCACAAAATGTTGACGACTACTGTATATGTTCCCGATTAGAAATACGAGTGACAAGTGGCCGTGGTAAGTGTCTGCCTGACTACAAAATTAGCAGTAAGGCCCGGTACACATGGTACTTTTCCTACGTAGGCGTTGGACTTGGTGAATAGTTGGTGCAAATTCACAGAGTCTACTTCAGAAGATTTCTATGATCGTTCGTGCGGTCGGCTCCACACCACTTTCCGAAATCGGCGAGAAATCTTCTGCTAGCTCTATGGCTACAATAGAAAATACGTCGGCAAATCGCGACAGCGTGGGTACCGGGCCTAATAAATAATAGTTACTATTCACTACAATACTTAATAAATTCAGCTGCAAATTAGGAACTTAAATTAGTAACCTGTTTTTTAGGTCAGTGTCACTTCCAACAATAATATCAAAGTTAATTACTATATTTACTTCGAGTCCTATAGAATAAGTTAATATATTAGACAGCATTAAGCTTATATTTTTTTCGAATTATTTGGTTTTGAAAGGATCATGTTCGCTGAGTTTTCAATATATTTTTGAATTATGTTCGTAGATTGGAACTGAACAGTATATTATCATTTAAATTACGTATGATAATTTGGCGTTCTACACACTAATTTCCATATAGATTCTACTTTAAGGCACTATCATCGGTCGGTAAAAATGTAGTTGTGTTTAGATACAGTGAGTAATTATATAAGAGGAGATAGAAGACGCGATATTTCTGCTTCACTTTAAGGTTAAAGCTGCACGTTGACAGTGGACTGTTTGTAGTTTTTTTTTTTAATTTTGAAACTGCACAGTACGTTATAATGTGCTGTTGTGAGGGTCTCCCTCTGATGGAACCCAATCCCCGGTCTTCCTCCAGTCATTAACAGGGCCAGTAGTTCCTGAAACGCAATCGAGTAAATTACCACTATCAACTTTATAGCATAGCGTTTAAATTAATAGCCCCATAAAAATTAATTATCTTTTTGATATCCCGGGGCCGGCAATCAGATTTGTAAATTAAGTCAATTTAAATTCATTATGCTGGAATAAGTTTGAAAATTGGAAAGAGCTATTTTAACTAACTATTCTAAATGTTCGACTATTTGGTGCTTTGCTCCCTCATCAAAATATAATGGAAACAGATGAGCTTCCCTCACCTAATTTCCCCTTTCTTTCCCTGAGCTGATTCGGGCTTTGGCTTCTCCTTCTGGCCCTGAACAATTCTTGTCGAATGATAACTTCGTTGGTAAGATAGGCTTCTTTCTTCATTTCGTCTTTGAGTTTCCGACTTATGTCTGGGATGAGCCAATCAACTGCTAATGTTACTAGAGAAACGATATTTTGGAAGACTACTACAAACGCCAACCTAGCAGCTAGTATATGCCAGTATATTATTGGCCTCTTATAGGGTCGTTCATCCCAAGGAGGATTCCTATACTCAGAGTATCTGCAAAAATAACGTGAAATTTTAAATTGAACACTCAGCGGCATATCAGTAATCGTAGATTAGTGCTAAGCCAGAAACATTAACAAAATTATAACAGCCACCCGTGCCATTAAAAATACTTTAATACTGTATTTTTATGGTGATTTGGAGCTATGGGTAATTATAATTAATAAGTGTATTTTTCTGCCACAAGATTTACAATCGGTACTACTGTCATTTCCTTGGATATTAAAACCTGATTGTTAAAACTGTATCACACATGTAGAGTAGTGGTACGGTATCTGACTTTCACCCGAATGGTTGTTGGTTCGAGTCCTACACTTCCTACATTTTCTGGCCTGCTTCGGAGGGCATGTAAAGCAGGCGGTCCCGGGCCTTCCTAGTTGAGTGTAAGAGTCAATATTTACTTATTGATATAGACTGAATACCTGCACAATGTGACATTGGTGTATGGATTCAAAGGTGCTTTTCCCTCCTCGAAATGGCTGGTGTTGAAATAAGCCAAAGTATGATTTAGGAAGCCATCGTCTGAGCCTGAATTCACCGCTACGCGATAAACTAGTTGGGGAATGAAATTTGAAGAAAAAGCTATTATAAGTGCCTGAAAACAAATGCAAACTAGTCAGATATTAAACTTTCGTGAAATATCGCATCGCAATATCGATGCATAACTTTACTTTGACAATATTACCTTTGTCTCTCAAATATGTTTCAGTGAGTACAATTTGAAGTAGACCAATAGAAACTTATAGTATACTCGTAGTAGGTCATTCCTCTCTGAAGCATGCGACATTCATAATTTTCGTTAGTTTTCTTAAATCATGCTCATGGATTTACATAATTAACGGTTACGTTAGACTATAAAAGAGAATCTTTCACTTACGTTAGTTATTATAGATATCCTATTGAGCACATCAAGAATCGTGAACCATACTCCAATATTCTTGACACGTTGTGGAACAGGTCGCCTGTAGTATTTCAAAAATTTCTGCGCATCGAGCCTCATCTCCAATACATTATTTACAAGCGCAAATAGGGGTGCTAGAGGGAAGGCAGCCACAAATATTGTAACAAAACCGTATTGTAACACTGAAAATGAGAAGAGTTTTATTAAAAATGAAACATTCTGGTTACAGGCATAGTTTTTATCGTGCCAACACCTGAAGCAAGTATTGGTCGTTTGGAAGAGACTTCGACGCTTAAGGCCACTATGCCAGCAGCCCAACAGTATGAAAAAAAATCGTTTGTGTCTGATCACCGTTCGTTGACAAATGGCTCGTTTCAATTAGCCAAAAGCTTACATCTAAAACAGTCAGACAGCAAAAGAAATAATGATGCTAAATCGGGTACTGTACTTACCTATTTCGAGGTACTCGCTGAATAAGCCCCTAGGGCCCCAATCCAATAGCTTGTAGTCTTCGGTCCACTGGTTAACACTTAGTGGAATATCTTGTTTGTCTTTCAGCCCTGTTCGAACTTGAAACTCATTGTACATTTTGTACAAAATTCTGAAATATATCATCAATGTAATATCAGTAGTTGCATAGTAATCAATTGTCCAACGGCTAAATTTAAGTTGCCTCGACTTTCCCTATCGCAAAGCACTGAATTGAGCGATGGGACGACTGCATAGTATAACGGGCATACCAATAAATTGCAACACAGTAATAATGGCAGGGTATGCAATGTATTGGGCCATAATTTCAAAAAAAAAAAAAATTAATTTCTTCTAAACGAAAAACCAATATTTTCAGGGTTTTCACTCTATGTAACACCTAAAACATGCTTGAAGTTGGGAAGCATCGATCGAAAGGTTCATCAGGAAACCTTTTTTAGTCACTTTTCATGAAAATTGAGACTTACTTATTTTTTTGCTCCCAGAATCAAACTATCAATGGGCAAACGACCTAATGGGTTTTGTTGAAATTAATAATTAACAATTATGTGGAGCCGATTATGAAAAAAAAATTTAGCCTGTTTTTTTGGAGTTTTCGGATGGTAAAACCTCCCGAAATTGAGTTAGCCAAAAATATCATCAAAATTCTAAGAGTAGTTGGCCGAACCGACAGACAGATACTTTGTAAAAACTATTTTTTTGGTTCTTAGAACCTCAAACCGTGTAAATTCACTGCAATCTCGGAATTAAAAATTTCGACCATTACAAAGCTTTCCATAAACTGCGTATAAAGAGGGAAGCAATAATCTCCATAAGTACCTAGTCTCGCCATATGTTCTGTTACAAACATTTTGTTAAATAATTAATTAATAAAGCAATAGATCGTAAATTTTTAATATTTAATAATCAATATTTCAGCACTTAAATACAAAAAAATTATTCCCGCCTCTAGCTTTTTCAGGCCCAAAACGGTGGGGCCATTCAACTATAGCGGCACGCAACGTTTCTTCGGATAGTTCTGCTGCTGCTGCCACTAGAGATTTTTTTAGGGAATCCAAATTTCGATGGACCCTAGAACAGACCTTGGTCTCCAAGATTGACCACAATTTATAGTCCAGGGGGTTGAGGTCTGGGCTAGCTGAGGGCCAATCTTGCGCCTTTATAAATGCTGGTATGTTCCGAGCCAGCCACTATTGAGAACTCTTTGCCTTGTGTGCTGGTGCAGAATCTTGCTGGAAGACCCAGAGCTTGTCGTCAAATAAGGTAACCCTAAGGGGTTTCACAACTGGCTCAAGTACAGTTTCTTGGTAAACTTTGACGCCTTTTTCACAGAAACGAATCGCGGTCACGCCTTTGCAAGGCACACCCTACCAAACCATCACTGACGCTGGATGGTGGCCTCGCATAATCCTCGGAACAACATTTTTCGCTTCTTGAGATGTCCTTGCGTACACCTAGTCATTATTTTCGTTAAATATTGTTCCACAGTGAAATTTTTTTTCGTCTGTGAAGAGGATGTTTTCTTGGTCATTTTGTGCGTGTCATGAAAGTAATGCCTTAGCTCTTTGCAGCCGCGCTGCCTTCATGCGGGCCATAAGGAGATGGCCCACTGACCGGCGATATGCCTTCATGCCTAAGTCATCCCCGATGATACGGCAAATGCTTCTTGCCTGTATCTTCATCTCCCAGCTCATCACATTCTGATTTCGCATGGGTTTTCGCCGTATGTGCTCCCTGATCACTTTGATGGCTGCATGAGTCCTTATTGTCCGGGGGCGTCTAGTTTTTCTCCTGTCTTCGATGCTTTGGGTTTCATTGTATCGTTTGATGGTACGATATACAAACTTTCTTGAGGAGAGCCGAGGAGTGAGCATCTTGAAAATTTGACTACGAGTGTGGCCACATTTGAACAGCGCAATTACTACTACCCGGTCCTCTTTGCTCCCTCGTAAGTCAGCCATTTAAAGTTGTATTTTGTTGAAATTTTAATATTTTGTGCATAAAATGATCAGCTTTGGGAATCATTCATTTATTTACAACAAAAGTGTCTACTTGATTAATTTATTAATATTACAAACTTTGAAACAGAACATATGGCGAGACTAGGTATTGGCGAAGTTCGGAAACCTAATCCTAATATTATCACAGTATGTGATATATAATCTTAATACAATACCAAGAAACTGTTAGGCTGCATCCAATAAGAAGGCTAATAACTCCTTACTTGTTCGCAAGTAGTTTCCAAAGATAATAAGATGGAATATATCGTGCAATGTATAAGAATGCGCTTTAAAATAATAAAATAACCTTTTCAAGGAGTAAATTATCAACTTAAAGTACTTGCACAAATGCTGCAAATGCAACCAAACATTTCTGTACTAAATCATAACGTTAAACAAATTTATACATACGGTAAAACCATTTCCAAGACACTGTTCAATGCTTGCTTTCCAACCATTATGATAAAGAGTTGTATGCAGAGTTCCATAAGGCAACCTCCTGGGGAGCATTCTTCTTGCCGAAATCCGAATATTCTAAAAAAGGTGCACTGAACTGATATCCTTTCTTTCTCATTTCAATTAATGTCATTCGAAAATATTGAGTTATTATGATCGAAAACCGGTGAGAACAATGAAACAGCATAGTTGACCGCAATTTTCAGTAAATCTCGACTTTCTATTATGTACACTATTGTGTTCATGTTGTTAGTAAAAACAATTATACAGTACCCTTAAATTAATTTTAAAAAAATAAAAATAAAGTTCTTTTCCGTCAAAATTAGACATTTTTTGAAAAACATCAAATACCTCAGTGGAGTCCAGTCAATCTGATTAGGATAATAAGAGGTCACGCTTCAGTGCAATACTGGTACGAAACCACTCATCAAAATCATTCAGATTGTCGTCAACAATACAAGAAACTAAATAAGCTAAGGGAAAACAACTGTTTTAATAGTCTGCTTTGTTACATTTAGCTACTAAGTAGACTTCCGATTCGAGAAAACCATTCTTACTGGCGACACCCCACAGGTTTCTATAAATCGTACATTTTATTCAACACTTACCGATTATATTTTTTCGGATATCCAACAAATTTACCTTTGAGAAATGCAATATAGAAAATGGAAGTATAGTAATTAACAAACTGGAATAGGTAAATTTTGAGAGTCAAGCTGTCTTCAAATTCAGTTTGCGTGCGAAGCAACTCTAAATCTGTCAAATAAACAGCAAGGCGATCATATATCTGAAAAAATGAAGGGCATGCTACAAAATATCAAGTTACAAGTCCTATGCATAAATATTAAGATGATAGGAAAGATGTTGTTCGAGGGCCTTTTTTTTCATACAATTTATAGTGGGCTTCTTTACTTTTCAGTGACTACATGACTACGGGGTTGATGAAAAACATAATAAATAATGAGTGGCGCTGCCGGAAAATTGGGCCCAAGTCGGGAAAACTTACATAATTCAGCACCATAACCAACATCAAATTAATAATAGCTGCGGTGGCGGGGATAACGAGTACCGTATACGTGTAGGAGGTTTGCTGGCTCTCATCCGCACTCAAAATTACAAGTGCCGACAAAACTGACATTCTGTAGAAAACCACAGCAAAAACTGCCCCGACAGCTGTACTTATCTAAAAGACAAGCAAAATATAAAAAGAGCAATTCGCAATTGTTTACGTAACAATAGGCTCTGCGTATGCACGTACGGCGATACTAGAAAAATTACAAATAAGTAGACCACTTGTAAAAAGCGTCAACAAGAAGGAACAGAATGGACATTCCCTGTGCCTTTAAAGATAAAGATGCACAAACATTGAGAAACAAAGGTCGGTAAGGGAAATGATAAATTAATGATGGAAGAGAAGATGCAGAGAATATCTTGAATTACGATTAATGAGGCAAGCAAGGTTAAATGATTAAGCTATTTGCGCCAAACTTACCAAAAACAGGACAATTGAGAAACTAAGAACAATATTAGGCACACGGACTTTCCAGAAAGGCACGTAAGGCTCTGAGGTATTGGTAACAACATTGAGTTTGTTCTTGATGACTTTCTGGTATTTGGAGTTAAGGGTGGCAAGGTACCCGGGTCTCGGGGGCTCTGCAGACAAGTCGTAGGTTGCGAGACCCCAACGGTATGTGAGAGCAGAGCTGTGCCTTTTCCACAGCTCTAAGTATAGGCTAGCTACAAATAAGTCAAGCACACATTACATACATATACAAATTTAACACAAAAATCCAAGAGAGTGCATTCGTTCACCGACTAGCTAGCATAGTGAACAAATACTGAGATGCACTGAAGGGCAAATATAAAATTAACACATGTGTACACAATATGCGCGATGGCTAATTTGAACTATCATTCAAGATGAATAAGAAACGAGGCAATCATCCAGTAATCATTATTAATTTTGAAAAAACAAAAAAATTGTTATAACAAATGAGAGATCATTTTTTCCTAAAAATCATAATTAATTTTTATATGAATCTATTGCGTAATTTGAATATCGAATAATAGTCACCATCGGCACTAGAAATACTAGTATAACTTATCCCATTATATATCAACTAGATTCAGGTCCCAGGAAACCACACCTTTACGAATAAGATGTATGAGGACAACTTTAGATACGAGTACGATACTAACAAAATATTGAAACAACATCTAAAAAATCAAAATCAGACACCACGGCCCGCTGGTAATAAGGTCATAAGTGCAATAATTGTATCATACATTCCATTCCGTTCAGGGGCAGGATACGTTATGACATTTATTGCATTCCCTAATAAAATTAGATAGTAATGAAAAACATGCGGGTTCACTCAGTATTTGTTGGCAGTATAACACGATTTGAACTGTTAAATGTTTGTTGTTACTTATCTTATCTTGGAGATGGATACTGAAAGCTGAATTGGGATGTACAAGTGTAAATACAATACTTACACCAAAATGACATAAATGTGGCAAAGAAAATTGTTGCAGGGTTGTCAAATAAATATTCCAGTCTTGCATATGTGCAGGTATCAGATAATTTCCAGTAATCACAGTTTCTGTCACAAAGTGGGCACATTATGACATCTTTGGAATTGCAGATATCTTCACTGCAAAACAAAACGAACATATAAATTGTCTCCAATAGATAAAATATTATTTTCTAGAAAATCCACATGCCACATCTTAAAAATCATGACACAAAACAATAAATAAAACAATCCTAAAAATATATATCAATATATGTAAATCCCCATTCATACTGTGTATGTAGGCATGAAGCAAAACTTTTCCAATAGACGGGCGTACCTTAACTTATTATTGTAGAGAGTAATGCCTCCATAAATGAAACAAATAAGACCTACAACAGATGCCGGTATAAGCATGTGCGTGTAGAAGCCCAGCCATGCAAAGTACAGCGCGTACTTCACACCAAAGTAATCCTTTATCTGGTCAATGGGCTGAACTTGTATCCAATTTTTTAGAGCTGACCACTCACGATACAATTTACACCTGAGTGAATTACCCATCTTGTAGTCGCCCTGTAATCATTTAAGCCTAATAAGTTTCTAATTCTATAATTAACACTATAAGAAAAACAATAAGGTTTCTTTGCATGACAATGTCAACATAATTATAGGCTAGCTAAATTTATCTCATTAATTTTTTTCAGCCTCGATTTTGCAAGTTGATTTTCCCGTAATGGGCCCCTCTATGACTAATTACTAATATGTAAACGAACTTAAAAACTAATATAAAAAGACTAGCTTATTACAAATACGAAAAACTGAACAATGGAACATATAGAATATATCAATGAATACGATACGCAGTAAAATAGTAAAATAGGCCTATGTAGACAGTGTTTGTATAATCCATGAGAGAGTTTCTTCAGTGACTTCGGGGAAGTGAAACATGATTAATAAATATATTCTATATAAAAAATTGCACTTAATTCCACAACATAAATTTTTAATAGTAACAGCTGTTTCGGTGTAGTCTGAAGATGGTGTTATACCGAAACAGCTGTTACTATTAAAAATTAATGTTGTGGAATTAAGTGCAATTTTTTATATATAATAAACTTATTAATAGTGTCTGTATATACATACATATTTATATGTATGAATGTATTATTATTTCTTATTAAACGATACATATGATTATATAAAATATTAAATTAAATCACCGCAGTGACATTGCCTTCATTACCCAGATGAAAGTAATTGTGGGACCTCTCTATAGCCTGACAAAATAGTAAACACGGAACCACAACTACAAATATGTTAGAAATATTAATAAATTGATTTACTTACATCATGCAAAGGATATGCAGCAGAGTAGACTTCCTCGGCCAACAACCTATCTATTCCATACGAAAAGGCTGACTCTTGATTATTTACGTATGGCTGACGTTCTAAAATAAATTGAACAACAGAACTTCTAATTGACGAGTTGAAAAAATCGGGGGACTCCGTATCAAACCTGAAATTTTTCAGACATTATATGGAATCAATAGTATAATGTAACCTTAAAATTCATTGTAAAAGAAGGGGATCCTCCATCGCTCCTCACGCCTAAACACATTATTCACAAGGTCATACTTAGACACAGACATTGTTATTACAAGGCCTACTTGTAGTGACCAAGGCCGTAGGCAAGGGGGGGGGGGCTTATTGGGCTGCAGCCCCCCCCCCCGAAATTTTTGAAAAAAATTTTTTCCTCCGGGGGTAACCCGCGGGCCCCCCTGTAGCAACATAAATATGCATTCCTTTGTAAGCTTTGCTGCTGTAAAACCCCACTGTTTAGCACTTATAGGTGGATTTTTTCCCCCGGGGGTGACCCCCGGACCCCCTCTTTGGGTTAGAATGCAATATCATTTCTATGCAATTTAAACCATCGTTATGATAACTTTACGATTTAGTCCGCATATCCGCAAAATATTATACGCCAATGTTCGCACCAAAGCTAATTCCGCCTATAAATTGACGTGTGGCGTGGCTATGCTATCATATATGTACTTAGTAACACCATTACTTCAAAAGAATACACTAGATACAATTGAATTCTCAAGAATTTTTTTTTACACTGGATAGGATCACAGTTGCCGCAGCCACCCCCGAAAAAAAATCCTGGCTACGGGCTTGGTAGTGACCCATTGAACCTTGCTCTGCAGACAACCCCATCGGTTTTTCGGTTATTAAATTGGTTTTGTTACCGCATGACATTTTGGTCGTTGCGTTGGCAAACTGGTTCACGTCCTCGATATCAACCCACACTGACCACTGACCAATGGACAAACTGAGACATGCTTACCCCCTTCATTATTATCTATGTTCGTGAACGCGTCCGACCTAGATATACTGTATCTTGAATGATTGTAGACTTTGTCATAAAATTAAGGGAAATTAAAATGAAACTGCCAAATAATTAGGATACATACAAGTAGTCTTTTCCCCTCGAAAACTCAGCAGTGAACTTGCTTTCGGCGAGTGGAAATACACTTTTATCGAAATCAATGAAGCTAAATATATAGCCTAGACAAGATTTAACTTCGTCAACAATATCGAACGATTCCTCTTCTTTTACTTCGGTGTCAACCTGCAATTACAAAAATATACTAATGTATACGGATGTAGGCGCATCAAATTCTATTAATCGTGATCCTTGGAAAATACATCATCAGAACAGGTAGAGCAGTGTATGGGACTCATAACTGTAAAAGTATTATTAGCATGAGTCCCACACTTAGCCATTTATAACAATGCACTGTTCTGGAGGATGTGCATAAGGCGCCCATTCCATTGACCGGCTAGGGCTATTTCCAAAAACAGTGACGTGGTAGCAGACATTCAAGACTTAGGTTGCGTTTCCACCGATCTCGCATTGCAGAATGCAAATGACATTGACGGAAATTGGAATTTTTCTTTTTATAGAAATCTATTAAAATGTTTGTACTTAACATATCCCATGACGCCATTTTTTAATTTTAGTTTGTTTGTTTGTGATTTTACTGTATGATCATTGATCAATTTTAACTATGGCATAGAGGAAAATAAACATTTCCGTCAATTCTGCAATGCGAGGTCGGTGGAAACGCCACCTAAGTCTTGAATATCTGCTACCACGTCACCGTTTTTGGAAATAGCCCTAGCCGGTCAATGGAATGGGCACCTAAGGAGGCTGGGAACAAATATAAATGATTGAAGAAATCATTGAAGAACGTCTATTTGACAAATTTACGAATTTAATAGTTTATCGCTAAAAATAACTTTGAATGTGATGCCAACTATTTCTACCAACGTAAAGGTTTAAGAAATACCAAAAGTTTCCCAAAGTTTAAAGATACATGTCATGTCACTATATTTATTTTAATTTTTTGTTTTGAAAAAAAAGACATAAAATAATTTGAACTATCCAAATGCAAAAGAGCAGAACTCAGTTTAAATGCTCAATTATAAAATAAAATAGAAAGTCACTTTTAGTCAAACATTTAGGCTTTAGGCTATTCGTTAATTTCTTATTTAGCATCTCTAATGAGTTTAACACGTTAGCATGAAATAATTAACATCTTCAATATTCTGATTTTTATTGAGAACCATAATAAAATTAAATAAGAGTTATAGGGTCTTTAAAAGAAAACAGTCGGGCGGGTGTTGGAACTTGGCTCGTTAATAGAAAATATTGTGCTAAACAAATGCAAGCCAAATGCGTAGGGTATAGTGAAAAGTTGAATATGACTTTCAATGGAAAAAGCCTCACCGAAGAAATGAAAATACTTGGCTATGATCGTAGTAATAAAAGACAATGGGCGGCAGATAACGTATCTATTAGACCTAGTTTAGCAGTTTAGGCCCGGTACACCCGGGCGATTCTCGCAGTCGCAGACGTCTTTTCTACCGTAGTGATAAGGCTTGATGCAAATCCACAGAGTCTGCTTCGGTGCCCATTCCATTGACCGGCTAGGGCTATTTCCAAAAACGGTGACGTGGTAGCAGATATTCAAGACTTAGGTGGCGTTTCCACCGACCTCGCATTGCAGAATTGACGGAAATGTTTATTTTCCTCTATGCCATAGTTAAAATTGATCAATGATCATACAGTAAAATCACAAACAAACTAAAATTAAAAAATGGCGTCATGGGATATGTTAAGTACAAACATTTTAATAGATTTCTTCCATCCTTGGATATAGCCCTGCGTAAATCGGCCCTACAAACAATCCATAGCCGATATCCGGCTGCTGACTGGCTTCATGTCTACACGGACGGATCATCTATGCCCGGGTCAGGAAACACAGGTGCTGGGTATTTCAGTCCCTTATTTGAAGGGCACGCTGCTGTAGGAGCCCCCCTAAGCTGCTATGATGGAGAGGTTGCAGCCGTTACGATAGCAGTGGAGAGGTTAAAAGAAGCGGAGAGTCACAAAAAAGCAGTTATCTTTGTCGACTCCCATGCTGCTATCCTCGCCCTCTCCAGCAATAACGAAACTGACTGTCCTCGCACCATCCGATGTAGGCGACTACTCGACGAAATGGCTGCTGTTGGCTGGACAATTGCACTTCAGTGGATTCCGAGTCACATAGGTGTGGCTGGAAATGAGAATGCAGACCACCTAGCTAAACTTGGCGCATCACTACAGCAGGTTAAAGTGAAAACTACACTCTCCTCTGCGAGATCACTAATAAACTGCACATGTGCTAATCAAGTAAAAACTCGTCATGCCACAGCTGCACAGGGCAAGAAGTGGGAGAGGCTAGTAAAGGACGGGCCAATCAACCGAAACCTCCCCCGCCACGTGTTTGTTGCCTCCTTCAGAGCCCTCACTGGACACGACTACCTAGCTTCACACCTACATAGGATAGGCGTATTCGACTCGTCCTCATGCCCCCTGTGTGGACACCCCTCAATGGTGGCCGATCATCTCTTTGGATGCCCGGGGCTTGCAGACGCTCGAGACTCGTCGGTGAACACAGGAGAATATCTCCTCGCTGATCTATACTGGCTTGCGCGACACCAAATGGCAGAGATGCCAAGAGTGGGCATTGGATAATAATAATTTTAATAGATTTCTATAAAAAGAAAAATTCCAATTTCCGTCAATGTCATTTGCATTCTGCAATGCGAGATCGGTGGAAGCGCAACCTAAGTCTTGAATGTCTGCTACCACGTCACTGTTCTTGGAAATACTATAGCCCTAGCCGGTCAATGGAATGGGCGCCTTCGGAAGATTTCTATGATCTGGCGCGGCTAGGGGAAAATCGGCTTCACGCCAGCTTCCGAAATCGCAAATAAATCGACAAGAAACCTTCTCCTAGCGCTATGGCTACAATGCCAAAGTTTTCGGCAAATCACGACTGCGAGAATAGTCCGTGTGTACCGGGCCTTACGATGTGTAGGGCCTAGGCACTTGGGAACTGATTGTATCCATATGAGTCACGTACCACTTTTATCGGCATCTTGATTTTCAAAATCTCACAATACCGCTCGAGAACTTCCTTTGGCGCATGTATTTGGACAAAATGGAACTTGTCTAAATTTTGGGCCCGTAGTAGAAGACCCTCCTTTTCCAAATTGTTTTCAAACACCCCTCTTTTAATTTGAGATTCTGCATTCTTCTTATCCAGCTCATCTGTCCACACTAACACAAAATCAACCGATTTCGACGTGTCTTCATTGATCCAGATTCCATCCTACAATTTTAATTAATTAGGTCACATTAAATTATCCCTCGTTCCTTACAACTAATGAGGAAACGGTTGACCGTAATCATAGCCTTATTAGGTACAAGTGCAAAAAAATTAGGATTGTTTTTTTGTTATGTTGACAATGCACTGTATTTCGTATTGATTTTTGGACGTGGGTCAGACAGAAAAACACTTTTTAGTCTTTAAGTTTCGCCTCATAAATATTAGACAGTTATTATTATTCGGGGATGGCATGTCGACAGTCCATATCGTCTTAAATTATTTACCATTTTTGACAGGTTTGTGCTTATAGGGCCAGTACCGCAATTATAACATCAAATGGAAGTTCTTTCCCTCCTACCCTAAAACCCCCCTTTCCGACCCCTAAAAAAACAATGGCTAAAACTGATGCCAGTTCGGCCGCGACTAAAGTTGTTACCGGATTTCATTATCCTTCTGATCTAGGCCTATTTAGAAACAAAATGTGTTATGTACGCAAATACCACAGTCCAGCATCAGCCCGCTTTCAAACGTATTAGCAAAACTGCGTCATAGTGTGGCTATATTTTACAACCGGACTATGATGACTCATTAAAAATAGAACACATGAAATCTTACCACATTAATGGTTGGTTGTTTATTGGTGACCTTAGACTCAGCAAATGCATTAATTTGTTCGTCAGCAGCCGCCATCATTGTAAATCCATCATTGACTAAAGCACACTACTATTCTCTCCTTATCAGTTAAGATAACGCCAAAATTGTCATTAGACAAAAAGTATACGGTATAAACAATGACGTGATGCAGCTAAGTGTTAATTCGTAGTTACTACGCCTGTGTTCAGAATAGTTAAGAGGGAAGTCCAGTTTAAATGAGTCATGGCTGAATATATCGACGATTGCAATTTCAAAGTTGAAAAAACGAAAGTAATTTTTAATTCAAAGACTCTTAAAATGTTTGATATACAGTAGGGCTCTTAATATACCTACTGTAGCCATGCAATATGTTTTTGAACTTATGAGTGATTTTGGGTTCTGATTACATTTCTATGTCAATAAAGAATCTCTGGCGGCAATTCCACCGGCGACTTTACTTCATTTGTGATTTTTTTGTTTGTTTTATTTTAAAGGCAAACCGGAGTCTCCGATATTCCATTTCTGTGCAAACTTCAATTTCTCATGAAATATCGAACGTAGAACAATGAAAAAATGCTGATTCGCAAGTAGAATTTTTTCTCATAATTTTGATATATATAGTATGTTGCAGTCATCAATACCGATCGGCTATAGCTAGTGAACTTGAAACGCAAAAAATGACGGTCACTCAGGAGTTCAAGTTTAAGGAGCTCATCAACTGTGGCGAAATGGGGTTAGTTAAGGCCACATACTATATATCAAAATGAGGAGAAAAAATTCTTCATGCGACTCAGCATTTTTTCATTGTTCTGCGTTCCATATTTCATGAGAAATTGAAGTTTGAACAGAAAATGGAATATGGGCGACTCCGGTTGGCCCTTAAGGAGACTATTATGTAGATACTTAATTTATAGTAGATAAGTTAAGTATCTACATAATACTCTCCTCAAAACAAAACAAACAAAAAATCTCAAATCATAAACATTGAATAGGCTATATAACACTAGTGTTATATATTCAATGTCACAAATTAAGTAAAATCGTCGCTGGAATTGCCGCCTTTTGAGATTTAGCATACATTTTATCAGTTAGGTTGTTGAACTATACTCCAAAGAAGGTTTAGGTTTGAAAATATAAATATAGAAATACAAAGCGATTTTTCGAGCGATAAAAGTATAATATAATCTTGTTTTCCATTGCATTATCATGAAATTCCAAAAATCAAAAATCAATCAATAAATCATTGTCCATGACCCACCAAGGTGGGATAGACGGCGCTCAATAGTAAATACTGTATCTTATACACATTAAATTTCCTCAAGTGAGCAGATAGCTTCATTGCTGTAGTCTGCAGATATTTCAGTTTTCTTAAAAGCTTGCCTCTTTAGAATCAATTGTTGCTAAATTTAGCCTGTTATACATTTTGGCGCCCCAATAATATCTTATTTTCAGTTTTACAGAGCATATATCATTGTACTAATTGTCTATCTAGGTTTAGTGCAGAACGATTACCATGACTATGATCTGTCAAGAATGTCGTAGACATGTTTAGCACATTTATACGCATATAACTATGATGGGTAAGGTATGTCAGATTTTCAGACTACTCATTGTTAAAATTAACTTTGTATAGTTTTACGAATAAAATTAAATTAAAAATTCACAACCGGTTTCGGCTTAGGCCATCGTCAAGTGCGATTGAAAATAGATAAAACAAAAGGTATGCAAGCTAACACAAAATAAAACTCATTGTCAGGATAACACACAGCATCGTCTAGTTAAGAATATTTTAAGGAAACACAGGAATAAGTTGACCCTCTCTTTAGTCTATGGAGCGAGCCAGACTTCTGAACCAGATAAAGGGTACGTTAAGTTACCATTTCTGGGTAGGATTAGATTGGAGTTGGCCTCTTGGATTGGAGATAGGGTCGATAAGAATGTGTCATTTTATTCTGTGGACTCGTTGGGTAAGCAACTGATTAATTGTAAACCTAAATTGGAGAAAGGGAGGAAATCAGGGGTTTATCAACTAGACTGTAATGATTGTGGTAACTTATATATTGGACAAACTGGGAGAGGGTTTAAAGAAAGAATAGCGGAGCATAGACGGGGGTAGGAAAACCCGACACTCAGTCCGCCTTTGCCCAACATATAAACACCCACAACCATGCCTGTGATTTCGATAATTTTAAGATCTTACATGTAGCCAACAAGGGGAAACTTCTTGATAATTTAGATACCATTGAGATTATGGAAGCTATGGTTAAAAACAAATCGTTAATTAATGACATAACCTTTTCAAGTAGTTCCCCCTTGTTGGCGCTTCCATTGGTTAATGTTTAATTGTTCAATTTAAATTGTTTACTTTATGCGATGCTGTGTGTTATCCTGACAGTGAGTTTTGTTTTTGCTTGCATACCTTTTGTTTTATCTGAGCCGAAACCGGTTGTGAATTTTTAATTTAATTTTATTAGTGAAACTATAGTTAATTTAAGTTAATTTTAACAATGAGTGACAGCAAGTTCTACAAAGTTACTAAGGAGACTATTATGTTTATTTTCAGACTAGTTAAGCGCCCCTAAGAGCTCTCCTATGCAGTTTGACGACTTCCACTGCGTGCGGTGAGTGACCGCAAATTCTAGCGAAATACATAAAACTAGTTAATTCTCGTAACAAACCACTATGTAAATAAATAAACAAACAGCAAGCTTATCTTAGGCCTACTATTGTATATATATTTTAATCGCTCGCTCAAAAAATCGCTTTGCAGCCAGGCATAACAAGAAAACACTGAAACCGCAGCTTTAAAATGCTTTACTAAAATACCATTTCTAAACTCCGACCACTTGTGCAAAATCAAAATTGTACAGGTGGTAGAGCTGTATGCATTACCACTAACATTTTCTTCGGATCTTATTTTATGACTAAGTATGACTTACATAAGATGTCATCAGTGCAGGCTACTAACCAATTCACGATCTCCAAATATTTTATGAAGTTGCCACATAACTTGGAGTTGCTCTGTGGTTTGACGTACCTGGTTATCAAAGGAGCCTTGATCTCCCGAATCAAGGCCATCCTGGGCGGAAAGATAAACTGTAAACCTCGACAAACTTAAAAATTCTCCATCTTCCTTGCCGGAAATCATGGATTGTAGATCATCTTCCATTATTTACACGTTACAGCAATGCTAGCCTTCAAGTTCAGGTTTTGAAGGTTTACAACGTTTTATGTATAACTTTGAGGTAACTTATAGAAAATAATAGGGCGTGTCGTTGGCAAAGCTCAAACCTGGAAGAAGAGGCTATTTAGCCCTAATTTTGGAAGCTGCCACAATTAACACTTTTATTTCAAAATTAACAGACAATCCACATTGTTTTCTTGCCAGAATAATTATATCACTGTATTTTCCTTTAACAAATCCAAGATCTTAATAATTATTAATATGCGAACAATATGTATGCTTTAAATAGAACATTTAACTTTAATTTTACTTTATTTACTTTAAAATAGACCATTCCAGAACACGTGACCTAGCAGAAGCTGCCACTATGCCCGGTGTGTAAATATCCGCCATTTTACTATATAATTTAATGAGATTTGGAAGCAAAGTTGTCTAAAATGAATTTAAAAATAATATTTGTAAGTAATTATGGCTTAAGCCTGCAAAATTTGGGGGTGGATATAAAGGCCCGGTACTTCTCGAAAATTAAAAAAATTGGGTTTGATCCCTTTTGGCTGCAAAGACGAGAGATGGCCCAAGGGGCATTTACCACATGGCCTCAGGTGAGCCTTGTCGACCTCACCTCATATTTAATTTTTAAAACGAGCTTCTTAACAGCAAGAGAGCTGAAAGCTTATAAGAGTCTCGAGGCTTTCAAACGGTATGAACGAGGCTGGCTGCAAGAAATTCTATGTTGCCAAGCCCTAGATGGAACGGTTGCAGTTGTTGGCACAGTAAGTAATAAGCCTACCTATTTATAATTATTTTTTGGGACATGTGAATCGAGTCGTGTGAAATTTCTTAATGAGACAATTATTTACCATTAAACTGTGAGTTTGATAAGGGTGTAGTGTTCTAATTGATCAAATAACAATGAAGTCGAAGTTGTTGGATATTTACTTTTTGACTTGCACTTAGTTGACTGCTGGAATGTTGTTGTTTTTGATTTGTAATAAATCATTTGAAGAATAGCTATTACGAAAAAGCATTTATTAATTTGACCCTGACATGCTTAAAATGAGTTAGAATACCTGTATCCTGCCAAATTATAAAAAACCTCGTACCTTCTACCAAACGTTGCTCGTTTCTAAAACTGCCGAAACAAAAAGTACCGCTAATTAAACGCACACAGAAACATGCCAAAGAAACTTACATGACGTCTAGAATAATTAAATGTAATCAGATTTTACGTGTAACTACGACCAAGGGGTATATCTTGCTTTAATTTTTGTCACCCATTAGAAACGCATGGGGTCCTCTTAAAACTAGGGCACTATGTAGACCTTGACATTTGCTTGCGTATTAGACACCTGTCCGGCTCATACAGTATTTTAGTGTTACAACTAAAGCTTTATTTGCTTTTATTATAGGTTAAACATTCCCAGAGAATGAATGCTCCAGCATTAACAGCTTGGGTGCACCTTACCATTGATGGGGCGGTCATTAGTGGTCACTGCAAATGTATGGCAGGTCTCGATGAAGTTTGCTCTCATGTGGCCACTATATTGTTTGCTCTCGTGCACAAGGCGAATGAAACATCTTGTACGCACCAGCTGGCGCAATGGCCTGTGCCAAGGTTGAAAGATGTCCACTATTCAAAACATGACGTGGGGGAAAGAAAGTAGGTCTTTCGGCACCACAAAACTGCCTAAGTTCGTACCAGAAATGAACGAAGAGGAGATAGGTGCATTCCTCAATGCAATTGAAGTGCAATCTGGTGAGTAATTCGCTATTCTCCACTGATTAGTACATATACTTGTTCATGACGCATTGATGATTGTTTTCGGAGTCGCAGGCTATATTACCTGCATTGTAGTACATATTTACATCATAACGTAGGTAATACACAAGACCTAGTCCATTCACAGCAACGTTAGTAATGTAATTACGTACTAATTATTATAAAATTACACGGCCAGAGTTACGTGATACTATAGTGCAATCCTTATACTTTACATACTCACACTTGGTTTTAGGAATAACGCCTGCCCTCTCCTATGTCACCGGACCACATTGTGACCGCTTAGCCGCAGCCCAGAAGCAGGTTTTGAACATGGACCTGGGAGACCTATTTGAGAAAGACTTGTTGGACTTTCCTTTAGTTTTGCTCCTAGAATTTTCACAAGGTAAATAGGAATTTAATTCTGACGATGGGTTCAATTATCGCCATTAGGGGAAAAACTTAATAAGTCTATGTAAAATAAGGAATATTAAATTGGCATAATGATAGTAATAATATCGGTAGCGCAACGAAAATGGAAGCAGTTTCGGAAGGATTGCTTGCCCAAGCCAGATTTTGGTTTTAGACAAAAAAAATATTTTTTGAAAATATTATGAAGTCGCTCCCTTATGCATTCATTACATTACATATTGTATTGATTTGTCTATTATGGAATATGCAATGACTGATTGACGACAACAGAAAGTGGCTGGAGGGCGAAGTGGAGGGGACGAGACGAAGAGGTATAAGAACCAGATTGAGGACGACCTCAGAAAGGCGGGAATGATTCCTGAAGAAGAGATAAGATGGCAGGGAGTAGTGGGGGAGACTCATAAATCACACAATAAGTTTATAATTACACACAAAATTGGACATTACGATGTATACAAAATACAAGAGGGACCCTGCTTCAATTTCAAGTATACCTTGACTGCCTAAAGCAGATTGAAACGACTCCTCGGCTTAACGCATACAGAAAACCAAAACCTTTTCAATTGGGCCCGGTACCTCCTACACAACCGGGTGGCCGGGCTCCAGGGGCGGAAAAGGGTCACTATGCTGCAGCGCGGCCAAAACTCTTTTTTAAGAATCATAACAATCCCATCTCCTTATATAGGGGACAGGACCAGCACCTCACCCTCCCTACCCGAGGGGGAGGAATAGGTGATAATTATAGTGAGGCATGAACGGTCCCAACTCTCTACCATCTTTCTTCGTGAGTTTAATTTATCGAAAAATGTAAGCTGGAACCCATAAGCCCGTCACTACTTGAACACGTGGTAATTTCTTTTGTTTCAGGTGTGAATATTAGCTTGAGCCTTGAGCAAGTTCAAGAAATCGAGAAATTGTCACGAGGCCAAGAAGGCGAGACGTGGCACCGGTATAGAAGAGGGCGTGTGACGGCGTCCAACTTCAAGAGTGCATGCACGTCTTCCTTGGAAAGCCCAGCTATTAGCACTTTAAAAAAAATATGTTATGCCGGACAAAGTCCGTTCTATAGTGCAGCCACTTCATATGGCAAAGACCATGAAGATGTAGCTCTTCGCGCCTATGTGCAGAATGTGCAAAATGTGCACCAGGACTTTAAGCTGAGGAAGTCAGGATTAATAATTAAGACGACGCATCCGATGTTTGGAGCTTCCCCTGATGCAATAGTGTCATGTCTTTGCAGTGGAGACGGCTGTGTAGAAGTGAAATGCCCCTTCAGCATGAGGAATCCAATATTAGCAACTACTGCGCTATGAAGAATGCTTGTCTGGAAGTTGGTAGTAGTGGCATAAGGCTAAAGAAAACCCATGCATACTATTACCAAATTCAGCTCCAACTGTTTGTTGGTGACTATAAATATGTTGATTTCATTGTGTGGTCTAACAAAGATATGTTTGTGGCCAGAGTATTACCTGATAGTGAATTTATTAAAAATAAGGTACAGAGGGCGAAAAACTACCACCAAAGGGTGATATTGCCGGAGTTATTAGGAAAAGCATTTACTAGAAATGTTTCATAAAAAAAAAAACATTGTGATATACGTGGAACCCCGTTAAAATGGTTTGAGAGGTATTTATCAAAAAGTAAGCATTTCAGACCAAGTGACCCTCTACCACTCACCTTCGGAGTACCCGAATGATCCATATTAGGCCCTGTTTTATTGCTTTCCAATTTTTTATATTAATATGAGTTTTTGATTCTTTTCCAGTGGATTCAAAGCAACGTTTCTGGCAGAGCCCCATGCAATTATACCATAAGAAAGAATCGACTGTACTATTGCAAAATAGACTGTTTTTATTGTGGTAATATGTCACGGAGAATTTTGAATAAATAAGTTTTTCTTACTCTGTGTGATAAGGCTAATATGTTCAGTCCATTTAAGGTGGCGATCGATTTTAACAGCAAGGTAAGTTGTTATTAGCTTTTTGTACTTCTCCACAAGTACTGATACCGTTTGTGCATTCGTGTATTGTCAGCTTCTCAATATTTATATTTGGGTATTTTTTGGGGGTAAAGTCATAAGATGTGTTTTACGTACTTACTGAAATAAAACAGGGCCTAATATGGATCATTGGGGTACTCCGAAGGTGAGTGGTAGAGAATCACTTACTTGGTCTGAAATGCTAACTTTTTGATAAATAACTCTAACTTTTAACGGGGTTCCACGTATATCACAATATTTTTTTTTTATGAAACATTCCTAATAAATTCTTTTCCTAATAACTCCGGCAATATCACCCTTTGATGGTAATTTTTCGCCCTCTGTACCTTATTTTTAATAAATTCACTATCAGGTAATACTCTGGCCACAAACATATCTTTGTTAGACCACACAATGAAATCAACATATTTATAGTCACCAACAAACAGTTGGAGGTGAATTTGGTAATAGTATGCATGGGTTTTCGTTAGCCTTATGCCACTACTACCAACATCCAGACAAGCATTCTTCATAGCGCAGTAGTTGCTAATATTGGATTCCCTCATGCTGAAGGGACATTTCACTTCTTCATAGCCCTCTCCACAGCAAAGACATGACACTATTGCATCAGGGGAAGCTCCAAACATCGGATGCGTCGTTTTAATTATCAATCCTGACTTCCTCAGCTTAAAGGCCTGGTGCACATTCTGCACATAGGCGCGAAGAGCTACAACTTCATGGTCTTTGCCATATGAAGTGGCTGCACTATAGAACTGACTTTGTTCGGCATAACATATTTTTTTTTTTAAGTTCAAATAGCTGGGCTTTCTTCACAAGAGGTACATCTTTATTGTCTTTGCCTATTACGCTGATGACACAGCCCTTCTCTTTCGTGGCAACACCTTGGCAGAGGCACTAAGCTCTGGCTAGTAAAATCTTGGTTGGATTCAAACCTACTAACACTTAACCTAAGTAAAACACATCTTATGACTTTTTCCCCCAAAAAGACCCTAACATAAATATATACGAGCTGACATTCAATTCAAGAGCACAGTCTATTCTTTCTTATGGTGTAAATGCATGGGGCTCTGCTACAAAAGTTTCTTTGAATCAACTGGAATTACAAAAAAAAATCGTATTATAGGTAATGTAGCGGTAACCTTATTTAATGTAAATTGTTTAATTTGTTCATTTAAACACCTACTAAGACGGGTATTCCATATACGTCAATCGTCAACGAAAAATTGAAAAATGACGTAAATTGACGTGGTAGCAGAATTTTTAGTATGTCTTTAATGTCTGCTAAAACGTCATTTTTCAATTTTTCGTTGACGATTGACGTATATGGAATACCCGCCTAAAGTTATGGATTCACGAGAAAATAACATATCGAGGAAACTCCATGTAGAACAATAAAAATATATTTTAATCAACATAAGTTAAACAACAAAATTTATTTTGTATTAACTCTCTTCTAACATATACATATTTACATACGTAACACACACACACCTGCACACCTTAATTTTATACTTCAGTTATTAGTGGTACAATTTATCATTTCATGTATACTTGTATTGCAAAATTGGAATAATTATATATTTGATTTGATGTGAAGTGAGCTATTTTAATTTTAATACCCATATCGTACCCTAATCTGTTCGGTTTAGATGCTCTATTATCATTCCCTTAATGTCCTCTTTAATAGATTAAAAAGTTTAATTGAATTGTATGACATACCTGATGTTAGCAAGCTTAGGCCATATAATACTTTAGGCACGACATAGTAGATGCACTGCATGAGAAATTTCGGGCACATTACCTCTTCTTTTATTTTATAATTTTGACAGAGGCGGGGTGCTGCGTGCGAAAATTTGAGGACTGCGCTATGGCCTTCTCAGGTGTTAGGCACCTGCGTTTGACACAGGTTAACGAGACATGCCGCAACATATACCTCTTGATCTGGAATAGAATAGTTAGTGCCAGATGTAGCAAGAGCAGAGAGGGGAATAGTACCCCTAAACCTAGTAAATTTTTTTTTCAAGCAGCCTATAACCCTCTCTACATGGATTCGGACGTTCGCGATGCTCCGCGTTTTCTCCACGTCCAATGGATGTAACTGTGATTTGCCCTTAGTAAATGCGGGGATCACTAGATCTGCGTGCTGCATTCTGACCTCATCTTCTATCAAAAACCCCCTGTCAGCCATTACGACATCTCCGGGGAGGAGCAGGTCTAATATCCCGCAATGGGTAGTCAAATGCTTGTCGCTCGTGCGACCCCCCCAAGCTTTTGAAATAAAGCATACTGTTCCTTGTGGAGTTATGCCAATGAGAAATTTCACAGTGTGATGATGCTTGTAGTTAGACCACATTTGAGCAGATTTTAACGGGTCGGATGATGTTTCAGTGAATACTTCAAAACAATCTAAAATTACAGTAATTTTTTGGCCAAAAGCTTTTTTGAATGATAACGGCATAGTTTTTCTTAAATTTTCCCTGGTTGCCCATACAATTAGACTTTTTAACCTATTAAAAATGACATTAAGGGAATGGTAGTAATTCTCGGAAAGGGTGTACGGAACCATGTCAAAAAGATATGATAAATATTTGAATGAAAAATTCAACCTTAGTTTCATTAAAACAATTAAAAGCATCTGAAATGGTGAAAGTACCCTGTTGTGATGGGTCGGGAGGTAATCTGCAACCTGCTGAAATATGAGAAATAAATGGGCTGACGTCGGCAATCCCGTATAAAAGCAGGTCTTCTTTCCGTCTCGATCAGCCTTGAATGAGTCTTCATTAAGGGTCAATGTGTTCACTTTCATACGCAGATCGTACACCATACTGGTGCGATTTTGAAGCTCATTCAACACATTTTGTACGTCAACACCGGTCCAATCAGTTTGGCAGCTTTTACTAGGCGCGGAAAAATCTTCATTGCTTTCAATGGCAGGTGATATTGGGCCAACGTCTTCCTCCTGACAAAGAAACATAATTTTCAATACGCATCGGCAACACAATAATTAGGAGGGTGCAAAGCTTCGACGAAAATACACATTTTAAAAATAAGTTTCAAAAACTACAACTGGTCCGGCACAACCTGCTATTGCACCGCTGTCTTATTAGTCGCTTATTAAATGTTTGGTGGCCATGAACAGGAATAACATTACTGTTACTGTATGCACTGCAGATTAACATTGCCGTCAGGCCCATAACCAGGGAAACCTTTTGAGGAGGGGAGGCTACCCTGGCCAATTGCCTGACTGGCTTATTATAACTTGGACGGCTTACCATGGCTGCTGCCCCAGTTGAAGATGGTTAACTCGTACTTGAAACTTGTACACCTTTCACTAGATGTAGGCCCTACTGTAGTTAAGTTATCAATCTACATCTGTAGCCGAGTTGGACAACTTACAATTCACTAATGGGTTTACTAAAATTTAAGTTCTAAACCTAATATAAATAAACGCTATATGATATGTAACGGAGTGGGCCACTTACATGATGAGTGGGTAAAGGTATCGGATCGGCACAAAGTCGTTTTCGAGCTCTACAGTGTCTAGCAACTTTTTCTGCGCTGGTCATTCCACCTGTTCTATTATAACCCATATTCTGCGATGGTACCCAATCAGGATTAGTATCATCCTCTAATGCGCTAGGTTTGCCTAAAACAAAAACATGTCACTATTTGTGCTAAATTATCAACAATAAACTAAGGAAATTAGCTTCATGGCTTCATGAACTTAGGACACAGCCCAGGAATTAAGCTTACAGCTAAAGAGAGCTTCAAAAACTACATTTTTTATGACTTGTGGGACTTCGTAACCCTAAGCTGTATTAGGTACTGCGATCGGCGGTCTTATTCGTTATTACACCATGAATCCATGATCGGCATATCGTCTGCAAACATTTCAACAAGTGAATTAGCAAAACTAGCCTGTATCTGTTCTACACATCACTAACAACATTTGCTGGACTAACAACGTCACCAGCGATGCCTTGGGAGAGAAAATTACATAAATATACACTAGGGAAAGTGCGTTTAGAATGGAGTTAGGACTGGCCACTAAACGATGATTAAAATTCGGAATAAACAGTCACAAATGAAGAAAGTCTACCTGATATAAAATGTTACGAACAGACTCTTTGATGTTTTGCCTTCAATTCAGTAAAGTCGTCTCTTTTGAAAACCGCCAACCATCGAGACCTCCGTACACGAGACAAATCATTCATTTCTTGTGTTCCGTGTGTCAAAATTGCTGGAATTCTGAAGAAAGAACGTTTGTCCCGTCTATTGTCTGCACCACAACCCACAACACAGCAGAAAACCATGATATTTTGAGTAAAATCTTTGAAATGAAATTCAAACATACAGGAACGCCATTTAAAATAAACTAAATAAAGTATTAAAGTAAACAAGTGCCTAAAGTGCCGCCTTTCCCTGACTGCAGCCACGGTCCCACCGAGTGGCGGCAAATTCAAATGCCGATTGCGGCCACTCTCCCGGTTTTCCATCACATTCCATGGGATCAAAGCCGATAATCCCATTTTTTTTATTTATCTTGCCTTCATGTCTACCGCTTATTCACATCCGTAAGAACTTAAGTCCATATTCATTTCAAAATTTAATTAAAAGCACGAAAAGTAAGATAAGTCAGCCAAACCCTATGGAAATACATGGAGTAATGGCGCCCTGACCGGCCCAACCAATCAGAGTGATCCAGAAGTGACGTCATTCTGGAACGCTCTATGAACTAGCATCGAGCATTGCCGATGGCCATGGCGTCATGCTTTCTCATCACGCATGATTTATGGTTTGGTTGGCACCCTTGGGCCCTCTTGCGCAGTGACGTCACAGTAAGAGGGCGGAGCTAACAGCGCATGCGTGATTGCGAATATAATGTAAACAAAATCAGCTGTTCGGCCATTGGAGGATATAAAGTGCATTGAGCGCTATTGATAAAGTTTTCAGTTGTTATTATTCATATTTCTAGCGTTATGTATTAAGCATTGCTACTATGGCTTGTGTAATAGTGATACGAGAGAGGTCCGAATTATATCGTTCCCCAAGCCACTGGAAAACTTGAGAAATGCAAGTGGTGTTTGCATCTTTGTGGCAGAACGAAGTCCACAATATTTAAAGTTACAAAATACATATATGTATGCATGGCCGTGCCCAGGGGGTGGTCCATGGGGTCCGCACCCCCCCCCCCATCCCCCGAAATACATTTCTGCAGGTAAACCTGTATGGTTTGACGAATTTATTCATTAATTCATTAATAAATTAGGTTAAAAAATGTTTGCCCCCCCCCCGAAATCATAACCTGGGAACAGCCTTGCATATATGTTCAAAACATTTAGTGGATCCTAGTGGGCCAACAAAAGATTTTCCAGACCCAATCGCACAGTCGATTGAGATCATGGCCGTAGCCAAGGGGGAGTTCAACCTCCTCCCCCCCCCCCCCACCGTGATGAAACGGCTTGATACTAGATAGAATCGGATTTTGAGAGGAAAAATATGTACTACTATGTAATATCCAATTAAATTTCTGACGCCCCCCCCCCCCCCGGCCTTGATTGGGATCAATAATGTATATTAATATATATCGTCGTTACTTTCCAGTGGCCATGGGTCCGGACCCCCCCCCCCCGAAATAATTTTTTTATGTAAACCTGTATTGCTTGATAGCCATTAATTCAATAATGAATTACGTTAAAAAAAATTGGAACCCCCCCCCCCCCCAAACGAAAGCTGGGCACGGCCTGTGGCCCTACGAAAATTAACTGCTTTGGTGCTCAGATACTAAATTGAATTCTAGTGATATTATTATGGAGAGACAATAACCCTTTTTACGCTACTAATATTTACAAGCAACATGATAGGCCAGCGTGTCGGCAGCCCAGCTGACTAGGCTATATTTCATGGTAGTTATACAGTAAAGCTGTATGGTTATGGTAATGAATCATTACTAATACATTAATTGTAATATGTATAAGCAAGCTTAGGCTCACAAACCCATTTAAAAATCTGTTCTGCCCTCGCGGAAGTATCACAACCAATGAAATAAAATTAGATACACAAGTAAATAATAGTTTTCAACAATTATTTGCAGCTACTTTGCCGTAATTTTTGTCAGTGCCCGCGCAAGTATTGAAGAAACATGTAAATAGCACTAATTTGCCATTTAAAAGCTAAAATTTCTTAAAATAAAATAAATTTCATTGGAAAGCCTATACACTCTGTAGCTTGTCGAAGGACGATGCAATTGAATAGGCAGTGTAGACTTGAATTGGTTTGTATTGCAGTGCTTCGACTCAAGTTAGAGTAATTTAACACACAGTGGTTACAATATGAGCTGTGAGACGAGAACGATACATGCTTACAATTAATATTGAATTTGATCCAGCCTGCTTCCATATAGAAAAACCAACTCTGTGTCCACAGCTAAAGGAGCTGATGAGACACAGAGGGTAGATTAAAGATATTATTGAATAAGAGAAATAAATACGTAAAAGGAAGATTGAGGAATATTGAATTATCTGAATGTGAACAGCGCCATCTACCGGGAAAAAGGTGAAGCTGGAAGCAGACTGGTTATTACACATGTGGGACTAAGTGGTCCCCACATTACCCCCCTCCTAAGACTGGAAGTCGGAGAAATGTCGTGGAACGTGGACGTGACGACCTGAGCGAGTGGTGCGAGTCGGTGGTGTCGGCACGACGTCAGTGGCAGGAAGTGGTGAGGAGACCTTCTCCTGAGGTTTATCTTGAGCAGGATGCTGATGCGGGGGGTTGATCGTAGACTGGTGAGACGGTTCGTCTGTACTGGCATTAATGTAGGCCGGCTTGACCCTGTCCATTGACACAGTAACCGCACGACCGCGGCTTGAAATCGTAACTGTTTTGTCGGTGCGACTTAACACAGGGAATGGTCCCGCATAAGGACGTTCGAGGGAAGCACGGACGTGGTCTTGTCTCACGAAAACGTGCGTGGCCTTGGCAAGGTCTTGTGGGATGAATGTTTGATGAGCCCCGTGTCTCTTGACGCGAGTGGGGCGTAGTGAGTCGAATTTCCTTCGAAGTGAGATGAGAGTGTCCGCCGGACTCTGATTTGAAGGAGGAGTTGTCAGCATCTGTCCTGGTAGTTTTAATGGTTCACCATAGACCAGATCTGCTGGAGAAGCTTGAAGATCTTTCTTAAGAGTGGCGCGCATGCCCAGTAAAACTAGCGGAAGGGCTTCCGTCCATTTGTCATTGGCATGACACATAATGGAGGCTTTGAGTGAGCGGTGCATACGCTCTACCATGCCGTTGGATGCAGGGTGGTAACTGGTAGTCCGTGCATGGTGAAATCCGCATAATCGGGCCAGGTCAGCAAACAAATGGCTCTCAAACTGTCGGCCGCGATCTGTAGTAATTGTCTCCGGGCACCCAAACCGGCTGATCCAGCAGGAAATGAGGGTTCTGGCGACGTTTTCGGCGGTGATGTTCACCATAGGAGCGGCTTCCGGCCATCGCGTGAAACGGTCAACGAGTGTTAACAAATACGTGTAGCCTTCCGACGGTGGTAATGGGCCTACAATGTCGAGGTGTATGTGCTGAAACCGTCGGTCAGGCTGAGTAAAGGTTCCAATCGCAGTGAGGGTGTGTCGATGTATCTTGGACAATTGACAGTTGACACACAGACGAGCCCAAGCGCGGCAATCCTTACGGATAGAAGGCCATATGTAGCGTTGGGCAACCAGGTTAGCAGACGCTGCTATTCCTGGGTGATGTAGGCTGTGTAGGTGCTCGAAAAGTTGTCGACGTAATGGTTTGGGCACAAATGGGCGTTGTATGTCTTGACTAGAATCGCACGTAAGGACTGAATCAGAGCCCGGAATGGGAACATCAACGAGGATGAGGGACGTCTTTCTACTGGACCGAAGCTCTTTGAGTTCTCTGTCGTCTTTCTGAGCAGAAGAAAGTTGCTCAGGAGATACGGGAGTAGAGATTGCTTCGATTCTTGAGAATGCATCAGCGGCCATGTTGTCCTGCCCAGCGATGTATTGGATGTCCGTGGTGAATTGAGAGACGAATTCCATTTGCCGCATTTGGCGAGGTGAGCAACTTGTTTTTGGATTCTGAAAAGCGTGCGTCAACGGTTTGTGATCGGTATACACGACAAAAGCGCGCGCTTCTAGCAGGTAACGGAAATGACGAATGGCGTCGTGTACCGCAAGCAATTCGCGATCGTAGGCGGACCATGTTCGTTGGTTTTCTTTAAGTTTCTGCGAGAAGAATGCTAATGGCTGCCAATGATCGTTGATCCGTTGTTGGACTGTAGCTCCGATACTGGTGTCTGATGCATCTGTGACTAGTGCAATCGGAGCCGTATGATCTGGATGCGCGAGTAGGGTGATGCGTGCCAGACTGTGTTTGCATGAGCTGAAAGCTTCGGTAAGCTTTGTTGTCCATGGTATCGTAGCGTTCCCTTTTACCTTGTCTCCAGATAACAACGTGTTGAGTGGTGCTTGTTCGTTGGCTGCATTTGGTAGGAACCGGCGGTAGTAGTTAATCATGCCAAGGAAACGGCGTAGATCTTTGAATGTCTTTGGAAGAGGGTATTCAGTGAGTGCCTTTACCCTGTCTGGTAGGGCTTGTGTGCCTTCTGCTGACACGAGGTAACCAAGAAAGCTGATTGACCCAACGCCGAGGGTACACTTGCTAGGATTAATGACTAGGCCATATTCTCGGAATCGTTGGAAGAGTTGACGTAGGTGTGATTCGTGCTCCTGCTTATCACTCGATGCAACCAGTACGTCGTCGATGTATGAATATGCCCACGGGAGGTCGCGTAGGATGTTATCCATGAAGCGTTGGAAGGTTTGAGCAGCATTGCGAAGACCGAATGTCATGAATGGGAATTCGAAAAGGCCGAACGGAGTATTTATTGCTGTCTTTGGAATGTCACCATTGGAAACTGGTATCTGGGTGAATGCTTTGACCAGGTCTATTTTGCTGAATACGGTTTTTCCTCGCAATTCTGCACTGAAATCTGCGATGTGGCGGACTGGGTACGCGTCAGGAATTGTTCGAGCATTGAGCCGTCTGTAGTCCCCGCATGGGCGCCATGAATGGTCGCTTTTAGGTACTAGGTGTAATGGTGAGGCCCATGGGCTGTCGGACGGACGACATACGCCGGTCTGGATCATGTCGTTGAACTCCTTTTTGGCGATAATAAACTTGTCCGGGGCCAACCGGCGTGGGCGAGCGGAGACGGGAGGTCCGTCTGTCGTTCTAATGTAGTGGACCGTGGAGTGTTTGACCTGGTCTGTGGGTTGTCTCGGCCGCGTGAGGTCGCTAAACTCCTCAATTATTACTTTTAGACTGGCCGGGGTACTGTGCGGTATTGTTAAGGTAGAAACGCTAGGTTGCTTGGAGGGGCTTTGACACAGGTTCGCCTTGCGATGCGTTGTCCCGTCGATCAGCTTTGAGTTCTGGAGATCCACCAGCAAATTAGAGGCTGCGAGAAAGTCTGCACCGATGATGGGTTGCGTGACATCGGCAATGATGAAATTCCAACGGAAACTGCGTCGTAATCCCAGGTCCAGTTGTTGAGCTGTTGTTCCGTACGTATTGATGATTGTGCCATTGGCGGCAGTCAGCTCGAGTTGAGTACGACGGAGCGGTAGGTTGAGACGGGCACGTGGAAAAACGCAGATGTCGGACCCTGTGTCAATGAGATAACGTATCTTGGTGCAAGGGTCCGTGATAAGAAGGCGATGTGAGGTTTTAAGCAGGTGTGTAGTGGCGCAGGCAGGCCCTGCCTTTACTGGCTGCGATCGTCGTTTTTCGGAAATCTGCATGGCTGCTGGCACTTTCTGGCCTTCCTCCCATAGGTTTGGTGGTAAAAACACCAAGTTGGGTCTTGTTTAGGCGCTGGTGAACGGAACTGGCGCTGGAACCGTGGCTGTGTGGCACGTTGTCCGTATCTGTCGGCGAACTGTGCCTGTAGAGCCGCGACGTTCTCTGTTAACGTCTTCAATAGGTCCACAGGGGCCATTGTGCACTCAAGAATCCGGTCACGTGTTGCTGAATTGATGGTGGCCATCTTGTCGGCGAGGTTCGCGACGTCACCTAGTGACAGGTGATCATGACCGATGATTGCCAATTGTATAGCGTGCGGGAGGCGAGACGTCCAAATGGTGCGTAAAACCGAGTCTGATATGGCTTTCTCTGCGAGGGCCCGTAGTCTCCGGAGAAAAGAGCTGGGAGTTTTGTCCCCTATGTCTTCCGACATTAGTAGCTGAATGCGACTGCTTGCTGGAAGACTCATTCGTTGGATTAACTGCGTTTTTAGCTCAGTGTATGGGTTTACTGGTACTGGGGCAGCTAACAAATCTGAGATCTCGCTGAGGGTACTTTGGTCGAGCGCTGAAAGGACGTGGTAATATTTCGTCGTTTCCATTGTGACCCCAGCAAGTGCGAACTGAGCCTCCGCTTGAGTGAACCACAGTGCCGGTGACAGGTTGGCCGACTGTGTCCAGAAGGGTGGAAGCTTGACCGAGACTGCCATCGTACTAGCAGGGCCTGTCATCTTGGTTGTAGCCGTGGGTGTCGGTGTTGTGGCTGTAGCAGTTGTAGCTGTAGCGGTTGTAGCTGTAGCGGTCGTAGCTGTAGCGGTTGTAGCTGTAGCGGTCGTAGCTGTAGGGGTTGTGGCTGTGGTCTGCGGCATCTTGCAGGTTGTGGCTGTGCTGCTGCGGTGAATGTAGCTGCTCCGGGGTGGTTTCCACCGCCTATGGCCGGATGAGACGTTCTGGAAGCTGGAACTGGAACTGGAACGGGCTGGAACTGGCTGGAAGCTGGAACTGGAACTGGAACGGGCTGGAACTGGCTGGAAGCTGTAACTGGAACTGGCTGGAACTGGAACTGGCTGGAAGCTGGAACTGGAACTGGCTGGAACTGGAGCTGGCTGGAACTGGAGCTGGCTGGAACTGGAGCTGGCTGGAACTGGAGCTGGCTGGAACTGGAGCTGGCTGGAACTGGAGCTGGCTGGAACTGGAGCTGGCTGGAACTGGAACTGGCTGGAACTGGAACTGGCTGGAACTGGAATTGGCTGGAACTGGAACTGGCTGGAACTGGAGCTGGAACTGGAGCTGGAACTGGAATCTGGAAGGCTGCTTGTTCCGTTGTCGAGGGTCACCAATGTAGCTTGTCGAAGGACGATGCAATTGAATAGGCAGTGTAGACTTGAATTGGTTTGTATTGCAGTGCTTCGACTCAAGTTAGAGTAATTTAACACACAGTGGTTACAATATGAGCTGTGAGACGAGAACGATACATGCTTACAATTAATATTGAATTTGATCCAGCCTGCTTCCATATAGAAAAACCAACTCTGTGTCCACAGCTAAAGGAGCTGATGAGACACAGAGGGTAGATTAAAGATATTATTGAATAAGAGAAATAAATACGTAAAAGGAAGATTGAGGAATATTGAATTATCTGAATGTGAACAGCGCCATCTACCGGGAAAAAGGTGAAGCTGGAAGCAGACTGGTTATTACACATGTGGGACTAAGTGGTCCCCACAACTCCATGTTAAAATAAGGGGGTGATGTCCGAGAATCAGGGGTACCCCCTCCCTTTCCGACAGCCCGCCATCTTTGTTTTACCTGCGCAAAACTCTCACTATTACAGGGATCTAGAGCTCTACAGATGCCGACCAATCACAAGCAAGCATGGACACATTGTTTGTTATAAAGCCCTTTTTCTACTCAACACTAGTGGTGGGTCGTTCTTACTGGAGCCGTTCCTATGAACGTTCCTTAAGGCTTGTGCTAGGAGCTAGTTGCAACGGATACAAAAATATTAGGTTCTTGAGGAACGCAATGCAAAATGGAACCCTTTTTCCACGTGTAAACTGTAAACACATCAACACATCAGCTGTAAGATATAACAAAAAACAATATATGTAGCCTCCATTGACCATTTGCTTCCGTCTTCCCGGCTTGGCATTGGAAACTGTTTTACACCACGTATTGGGTATTTAAAACGTTCAAAATGATTTTTCTGTGCTGGTTTTGTGGAGTAGTATTTCAATTCAACAACTCATTAATGCGGCATTTACGTACTTTCCATAAAAAGGATAACTGTGACACACTGACACATTTAATTTGAAGAAATTCTTTCTACGGCCCTATCTGCCCTGATTGTAAAGAGGTGTTTGTAACATACGAAAAGTTACGCGAGCATATTGAGGCCGCTCACTCCATTGGCATATCTTTCAGTGTGGAAACGTTCAAGACAACGGAAAGTAAGTTCAATGTAGTTGTTCTTTAAATGCTAAGTTACATACTGTGGAGCTAGGGCCTATAATAGGTAAAAATATAAGCTACACCAAGCTTGTGTTGGCCTAACTGATTATCATTTCTCGCTCAAGTCAGGGCTTTGCAATCAAAGGCATAGAGTAATTACTCTGGCAGTAATTTTCCCCTATTAAAATTTTTGGCAACACTAAGGGGAATTTTTTTTCATTTGGTCAAATAGACTATATTATGATTATATAACGGTTATGGGCTATAGCCAGTATGGGTATGGCCAGTATGGGTGGAATTTTCGATCCTCAATGCTGATGAATGTTCTAGTTCTTTTGCCTCCTACTGTTCAACTTCTACATTAAAAAAAAAACATTACAATTATTAGGAAAGCAAATTTGCGTTCCGGGTCAGGTTGGCTAGATAATTTGTTTTAAACACTTCATAATGTAGTCAGTGATTTGACATGGACATCAGCTAGGAAGGCTACTAAACGGTGTAGGCTAAACTGAATTTTGTATGTTCAGACTCGCCGGACTGAAATATTTAAACCTAAAATGCTAAAAAAAGGCTGTGAAGTCAAACCATTATTTTATTGAGTGTATTGCTTATTTAATATGGAATTTTAACACAATAGACATTTTTTAAATTAATTCCATCTTTTCAGATTTGACTACCGCGGGCGCCTTGGCATTATTGAGTCGGAAAACCCACATAGCCTATGTCTGAGTCTGGTCTGGAACAGTTAAACCACAGAACAACATAATATATAAATAAGCTATGAAACAGGGAGTTGGTTTGATGCATAAAAAAACACACATTTTACAGAATTACAGTTGATTTTACAATTTTGTTCTTGATTATATTGCAACTTATTGAAATATTGATTGGTTTTTAAAACTCATTAAAACTTAGACCTACGGGCTACGCATGTATCGCAGGCCTACCATATCCCCCTTAGCAAAATTTCTTTACCGGTACCTTCCTTTTACCCTATCTTGAAGCTTCAATTAAGTTAGGTACTTATATTACGATAGCAATGAACCCTCTATAAAAGGCTATATAAGTAAGCCCTATATTTGACTACTTGTACGTACCATTAAATACTCCTCGTTATACCTATTATGTATCCTACTGGATTATCCTTAAGCAGCTAAGGGACGACTGTACGCAGCTTGGAAAGCTGTACCTATAAGAATTAAGTAGAGAAACCTATTTGCAGGACAAAGGTTGTCTTACGTAGACTACCGCACCTTCAGTAGCCACAAGGTATCTTATGGTATAAGTAGGCCTATAACCTGATGTTGCAGTAAGGCTACATTAAATAAGTTTTACTGCAATTGCTAGGCCTAGTCTATAAAATATAGCTCTGAAACTTTCTAAAATATCACTAAAGATATAGAAATGTTGTTGTTGTTGTTTCTAACGCCTGCTTTCAGCATTTCTGCTTTTTAAGCAACCCTGTCAGCCTGGCGGGGGGAGTGAGTCTGTTTGTTAACTTGAGGCACCCTAAGGGCAGACTCTTTCACCTCGGGGAAAGGGGGGTTGACTAACAGGGTGGACCTCCTGATTATAGTGGATTCCGAACCACTTGGGGAACATGGTAAAGTCACACGATTAAATCGGAGGTGACCAGGACTCGACTTATACTGCCTAAGCGAATAATCATGTCCCACCAGGTTCCCCTGCCAACGCTGTGCACACTACCAAGTTGCCGCAGTTTGAAACATGCTCTGCTCTAATGGAATCAACATGGTAAGGCCGTTGGCAAGATATAGAAATAGAAAGGTTCACCAGTGGCCCCTAATCCACCAATCCTCGTGTATTCCGGATATCCCCATTTTGCATTGCGTTCCTCAAGAACCTAATATTTTTGTATCCGTTGCAACTAGCTCCTAGCTCAAGGAACGGCTCCATTAAGAACGACCCACCTCTAGTGTTGAGTAGAAAAAGGGCTTAACATACAATGTGTCCATGCTTGCTTGTGATTGGTCGGCATCTGTAGAGCTCTAGATCCCTGTCTCACTATTCAGTTGATTTTTGTTTACAGTTTACACTCCACTTTAACTTTACTGATTTGTATCCTTTATTAAATCCTTTTCTTCATATAAGGCATAAGAACTGTGTACTGTAAAGTCTCGAAACTATCTGTAAATGGACTCCAATTATCCTTTTATCTATGGTTTAGAACATCAAGTAAGTGGTCATTGTGGTATAAATCACTACCTATTTAATCTCTCCACAAGCTCGACGTAAACTTGTTCTTGTAATATAGGCTATTAGAACGGAGAACCTTAGATGAATGCTGTGTTTGGTAGAGCAGCACTAATGGCTTTAAAATAGTACTTAGTACTGGGGTAGACTTTGTAAACTGCACAAGAAAAACTGTAATATACTATTTACTTACTTTACTTACTAATTGAAATTGAAAACTATTCTCTATTGACTATACGTCTATACAGCGGGAGTACTAGATACCGTGCCAAAGCAAAGTGAGTGAAGTGACTCACCTTTCACCAAGCAATTTTACATTTCCATAGGCTATATTAGATATGAAATTCAACAGCTATTTTGAAGGCGTTATATTAAAGTTAAAAAAGAAAGAGTCGGTGATAAAAAGAATAAGATTTTGTTCACTAATGAAAATGAAAATCAAGCCACATACATTATGACTGATACGTATACGGTGTATGCATTCTGATTGAGGACCAATGACGAAATTTCGTATTTCGTATTATTATGTGTCTTTTATAAAATTCAAATATTGTGGTGTCATTTAAAAGTACTTGACAGGAAACAGCAATAATGGTGTAAGTATGCATGCATCACACCCGGGAGACTATAGAGTTAATTTTATCGAATTGTATCGTAATTAAATGTAAATGACATTTATGATATTTTGTGCTACATTTCAGGCAAGAACCCTAACTTCACAGCAGCATGAATCGGATACCGTAAAGTTTATGGTGGGAACTCAGTCTTTGAAACTTGATCAAAACCAGATCCATGTTATTGAAGTCAATGAAGATAATTCAAATGTAGAGACAACCATCTGTCCTCACAGTAAAGGCGAGTTGTGGCATATTTCTGCATCGCCCCATGATGCTGATGTTATAGCAACAGTTTATAATACAACAGGTAACGTATGTTTTATGTGAGAGAGAAAATACTTCAGCTACGTCTATTTTGTAAATTTTCAGGACTGCGTATTCGGACACGTCACCCTACTATCTGCTTTTCTTTTACAAAATTACATTTCGCTGGAAATGGCGATTACGGAACTATCATTGAAGAATAAATAAATGGAATGTTCCCCTACATTTTGATCTAAATTATACAAGGTAGTAAATTTGTGGCCTTCACTAACATTGATTGGCCACATTGGGAAGCTGAAGAGCATATAATCAAAAAATTGCGAACTTTCCATGCCTTCCACAACTGTTAGTGGCAGCCACACTTGGTTTTACTTTTATGACAGCCTGTGCCAGGGTTTATGTTGTCAGCCGATCATAGTTCTAGCCCTAGCTGTGCGTTTATTTTTATTTCAATATTAGCTCTACTGTCCTTATTTCCCACGAAAGTTAATTTAAAAAAAAAAAACTGATAGTAGGGGTCTCCAACAGTCTCTTAAAAGGATTACTTTCCTCGATCAATCTTTTAAGAAACTTTTAATAGAAGATGAAAAAAAATACTATGAATTAGGTGAGAAGTCAAAGCCATAACATAATTATGCAAGGTCCCTCTGATATAATCGTTGTTTTAGATGAAAACGTATGTTATATGAAGAGTGCTCTATGGAAGATAGAAAATGGTTCGCTGGCATTATTGACTCAGCTACCTGTGGATCAAATAGGTCACGATGTTAAACAAACTTGGTTCCATCCAGATGAAGTTAATAAAGTGCTTACTATTGTTGATAACCATTACATCATTTGGGACATCTGTGAGGCTGAAGCAAAGGTTAGGTGATATGCAACAGTTGTTGAGTTTTATTTTCCATCTATGTCTTTCCTACAATACCTTGGCCTACATCTTGGTATTTGCAACTCAGCTGAATGCCCCTCCCAATCCAAATGTTATTTTTATATCGCATAATTGTATCGTATTTATCTATTAATTCAACTGAATATTCTCAAGGCTTAGACTTTTACGGAGTGTCTGTTTATATCGGACTATTTGACCACGAGGATCTTATGCCTCCACAGTTATGACAACACAATTGAAGTGTAAAAATAATGTGGTAATTATTATTACTTTAAGAACTCATCGTCTGGTACATTAGAAGATAAAAAAGGCCAACCACGATTTACTTGTGGCAAGTGGAATCCTCATCACAATGTTTCACAAGTTACCACTGGAAATGAAGGAAGCATAAGAGGTTGGGATGTTCGAACATCTAAACAAGTTTGGGCTATCGAATCGGCACATACACAACTTGTCAGGTACCTACATTCAGCTAGATATTGTGTTTCTTATTACCGGTGATGAAGTTGTGAATGTAGTAGTAATCACCTTCGTGTTTGCTTGTCTCAATAGGTAATAGATTTTTATAGTAAGAACACTCAATGTTTGTCCTAACGGCTAATCGCTGATCGCTGCTCGTTGGATTTGTATTGCAGATTCCCATTAAAAACAATTAAGGCTGGATATTAAAATTAGCTGCCGTGTGAAAAATTTATGTTTAACAAGGGGCGTGCTGATTCTAAATCATCTATTTTAATCAAACTATACGATATCTACAGATTTTTAGTAGAAATTTACATTTCAATCTAATAGAAGACCTACTGTGCTGCACCTCTATGGATTGCAAATTGACGAGGAATGATGAATTTTGTTTTATCATAACGCTACGCTCTTTGGGGCTGAAAGTTTGTACGTAATACAATACAGTGGTTTTGAGTGTGAAAATTTTATGTGAATCTCCATTATTTTTACTATTTTAGAGATTTTGACTACAATCCAAACCGACAGTACTATTTAGCAAGTTGTGGTGATGATGGCTGCACACGGTTTTGGGATATTCGCAATACATCTTTGCCAGTAATTACCCGATCTGATCATTCCCATTGGTTCGTAATTGTTTGATTTCCTCTAAAGGGCTAGTTTATACTTAATATAAAAAAAATCCGTGCATTGTATGAGTCCACGTTTTTTTATACATAATTTTATACATAAAATCTCACACTAGATGCGCAGGCTATTCTATGGGATCCCAAATTAAAAATTACTACTCTTTCGTAAATATAGGTTTAAGGTAGCTCATTAATTTATTATTTTCAATTTAGGGTTTGGACCGTGCGCTATAACCATTTTCACGATCAATTAATACTGACCTCGTCAAGTGACTCGCGTGTTTTCCTGTCGTGTGTTTCGGGGATATCTTCGGAGCCGAGTGGTCACATCATGAGCGATGAAGAAGGCGACGGAACTCGTGACAAGTAGGTTTAAGGCGGCTATTCCACCGACGTCCTTTTTCATTGTGGATGTGCATGACGTGGTAGCAGACATCGTTAATAAGTCTCTGCCATATTTTAAGGAGACTATAATGTAGCTACTTAACTTATCTATTATAAAATAAGTTATAATATGGTAGAGAATTATTAATGACGTCTGCTACCACGTCATGCACATGCACAATGAAAAACGACGTCGGTGGAACAGCCGCCTAACTGTACGGTTCAGCTATTAGATATTAGCTATAGTAAAGGGGGCCCAGCACAGGCTCGTCCTAAAGGGTCTCCTCCTACTGATATACCTCTTAAATTATTGTAAAACTGTTTTGTTTTGAAGGAAATACATTTATTTTTACTTTTACTTACTACTTACGTAAAGCTCCATTGTCAATGGAAACAATTAAATATATTGTTGTAAATAAGTGACCAATTAAACTGAAGGCAATCCAACCTCCAAATAGTCCAGTAGAGATACGTTTTGAGTTCGGAATGATTGGCTAAAAGCATTACGTTTTTTGTTACAGACTAGAAGATGGAATCATTTGCCGTTATGAAGAACATGAAGATTCGGTCTATGCTGTGGAGTGGTCGCACAGTGACCCGTGGACGTTCGCATCATTAAGTTACGACGGTCGGTTAGTCATTAACAAAATACCTCGTTCATGCAAATATAAAATACAAGTGCTTTAAATTTTTTGATTTTATTGCCAGATTTATCGTCAAGCAGTTCTTCTTGATGGCATGTATTACGACATTATAATCTGACATATTAGCCAGAAGTGAGATGCTCCACCTAATAGGGCATTTTTATTTAATTGCAGCTAGTGACAGGTCGGAAGAAAAACACAAACTTTACTCAAACATTTGTCCGTCAAATTTTATTAATAACCTAAACTCATATTTGATTCCTTGCAGAAATGTACTGTATATACACGAATTGGGCATTACAAAAGATACGCTTATGTTCAAAATATTCGTATCTATATAGAAATCTTGTATTATTACACTAGTATACAATATTAATTGTTATGTTCAACACAACACCCGCTTCCGCCATAACTAGAAATCAAGCAAACGTCCTTTGTCCCTTGTTAAATGAAGTAACAGTTCACAAGTAGGAAAATTTAAAACATGAATTTACCACTCAAATTTAATAGAGACATGCAAAATAGCCTTAGTACAAAATTTGGTTGCTATCTGTGCTGACACATTAAGAACATTCAGTAAATAAAATAAAAGAATAGCCTGCTCTATTCACATAACACTGCTAATGCGCTCTGCCTTCATATGTACACTGTCAGTAGTGCGCCATGTTTTTTTCTCTAATGGTTAAGCGCATACGAGAAGCCGGTACGAGTGAACCCGTTCATGCTTTCCTATTTATCAATAAGGAAAGGTACAGAGATAGATAATATGAGTAGTTCCATGGTAATAATACCTAGAGATAAATTTCGGTTGCCTCGACTTTCCCTATCCACTGAATTGATCGAAGGGACGATTGCAGTCAAGAGCGGGCAGACCAATATAATACAACATAGTAATGACATTATGCAATGCATTGGGGCATGAATTATCCATAATTCATTCTAAAAATATTTGTTTTGTTCAAAACCATAACTTTGCAAGGGAAAGCAACCTGCTCGATTTGTTACGCTCTAATACCTAAAACACACCTAAAGTTAGAAAGCATCGATAGAAAGGCTCCTCAGAAAAATTAATTTTTAGTCATTTCTAATTTTTTTTTAGCCCCAGAACCAATCTATCAAGGGGCAAGAGACCAATTTGGTTTTGTTTTGTTATTAACGATTTCATCAAAATCCACCGACTAGCTTGCCCACAAATCGACGAACAGACAGGCATTTCGTGAAAACCTGTTCCTGGCACCCCAATACGGGAAATCCCGTTAAAACCTCGAAATCTAAGCTTTCCTTATCTAACGCATAAATAGGAAAGCAACAATTCAATGAATGCATCCGATTGCCTTCTTCAGTCGCATCCCTAAGTAACTTGATACTTGTGATGAGTTACGACACATCTCCGGTGTCGAGACTAGCACAGGTACCACCGAAGGCGATGCATCAGTGAAATTGCATTACATAGTTCCTATCTCTATTTGACCCCCCAACCTTCCTACTGTAAGTGGAACTATAATAATAATAATTCGTGTATTTTTTTAGCACTTCTAGATATTGCAGCCCCCTTAACCTAAGGTGTGCGGGGTACCTACTGAATATACTTCACTCCGTTTTAAAATGTTTTTTTATGTTATTGTCTTCTAAGGCCTGATTTATAGAAAACTTGATGTAACTTTAACGATAACCTTGGCCGTACGAAATTTAAAACCGGAAACTTTCTATGGGTAGGGCATACGGCCGCGGCCTTCACGTTCCTCGTGAGTGTTTCCTAAGCCAAATGTAGTGTTAACTTTTATTGTAACGGTTAAGGTTATCGATAAGGTTTTGTTAAGTTTCCTATAAATCAGCCCTAATAAATAGGGAAAGACTGATGTGTCCGTTGGCGTTAGTGGGAGCCACCCTTAGTAAAATGAAAAAATATCACATTGTTATTTAATATGTAAAAATTTTAAAAACACATAGCCAATCTGTAAGTTCCAAAAATACTCTGATTACATTCTCTCTTCAAGGCCCAAACCCGACTCAACCTGTGATACTTTGAAATAATTGAGTCAAGTAGGACTACCATGCAGTTTAATAATAACTTGGGGGGGGGGGGGGGGATTAACTGGGATTAAAAATGTAAACAAGATAATTTAAGAATGGAAAGTCCTATTTTCAAATTATCTTGTTTTCATTTTTAACCCCCGAATACGGTATTATTACACGGCATGGTGGGCCCACTGACAAGGATAATGAACTGACCTAACAGCCTGTTTTTTTTTTTAAGCAATTCCACCACTAGTTGAATAAACAATATTTCAATCACAGGGCTCACTCAATTAACACGTACATAAATACAGTATACTATACAAAATGGGTACATAGATAGCGCTTGTGGCCCTAAGTAAGACATTATTACCAAGCCAAGTCGAATGTTCCTGAAATTGTTACTAAAGTGCGGTATTGGTGATCTGAAATAGGTACAATACCAATATATCAGCGGTTACAACTGTTTTATTGCTTTCCTATTTATGCGTACATGGTCGAAAAATGAAAAAAAAATGTTTTTGTCTGTCCCTTTCACCATGATAATTCAGTTCTTAGGCCAAAAAAAAAAATAGTGATAACGGTTTCCATCTATACTTCATAACTTTTGGTATGATTTAAGGTGTAAATTGAGTTTAAAAAAACACATCAAGTAGCTTTGTCAACCAGGCTTTGGTTGCATAAGATGAAAATTCAATTTTTGAAATAAAAGAGGAAATCTATGTCCATAATGCATTTCATCCTATTATAGGTATGGTTAAGTTGGCGCATTCTGAGCAACGAAATTTTTTATATCAAACAATGCAATGTTTTAGGATAGCGGAAATAAATTATTTACCATAGATAATTGGAACCACTCATAATTATCTATTATACTAATTTGTAAATAGGAAAGCACATATAGTTTAACTCGTATCGTTCATTGTCATAAGAGATGGGAATATAGGAATGATATGATTGGAAAAATAATATTTTGTTGCACTATCAAAATGGCTTCATTGCCCCAGTGTGAAGTTCCGTGCGGTAGATTAGCTTTCCCATCAAATGGATGACTGGACAGGTGACCTATTCTCACTTACGCTTTCACCGTACCACACAGTCCATGCAGGGTTAGGGTTCACTTAATAATTTGAGTTGAGCATGATGGCGTCACCCTCGAATTTCCAGGCGCAAATGTAATTTTTAGATAGTTATTATTCTTATAATGGACTAGAATAGTATGGTGAAATTAAGATACACTTTTATCATCAGTGGTAATAATTAGGTCCTGCCCATTTTGGCCCAATAATGCAAATAAATTGCATAAAATCCCCATAAAATGCCCTTTTCTCGTTAATACTCTCAGTTGCTTGCAGAAGTTTCCTGCCTTGCATATTGTGAGGTTAACCTATTCACATGGAAATTACAGCCATTTATTGAAGAGTTTTTGAAATAAATTATAAGAGCCTATGGCGTTGAGTTCAACTGTTGTTATGGTTGGATCAGTTGGTGTCCAACTTTTTGACCGAAATAAATAAATAAAGAAAACTCCATGAAATCAGAATACGAAAGATGAACAAATTCTTGCGAAAATTGTTGTTTCAGTGGTGAAGCTAACATTTCTCAGGCACAGTGAGTGTGATTAAGTGGGAAAACTCAGTTGAAATATAAATAAAATGGTATATTAGGAAAGATTGACCATGAAATACTGGTTAAAGATATAGGTAGAAATCGAGCTTCATTATTCGTTTACTGGTCGTCATGCAGAGCCAATCACGTATTTCTTTTAAATTTTGTTTGCTATTTTAACACGGTGTAGTGCCTTCACGATTTCGAATTATGCATCTGAACTGTCCCCCTTGCCACAGGATAGGATAGAATATGATTATATCCTTCTGGAACCAATGGAAATGAAAGTCGAACATAGGAGACTGGGCTTAATATTCGTGCAAACTTAGAACAACCACATTCAGTATCTATAACAAACAAAAACAAGGAGACCAAGGACGTGTATATATGACAACAACCAAAGATCGCATCCGTTCCTAACAGAAACAGGAAACCTGTATGTACCGTTTAAGTTATAAAAAACGATTCTCATACAAAATAAACAAAAATAATTAACAGAAAATCTCTACAATAAGTTCTCTTTTTTTACCTTTTGCTCTTTTTTTTCTAACAAAAAGCAACAAAATTAGGACCGCCGCTAAAGCATTTACAGAATAGCTGTATGTATAATATTCAGATGTTTTAAAAACACTAGATTCACATCTTATTTAGTTTCATCTAAATACACAGTTATGTACAAGACATGACAATATTTACATTTTTTACAACAAATTGAAATTCACCTCGATCCTATATGCACATATTTTACAAAACTAAAAAGAAATAACAACATTATTGAGAAACCCTTGCTGGCTCTAAATTGAAGCGCATTGTCTTTTGCCGATGATAAAACGGATTGAAAGTGAGAACACTACAAAATCCTAGGCATTGGACTTTCATGGCCTAAAGTAAATAACAAGTCACAATGTTGACATTGAGCAACGAAAAGGACAATACAACAGGGCTTATTACACAATACGACTATTAATATTACATGTGACCAAAATACCTTAAAATTGTTCAAGTCTTTAAATTATATACCGGCATTTAACTTTTCAAGAATGCATGTATGACACAATGTATGCTAACGGCACATTTAATGCTTACCCAAGTAAGAATAACATAGATAACGTTTTTCAGTGGTAACATTAATTATATTCAACGTGATATTTTGTGGTAATCGCAGATAATACTCAAAATTAGAGTTAAAATGCAGTGCTTGGTAGTGAAATGAACAAAATTCTTAACACCCATTATGACAAAAATGTTAATCTTTTAGTGATGATCATCAAGGAGTGCTAAACAAGTTACTACACCCAGTTGGTATGTTACCATACGAAAATCTTATCACGATGTCTTCTTATAAACACCAATTTACAACTTGTCATAAGCTAATGTTGAACTTTGTACATAGACGTCACTGCACGGCACCGCTGGGAACGTAACAATTAATCTTTTCAAAATCAGTGGCCGTTATTTCGGCCGCCAACATACCAATGCTGTTGTCGCAGTCTGTCCTAGGCAAGGAATAGATCGTGGGTTCGAATCCCGCCAAGTCCAGATTATTCTTGATTCTCTAATTTCAGTTATAACGAGGAGGTTGCCTCTTCGACCTAAGTCATTTTAAAATTGATAAATAATAGTCTGTCCTGCGGAAAAGTTGGGTAAACTAATTAATTTTGTTAACTATTAGCAATTTTTTGTAGGCGACAAATCCGTCTTCAACTGTAAAAAACAATATTTTATGGGCACATGAAGGGCTACTGGCAATAGTAGGCCTGTATGGCACAGTTATCATAGTGTGAGTTTCAAAATTGGTTATTATCACCCTGATTTATTTATTATATTTTTTAATATGACTGACTATTGCGGACATTCTGATTTTAGTGGGTTAGTTACTTATAACTACAGCGACCGTAGCACGAGGTGCCAATTTAACAGGGGTTAAAAATGCAAACAAAATAATATTGAATGCAAAGTGCTATTCTAAAGTTGTTTTGTTTATATTTTTAACTCCGATAATAATGCACCAACAAAAAATTAGTGTTTTATTAGACCTTGTTATAATAACAAGAATAAGAAAAACCCAACGTTTGGAAGTCAACTTTGTCAAAGAAGCCCACTAATGATAGTATAAACCCGTAAAACCGAGTGCTTTCGGCGTGAACTACCATCCAGTGAGTGAACCCGCTAGCACAGTTAGACCTCATCAACGATTTGAGACTTGCTCAACCCGATTAAAACCACATTTGCATCTTCTCTCAAATTGTTGATAAAGTGTGCTAGCGGGTTCCCTCCGTAGATGGGAGTTCCTGGTGAAAGCGCTCACGGGTTTATACTATCACTGGTGGGTTTCTGTGACAAGTTAATTTCTTAACGTTTGGGTTCTACTCCAGTTATTGTAACAAGTTTCAATAAAAAAAGTAATTTTTTGCTTGTTCATTTTAATGAAATACCACGAAGTCACTAGTAATTTAATTTTTTCCTGATAATAAGTTAAATAGTTGACACCTTGAGCAACGTTATGGCCGCAGATGCTTTAATGTTTCATAGTAGAAGTATATGCAGAATTTAAAATTAGCAACAATATTGGGCTTGGTGCCACATGTAAGCCACATGATATTTGTGTATAATATAAGTTTCTTCTTAATATTGAAAACAGTTATTGCACATTTATAATAACTTGAACCAAATTACTCGCATTGTAATAATTGCGAGGACTACCAGAATAGTTCAGTACATATAACAAGGCCGATAACAGTCACATTAATTTACATCAACTCCAATACTATGCCTTCAACTTGTGGGCCGTAATAAATAGAGGGAACTCCATGAAATCAGAATAGGAAAGAGGGTGCTTGGCAGTTGAAGACAAGGACGGTGCGACTAGACACATTGTTGGGCGCCAGCATGGGTCCCCAAAGCGCAACAACAAGGATAATATTTACTACAAGTCACGGCGAAGACACGCTCACGTCCGAGTGGCAGCTTTCCTCTGACGAGGACCAAACCAGTCGTCACTTGCCGTCTCTGGACGTTCTTCTCCGCTTATTAACTGGTTCACCGGATTCTGCAATTATTCAATTTTATAAGAGATGTGAGTGAGAGTGCTAAAAATGTGTATAGTTTAATAAAAAACTAGGATTAACCTGAAGCGATCCCGACAAATGATTCACCATGTTTTTTTGAAACAAATAGGTGGATAGGATCAGTTAAATTTACATGGAAATACTATATTTTGTTTTCTGTCGAGCATATGCATGCACAGGGCTTCCCCCACAGAACATTTTTTTATACAAGTAGAATTCACAAGAAATGTACTTTGTAGAACTAACAAAAATTTTGCAACCTCTTACTCCTATGCATTTTGATATTGATTTTTTTTTTTTTTTTTTTTTTTTTTAAATGCCATGATGTGTCCCTAACATCGATTGGCCAAAATTTTCGAACTACTTCCTCCGAACGCCATCATTAACCGTTTCTTGCACAAATCAATTTCGATAAGGCGCTTATTCCACCTAAGTCAATAGTCAATAGTAAATGTGGTATTGACGTGGTAGCAGACATTAAAGACAGTCTAAAAATGTCTGCTACCATGTCAATACCACATTTACTATTGACCAATGGCCAATCGGAGCTAGAACAAGGCACATACCACATACAGTATATCATAATCCTCAAGAAAATTTCTTCAAATGGAGTTTTGACAGCTCTACGATTGATTTTTACACTTGTAAAGTTTTTCCTCCTCCAATTGTCTCCTAATAGGAGGTAGAAGATGTGGGGATGAATTAACAAATCAATACTGGCCACAGGGTGTTACATTGCTTTTTGTGAAATCAGAAAAAATGTCCATACCATGAGATAGGGCACTTCGTGTAGAGCGCACAGCACGGTCAGGTACAGCTCGCAAAGCCTTGCCGCCCTGATTCTGCCGCACAGACCGCCGCGTTGGCGTGTCCACCACAGCTTTTACATTCACTTTATTGTTATTCCTGCAAACCAATAAATTTTGAATTAATTATTGCATGTTAAGACAAGCCTCGGGGAAGACTCATCAAGCGCATCTTAATAAGCAAACAGACAACACGTAGAGTTTGGAACGAGGGAGAACATAGCGTCTTCTCAGTAGAATCTCCATTTTCTGCTCTACCTCTATTTGGTATAAGACGTATTTAGACGCATTTTTTATTCCAAGTGGACAAATACATACAATACAGTATATGCTAGTAAAATTCGCACAGTTTCAGACTACCTATCAGAGTCAATTCCAAAAAGTTGTTCACATTGTACTCACCGACTTTCTTCATCCACAGATGCTTTATGCTTAGATTTTAGAAGACCAGACTTGACATCATGCTCCACAGAATGTTCTCGACTTCTTGCCAGATCAATCAATGGCTCATCGTCTGAACTCTCTACATCACCTATAGACAAAAATTAAATATCGTCGTACAAAAGTGCTTGGAAAGCCTCAAGAGAATTATTTCACTGCGCTAACGGCCATACCAAGTTGGATCCGCCAGAACAGAGCCTGTTACAAACTGCAGCAAACTTGGTATTGTGCACAACGTTAGCAGGGGGACAATATGGTAGTACAATACATGATAACGTGCTGAGACCTGTCAGCCAAAAGTGTACGTCGAGTCCAGGTCCGAATTAACCGCATGACTTCACTATGTTCCACAAGTGGTTCGGAATCCACTATAATCAGGAGGTCCCCCCTGTCAGTAAACTCCCCTTCTCCTTGAGGTAAAGTTGTCCACCCTTAGGGTTCCTCAAGTTAATAAACAGACTCACTCCCCCCACCAGGCTGACAGGGTTGCTTAAAGCAGAAATGCTGAAAGCAGGTGTTTGAAAACAAACAACATTATTTCACTGCTTTAATATGCAATAACGTTTTGAATAGACGGAAATAAACTGTATTTTTTTATTATCAATGTGAAGCAATTGATAATTTTTACAATATCGGTTATAAAATATATCACATTGAGGCAGAGATTTCAAAATATTATGTAAACAACATAGAGATCTAGTCATTTTGACAGATTAGTTAACTCCTCGCTCCCCGGCCGCACATAAATAAATTGGTCTGATGAAAAATGCATAAAAATACAAGTTTTCTTTAAAGCAGTCTATTTGCTACTTCTAGTATTGTACAAAATCGGTGTAATGCACTTTATCTAATAATAATGCTAGACATGAAAATGCAAATTTATTGCAAAGCTTGCACATTTTAACCATTTTTCTTAATTTTATTTTTATTTGTTTGCAGCTGTGGAACGAGGATTCTTAATTTCGTTAAAATGACCTAGTCTGAAGTGGTTTACAAAATATTTTAAATCTGCAGTACAAAGCTTATATTATCATCGCAAGTGTGATTGGACTACTTACTTACATCACTTATATTTACTTATCGTACTTTCTCTCAATATTGTAACTTTATATTCATTGCAGTTACCACTACAGTTCTACATGACTTTTTATTTCTATGACAAGAGAGAAATCTACCTTTCTTCCATGAAGGGGGTGTCTTGACAGCTTTGCTCTCGTCAACGCCCATGCATGCTTTGATAAGCTCTGCCGCATTCTCACTACATTTTCTTTTGGTGGGTCGCTTTGTGATACGAGGAGTAGGGCTGGCCTTGCTGCCTCCTCGAGGACTTGGTCGTCCAGCGGTCGGGGAGTTTGGTCTCGGTGAACTCTTGGGTGTTCCACCAGGGCTAGAACCGATCCTACAATGTATAACAGTCAGCATTCAGAGGTTGCATGTCCAATATGCAGACATAATAAAATTTGATCCTTAAATAAATATTGCAGATGCCGATATTGAAGTCTATTGAGTCGGTACATTTGTAATATAACGTTATTTGATTTTGAATTTTCTGAATAAAAATTTTCACTTATGCTAAAATGCAATGTAAAATATAATTGAAAAAATCAACAACGCATTTTTTTCAGTCTGCCTACTTACTTGTTCCACGACCTTGTTCGCCGCGTGTCCTCAGGAGGGATTTCGATGAGAAGTTGTTCGAGGAGACTTTTGTTATTGTTCCGATGGCACCGTCCCCCATTGGCGTGTTCACTTCCCTCACCGTCAGACTTTATCACGTGGTTCCGTTCACATTCCGGTTTCTCCCCACTCACATCCGCTTCAGGCTTATAAGGTAACTGACTATTGGAGTCTTCCTCATCGGCTTTGCTATAAGAAATCGAATAAACTAAATAAATTACAAGAAACCAGTGCAGTGGCGACACCAGTCAAGAGGTTCGCCTGGGATGCTGTTTCCCGGTATAAAATAACTATTGCAACGCTCAAGGCCAGGCTTTGCTAGCTCTTTCTAAAAATTGGTTGGCTGCCCCAAATTACCTCTAAACCGTCACTTTAATTTCCTACAAGGTCATGGTGGATCCCAAACCATCTAGATTTAGTAGCTTGGCCATTCGTTAAACGTGAAAACCAATCAAATTATAAAATTTCCCAAATCATTAAAAAAAATTCACAACCGTAGCAAAAACACGGCAATATCATAACTTTGACCATCCGGGGGTCTCTTATTATAACATAGGCAACATAGGAACTCTGTCTTACAGTCATTAGGGACAGGAGCTGAATTATGTACGTTAACTTCTAATTTAAGTGATTACTGTATTTAAAAATTCAAAATTGTAGCAATGTTTATTTAGGTTTCTGGATCTGGTTTAGGTTCTGTGTACAGGTGTTTACTGAAATATTTTTTTGTTGTGCAAAACAGATTAAAGATAAATTCGTATCTTGTCTCTACCATCAATACCTTGTGGCATGCTCACTTTTGACACGAAAACCAGTATATTTTCTTATGGTAAGCTTAATATTTAAGTGTCATCTTAAACGGACTGTAAGGCAGAGAGAGAGACAGTTTTCTATGTTTACTATGGGTTAGAATGAGATCCCCGGTTGGTTTGAGTTACGAAATTCAGACTTTAATTATCACTACTTTAGGCATATATGAGTGGATTTATATCAGTAGCCTCAATAGGAAACCTTTAGGAAATAAGAGAGTTATGTGCCCAAAAATATTACGGTAACTGACACAAAGACGAATCGAAAATAAAAAGGCACTATAGTGTAAAATATGAGGCACTAACTACCTTTGCTCGGGACCTTCGACGCTGACTGGACTTGGAGAGAGCGAGTCCTCACGTTTCGCATAGGTGTATAGCGGGGGCTTCACTCTAAACCTCTCCATTTCTTCCAGAGACGGCGAGTCTTTCCCCGACTCTTGCTTCGGGTCACCGCCATTTGCATCCACATTCCAATCCTTGGAGCTGCCTTCAAGTATCTTGGCAGCCAGCCCCTCTCTGGCGGGGTCTTCATCCCGTCGGAAGGCCTCGCGGATCTTACTCTCGAAACTCTCGATAAGGCTGTCCCCCGCGGGCTCATTAATTTTTGTACTTGTGTCTGGCTCTGGCTCATCAGAGTTATTGTTTTGGGAACTGCATTCTGTGAAAGGCACTGTGTGGGCCTGAGGTGGTTGGGTTTCTTGGTTCGAGTTCCCCATTGTAAGGCAACTATTATCCGGCATTTCCTTCGTCACATCCTGCTCTGTCCTGTGGAACGAAATACCTCAGTGGTTAGATTGGCCACATTTTAGTCACCTTTACTGTGTGTATGAAACACCCTGGATTGTGGAAATAACTCTGAAACTGTATTCAAGAATAAAGTGCGCTTTTAACAAATTTTTTAATGTACTTGGCCATACAAATATCTCAATACAACATAAGGTTAAGTATGCCCACCCCGTTGCACTTCCTTGTTTCCACCTGCGGGCCTACTATAGCGATTATTTTTAATCTTAACCTGGGATTAAAAATGTACACAAGATAATTTTACAATGGAAAGTGCTATTCAAAATTGTTTTGTTCACTTTTTTCACCCCAGGAATAGGTTGCAACTAAACGCAGGTGGCAGTTTACAATCAAAAACAAAAACAGGGGATTCGGGAGAGATAAAGCATGCAAGCCAGCCCCTGTGACTTGGGGATGCCCTGGTTATGGAAAAAATGGGTATAAATTCAGAAAAATAAAGAAATTATTAATAATAAATAAATTTATAACTCCTGTTTTTTAAAAAAATTAATAATCAACTTAATGGATAATAATATAAAGAATACTTGCTATCAATCGATAGAGGACATGGTAAAGTACATCTAGCAACATAAACTTCAAACATAATACGCATGAATAATTCAGGATTAATATTTGCTTCAACAAATTGCGAGGCGTAATAGTTCGCACAGTCGTGAAGTGTCTATCAGTACTGCGATACCCCTCCTTTGCTTTTTATAATAGCGGCAATTTTTTTTGGACATTGAAGAAACAAGATTACTGCACATCGCTGATGTAATACCACTCCACACATCTTGGAGGGCCTTCTTCAGTTCTTCCTTCGTCTTCGAGCTCATTTTAGTACTACCTTCTTCATGATGAGGCAAAGGTTTTCAATTGGTGACAAATCTGGGCTATTAGCTACCCATGTCAAAACCGAAACGTTTTTTTTTCACCAAACCACTGTTTAGCAGAATTTGTAGTATGACAAGTGGCCCCGTCTTACATTGTAGTATTATATGGTATATATAACACTGACATTAAATTAACTTTGGTTGAAGAGGTAACCTCATCGTTATAACCGACATTAGAGGATATGGAAAAACCTGGGCTTGGCTGGATTCGAACCCACGATCTACGCCTAACCGGGGCGTCGTCTTAACCGCTGGACCACAAGCCCCGACAAGTCCAGTAATCGCCAAATCCTCTACTTATGCTCAAATTGACATGATTCGTGTTGCTAGACAGATTAGCACAACTACACAACTAGCTAACCGAACCGGTCTGTGAGCTTACTTAATTGCATAAAGGCAATGCTTTATTCAATACATTGTAGTATTATATGGTATATATAACACTGACATTAAGTTAACTTTCATCCTGATGACTTTGGGTCCTTGATCCATTTTTTTATTTTTTATTTTTTGGGCCATTTTGAAAAGTTTCTAGCCCATTATAACCTTCTTCGTGCTTGACGCCTTGAAAGCGCGGTCTTTTTCTTCGCTGAAAACAATTTCCTTCATGACTCTTCGGCAAGTTCTTATAGACAGCTTCACTAATAGCCTCCCTCCACTTTTCAGTGATTTCCTTCAACGTTGCACGCCTATTTAGAAGAATTAATGTCTACAGGTGCCTGCGTTCTCTCGGAGAAATGGGAGTTTTTCGGCCTGTTTCTCGTTTAGGATGGCTACTGCCTTTTTCACGGAACATACTGATAATTGACTGCACTATTGAAGGTGATAGAAGCAACTGCTGAACAATGCTCCTCGCAGATACGCCGGTTTGCTGGTGATATATGATCTTCTTCCTTGTCTCTTCAGAAATTGGTTTTTCACTAGGCATTTTTGTAGATGCTATTTTTACAATATGTTTCAACACTTTTCAGGTATTAAACATAAAAACAGTAAATTTTCCCATCTGCAGTCAAATTAGGCTTTTATTTAGCCCAAAGGGAGTTCAGTAAAAGTGTGCGAACTAATATGCCTCACGAACGGATAAAGCAAATATTTTTACTGAACTGACCATACTTCTTATATTTGAAGTAAATGTAGCTAGATATACTTTATCATGTCCTCTATCGACTGAAAGCAAGTACTCTTTATAATATCATATAATAAGCTTCTTTTTTTTAACAGTAGTTGTAAATTTTTCAGGTGTGCGAACTATTCTGCCTTTGGGTTGTATTATAATGGTAAACATTGGTATTATGTATTGTATTGGTGAATATACGTGGGAATACTGGGCGAGGAAGAGAGAGAGAGAGAGAGAGAGAGAGAGAGAATTATCATTATTATTATTATAGCCTCAGACAAAACATAACAAACCTAAAAAAACAATGCTGAACGGAAGCCCGAAAAACCTGACGCCCAAAAGATGAGCTTCAAAGAATAATTAAATCCCAATACCCTATAAATTCCTGCAGTGCGATGAATCTACATTTTCACAATCACACAGTGTCAGAAGGAATTTTAAGAATAGTTGCATTTGTTTTTCACTTATTATTTGTGGTTACCAAATTAATATTCACCACTTATAGTACCTTATATCGCAGCTAATAACAGTCAACTTGGGGGAAATATATTTAATTATTATTATTATTCAATAAAAAAAATTAAAACCAATACAAAAGAACCGGTCCGAGTTTACTCCAACATGCTTTCCAATTTATCAAAATTAGTAGATAGAGAAAATGAGTAATTTCATGGTAAATAATTTTCCTATGGATAAATTTCCGATATCTCGGGGGGGGGGGGGGGGTGTCCACCTGATGTCGCTCGTCACTGGTGGTGAGGTAAATTCTAGATAGGTCAGACCAACACATTACCACACAGCAATACTGGCAGGGCACGCAATGCATTTGAGCGTGAATTCTCTATCATTTATTTTAAAAAAACATTTTTTTGGACAAAAACCAAATACTTTTTTGGGAAAGTAACCTATCCGGTTTCGTTACTCAATTTAACACCTTAAACATATCTGAAGGTAGAAATCATCGATAGAAAGGTGTCGCAGAAAAATTGTTTTTTAGTCATTTTTCATTAAAATTTAGTAATTTTTATTTTTTTACCCCCAGAAGCAAACTATCAAGGGGCAAGCGACCCCCGCATTTCGTTAACATTAATAACAACTACAATATATGTGAATTTAAAAGAAATCGTTGGAGCCGTTTTTGGGAAATAATTTTTTTAGACTTTTTTTTAGTTTTTTGAGAATAAAACCCCCCCAAATTGAGTTAGCCCAAAATAAAAATAAAATGGTACCGAGGTATGATTTTTGTGAACCTACATGCCGAATTTCATCAAAATCGACCGAGTAGTTGGCCCGGAAATCGACGAACAGACAGACAGACAGACATTTCGTAAAAACCACTTTTTTGGGTTCCTGGGACCTTAAAACGTGTAAATCCGTTGAAATCTCGGAATTGAAAGTTTCGACCGTCACAAAGCTTTCCTTATACTACGTAAAAATTGGAAAGCAATAATGAAAACATTAGGTGACGGACGTAGCCTATTTCTCACAGAATGATCAATTGTGTACAAACCTGTCGTGGTTTTGCCCCTTCTTTCCTTCGTCAAGGTCTTTGCCAGCATCATCCTTCCGAGCTGGACTTTCTCCCTGGTTAGGGGACTTCTCACTGAGGGCGTCCATCGACTCGATCCCCGAGTCCTCACCCTGGGTGTTGCCTTCAACCCCACTAGCCGCCTCTTTAAGCTTCTCTGGGTCGACGTCAAGTCTGGTAATCACAGGCTTTACTTCCACTAATGCTGTCATTGCTGGCACAACCACATCGCCTTTTTCAACGGGTTTACCGCCTAAACCGCTGCTGGTCGCATGATTTAATTTCTTACCTAAAGATAGATGAATTTGAAAGAACAATGCTGTTAAAAGCGTCACCTGTTGCAGCTAAAAACTATCAACTGCTAGGTCGGTTGCTATTGTCAATCACACATAAAGCTAAGAATATTTTTAAATGTCTTTTATGCATGTGAAACGAACTAGAGGAACAATTGAAAAATGACAAGACGACAATTTAACGCAGAAGAAATAAAAATGGAATCGGTAGCAATGGTTATTTGACCGGAGAAAGGAGAGGAAGAGTGATGAAATTCCAAAGTGGTGGGATTGGCAGAATGAACTTTGTGTGTGATTATTTTTTATCCCACTTCTTAGAAGCAATAACTTAGTTGAACATGTTATTCGGCACTTGTTCAAAAGCTGATGAAGTACTTACTGGCGGGATCTGATCCTAGAGGCACCTTTGCGTTACCCGGCAGTAATTTGCCCAGCTTGTCTTTGCGCAGCCTTTCTATCACAGAGTCTTTCCTGTTTTTACGCGGCAGGTTATCAAAGCGCCTACCCATAGATGGCCCCTCAGAACTTGATGATCTTTTCACTTTCTGAGCTTGAGATTCTGTAAATATTTATATGATTAATAAATTCTCACATAAACTCGCATGTTAAAACAATATTACTAATTTATGGAAGTAAAAATAGTGTTCCACAGTTCCCAGTTAATTGGTTACATTTCTGAGAAATCGTTCCCATGAGGGTAGGTACAATAATATATTTAAATGCGTTTGATGCGATAATGAACTGAAAATATTGGATTATTGCACATGAAAACTTACCTGGGGCCGAAAGGTCGCCACTATGCCGCCTTTTCGTACGATTAATGGCTGTTAAATCCTCCCCTTCCGTAGACTCAGGGCCACTCAACAAGGGTAACCGCACTACTGGGCTTTCCTTCTTCAATATCTTGGTCCGCACTTTACTCTTTACGGTCGGGTCTTCCACTTTCTTCTTACTAGTTCCATCCTTCGATAAGTCGTTCTTCAACTTCCCCGATACTCGGTCAATCTTAGAGGAAAGCTCAGATTTGATCTTGCCGCCAATTTCCTGTGGCTTCTTTAAGGAGGAAGACGACATGATGTCAATGACTTCCGGTTCGTCTAACTGTATATCCAACAATTTAGTTTTAATTTTTACACAATCCAATTTTTTATTACTACTTTCTAATTTTTTACTACGTAATAGTTCACTGAGCTCGAAATTGCTCGTGGTGAATAAGCTAGTCCTTGTCGAGTCTTCACTCACAGCACTTTCACTCGCGGGTTCAGAGTCAAGCTGAGCACTATTCCTCAGCGATTCCTCCTTTAACGTCCTAGAAATCCACTCTTCCGAGTCCATTTTCAAACTAGGTTTACCATCTCCATCTGAGTCAGAATGGCGCAGGTTGTTCTTCACTTTTTTCGAGTCCTTTCTCTTTTTGCTGAGCTTTTCGTCGCAGAGATCCGTGACGTCCATATCGGGAGTGACGGGGATTTTGAGTTTAAGACCGTCACTATCAGCGACACCCAGCAGCCTTTTCACCTTTGCGCGCTTCGGTTTCTGCGACAGATCGCAGTTAGTGATTGCAACAATGTCCCGGCTATCTTTAATACCCCCACTCCCGAGTTTGATTTTCTTTTTGGTTGACTTGGCGTAAGGGTCCTCATCAAGCCAGTGCGGTGGTTTCTTTTTATTTGAGACAACTGTAGCGTTGCGCCCACGCAACAAAATGTGGAGGGGAGGAACACGAGGTTCTTCTCCGGCTAAGGTTGGGCTAGGTGCTGGTGAAGGCACACTAGTTGAACTCGAAGCACAGGTAGGGGGTGGAGTCGTTACTAGATTACCTGCAATAAGTAAGCATTGCCAATAAAATCTTGAAAGGTTGTGGCAATTAGTAGCTAAAACTAAAACTATACAAGCCAAGGCTGCATTTCTCAGTAAAACTCAAATAAATTCATGCTGAACAAAATAAATGCAGTCATATGGCTCAATTATTTTTAGCATCATTTCAGAGGAAAATGTTCAATCCTCTACAATATAACCAATATAAGACATACATACCTGACGAAGTACCTTTTCGTGCTGTTGAAGGTGAAAAGGATAGATCAACCTTGTAAGCGGCTTGACCAGGCTCAGGCTTATCAACCATGAACCTGAGCTTAATCTTCTCAGGTGCAGCAGGAAGTGGAGGCTTTTGGGTGCTTGCTCTTCGCCTCGGCCCACCTTCAGAACCGTTTGACTTGCAGGTCGTTTCAGAATCACTCTGGTCCGAGGCATCATTCCGCCTTGACATCTGCAATGTACAATACTCTCATAGTAAAAAATCAAACTGTCAGATATAAATGCCTTCATCAATGAATTCAATAAGAATTGATGAGCGAAAATGCAAGACAACATACCATACTATCTTCATCGGATAGAACTCTACTAGGTGGAGAGGATGTATAGATGAACGGATCATCTTTTGGTCCCTCCTCTTCACTCTCCGAACTCTCACTTGGCATAGGCTCTAGCTCACCTATGAAAACAAAACCGAGTTAGACAGTAAAAAAACAAGAAGCGAAGAAATAGTAAAAAAGAAAGGTCTCATTTGCCACAATGAAGTAACTAACCTGTCAACGGATTGATAATAAGTTTCTTCTCATCAGCAGCATTATTCTTATCCTCAAGTTTGGCATTTACTTCCGCTGATGTGCATGGCTTGCTCGATAAAGCTGAAAATAGAAATAAACTCCGTAAGTATGGCATAAATTGGATAGCTATTATCACCGCAAACAGCTTTTGCAGTAATTCAACGGCGGTTTAGAAAGGAAAACTTTGCCTGTCCTTCGGACAGAAAGGCATGGCCCAAAAGCTTTTCAATTGCCGCGTTTGCACTGAAAATAATAAAAGTTGAAAATATGGAGATAGCGCGGTACAGGGTCAGTCAGGCGATTTATTATGGAGAATTTCGATATGGGGAAAAGGGAATTTCAGGGGGACACATTTCATTCAATTTTAAATGTAAGCATCATGCAAACTTCTTTGACGTATTAATTAAGAGTCTACAACTTAAGGTGCTCTTACAATCAACTAAAACGTCTCGACTCTGGAGATGCTTATTGGCTTCTGTGTGGTATTTAATTACAACATTACTGACGAAATGTACCTGTAATTTGAGAGTATCCTTGGATGACAGAACGCGGCTGATTATGCTCCTTCGTGCTGGGGACAGGAAAAGGCGGCGGCCGAAGAGGAGAAATTACAGACGACACTGCAGCTGCAGAGGACGATGTTGTCGCAGTAATGAACCTCTGCGCTGGCGATGGAGGCACAGGACCAGGGAACCTGGGAGCGGCAGGTCTCGGCAGAAACGGTGCCTTGGTCAGAGGCCGGGGGCGCGAAGGTGCCGAAGGCTGCTTCCCTTCCTTGCCATCAGTCTGCAGGAGGTTGACCAGAAGTGGACTGGACATCGCGACAGGTGCGTCCCCAACTCCTGTGGTAGCTGAAGGCTTAGCCAACACGGGCGGTGTCACAGTAGCAGCCAAAGGGGGAGCCACTCTCTGGCTATTTGGAGTGAAGGACTTAGTGGGATACGGTGGTGGAGTAGCAAAATTATGGTGAGCACTAAAAGAAAACAAAGGTGTAAATGCATATATATGTTATATGTTAGAGAAAATGTTAAATGGCGTACAAACAATTTAATGAATGTATCCGATTAACCTCTTCAATCGCCTCAATAAGTAACCTAATAGGTACTTGTGTCGAATTACGACACGTCTCCGACCGCAAGGTGTTTAGAGACTCACACAAGTACAAGTACGCTACCACCTTGCCACCGAAGTCGCTTATATTTATGTATAAACCACCTTAATAGAGAGAACCACTTGGCTTAAACACGGCCTACTACTTTCCGTAATATTATTGTACCAACGGAGTTGGATTGTTATTTTGAGCGCTTACCTCGACAGAAACATATTAACACCATGTATCGTGTTCATGGGCGGATACAGGGGGGGGGGGCAAAATTTGGTAAATCTATTGTAAGTTAATTTATTAGACTCTGATTTAATCGATACTACATGTTTTTCCTATTTTGAGCCACAACTTGGGGCGAAATATGCAAGTACCTTTCAAGCGAGAACTCGTTCAAATCGAACAAATGTTGACAATTAAGTAGAAAAGGAAAAAGGCCTGTACTCCTTCTGGCGCTACAGCTCAAGCTGAACTTTGGCCTCAAGTGCCATCTCTTTCCAGGCATCACGGTGCCTTGTTCTCCTCTGCCCAGCCGCCCCCAACATCTTCCATACCGACTGGTTTATCCTTCTATTCTCGCTTTATAGCTAAGGACACGCTCATTTAGTTAAAAAATAGTTACCTATCCTGCCGAGCCTGTTTAGTCTGTGCGGCATGAGTCATGCTGGTAAAGGGAAACGGGGATGGTCCTGGAAGTGTCCGCGGCGATGGTGGGATGGGTGCATTGGTCGTGGGCGGGGCCACTACGTTCGGACTCTTGAACCCGCTGCTCCCACTCGGTCCTAGAATTAAATCATAATAGTCCGCTCAGCATTAAGTTTTTACTTATTCCACATAGTTTTTATTGTTGAAATGGATTCTAATTTTAAAAAAGAGGAAAACATTTAAAAAATGACACCGACGTTTAAACCTGCCAACAAGAAAAAACGCCATCATTTTAAAGATGACGCGTCGCTTGCATAAATTCCTCAAGATGGGCCCAAGCTGGCTTAGCATAGAGGATAAGGTGGCCATCATGAGCAATTTATGCAGGCGTGACGTCATATTTTATAAACTATAAGTCTTCGGATATTAGCGTAAATTTGATTGTGTCCGCTATTTTCATGTAGAATCGATAAAGCCAAAAAATCGGAACACTTTTCTAAAAGTGATAAATCTATTATTTCCTTCAATCAACATCAGCTACTGTTTATGGGATTAAAAATTGAAACAAAACAATTTTGAATGGCACTTTCCATTCTAAAATTTACTCAGGTTAAGATAAAAAATTATCACCATAGTAGGCCTGCAGTAGCACTAATTTTATCGAAGTAAGAAAGATCGGAGTTTTATTTACGGCATAGTAAAGGCAAATTAATTTTTTAATAGCGCTGTTACAAATCATCACAATTATTTAATTTAGGTTTAAAATTAGTCATTATTAGTATTATTATTAGTCATTAGAACAGAGGTCTAAAACGATCTGCCATTTGATAGTCAGCTCTATCTATGCTTACCTTTTAAAATTCTAAGCCTGCCCAAAACACCCTTAGCAGTACGCCAATGCATTATTAAATCGAAATTTACCCTTAAGTTCAATAAATGTTTTACATAATCTCAATCTTCCAGATAATTAAAATAGGATGGGTGGTGGAATACACGGTATATACTGAATATGTAAAAAAACGTTAAACTGATGGTGGTTTTGGATTCAAAAGGTTATGAAAAAATTGTATACAAATTGTTCGGAATGGCAACTACTATCACGGTAGCATTTTTAAAAAAATCAACAATGGAACAAACCTGGAAACTTATAGTCATGGATTACACATTTTGAAAAATAAGGGGAAACACGTCTTGATTCACCAATCAAGACGTATTCCTCGACATGTGATTTTAGCTGACTCACTTTTCAATGTAATTACATACAACTTACACAATAATACTAAGTCAATTCATGTGAGCAAAATATTATTCTAACACGGGTCTACTGCTACAGTATAGTGACGTCGCCGAGGTATTTGTCAACAGCGAAAGCTAAGTACTTTACTTACGGCAAAGTGCTTCCTTTTTACATATTGCACATGAGCAATTAGCAAAATAACTATTTCTTCTGTACCTGCAACAGAGTTAAGAAGGGCAGCAACGGAATTGGTGGAGGTGGATGCGGCAGAAGATGCAGAAGGCTGGTCACCGGCTTCATTGCTTGTCCTGAGAACAATTTCTTGCGGTTCTCCACCAAAGCGGGAGGCTAGTCTCAGCGAAATAACCTGGTCCCCTTCCAGCTGCACACTCAGAATACCAAGTGCCTGCAGTGCAGAATCACCAGCAGCGGCCAGGGCCCGCAGTCTACTAGCCGCATCCCGAGGTATTGTCAACGTCACTCGCACAGAGTTCCATGGCTCAACTTTCTTTACCCGCCTCATCAGCGTCTCTTTTCCTAATAATAGAAAAATTATTTCAAAATTACGACATTTCAACACCCGCATTTACGCCAGTCCAGCAAGACAACAGGGCACTCTCGATAGTATAAACTAACGATTTAATTAATCAGGGCCCCTTGTCGGATGTCGGTAACGTAGAGTGGTGTGCAGTGTATCAAATTTGAGTTTGACACCAGAATCGACAAAAATGTTAAAATTAAATGTATTTTGCCTTCTTACAAGACAACAAAAACAAAAAAAATATCATAACCTACCACAAATAATCTCAAGGTATTGTGCTAGGGGAGGGAATGTGTCAAAACTGTAGCATCTCTCATCTCAATTACGCTTGCCTAACAACAGATAATTTATTAACTATGGTACCACGTCTATATATCGACAAAATATTAAAAATCTAAAATTAGGTTGTAAATCTCACATGACTTACTTGTGCATAGAATAGAGGAGAGCTGTTCGAGTAGTTGGGAAAACCTCTGTGGGAAATCTGGGTCATCCAAATTTCCATGGCAAGTGAACACAGTTTGAATGAGATCATTGTCCTCCTCGTAGGAGTTGGGGAGCTGACGCAGCTGAGATCCTCCAAGTTTACCTGCAACCAATTCAATTTTTATAAGTAATGGGGTAACAGTACAACATTGTCATTGAATGCACCAAAAGCAACGAGTTTTCGATTTGGACAGAGCTGAATGATGAAATGTAGGCATTAAGTTATAATCAACTGGAAACTACCCATAAGTAGGGCGTGAGGGGAAATCTCCCTCAAGTCTCATGGTACACTGGCACATGATACTTATGGCTACCAACGGGTATCTTAAGTCCCTGTTTCATTCAATGTTTTTTTTTTTTGCTTACAATAAGAAAATGCCGGCATCAATGCTACTTATAGTATTTGCATACACTACTAACTCAAATCATTTCGAAACTGCGGTTCACCTTTCAATTACAAATATGTCGATACAGAATTCATTTGCAATGAATATTTCGTTTTACGAGTAAAAGAAATTAATATGCAATTAGTTATAAAATAATAAAAAATTAGGTGTAATGTTTTTTTCAGTCTCTTCCCTTATGTGATAATGGGTGTATTTTCGGTATAGTGCTCTAGTATGGTGTTTAAGTAAAATTGAGGCCTGCATTTTTTGAAATTTCCAGACAACAATAATTATATATTTGAATCAATCAAATAACATTCAACGTCAGCATAGAATAAATACATTCAAACTAGTTATCTGACAATTGTTTGCCTTTACTTTTAAATGCTTTGCACTTTTACCTATAAAATTCGTTTCTTTCCCTGCCATCCGTTTTTTTTCACAGAAATATTAATAGTCAAGCCATAAATGAGATGTCACAGAGAAGTAGAAATGTTCACCTACATTTTGATACACATTATGTAGCCGCCACTCACTTATCAGTCACAGTTATTGAACATGATTTGTAAACACATTAGACACTATTTTTTATGTTACTGCCACTTGGCTAAGCCAATAGCAGGCCGAGGTACAGCACAAGTCTAGCATAAATCATCCAACTCCCTTCCAAGGCATTGCTGGAACGATTTTACTCCTAATTCAAGGGCCATCGCCATAATGTCTCTAATTTCCTTGACCAAGCCCCCCAAACTTTGGCGAATGGTAAATGTGAGTCCGTCCCTCGCGGCTGGATCCATGGGCAATCCCATAAGATGTGTCCTAACATTTCCAGTTGGCTACAATGGCCACAAGAGGCAGGGTCCACAATTGGCACCGTTGAAGGTGAAACTTTACCCTGGTGTGCCCAGATATCAGGCATGACGAGATTGTCACTACGCCTCGTGATAACTTTAAAGACTCAAACCAGCCTTTAACATTAATTTTTTTTTTCTAAGCCTCCCCATGCCACACACGAGACAGTACCGCCCCCTCTCATCACAGTCCCACATATGTTGCCACCAAACACGGAATCGGCCTTTGACACCCCTATGACAGTCACTGACATCAATAGCCTTGGACCAGCCCCACTGAATTAGTTCATAGTTTCGCCCATCTGTCAGCCTATTCATTGCCCGGGTTACCTACATGAGCAGGCACCCAGTACAATCGGACTTTGCACCAATCCTCGGCTAATTCCCCTAGCCGAGCTCTAATATCTTTAACCAATATGTGAAGCTTTTGGGACTCGAGAGAAGCCTTCTGAGCGGACACTGAATCAGAAAGAAATTGCTAATCTGACCCCTCCTGCAACAGTCGATCTAATGAACTCGCACGCCATTGTAATAGACTCAACTATTTTACATTTTATATGCATTAACAACTTCATGGCCATCACCATAAATTGATTTCCTATACTTCACAATTTATGTGAAACACTATAGATCTATCGCTATGTAGCCTAGGTCTAACTAAAATTTTCCATCATTTAGTCACAGCATATTATAAAATACAAATAGAATATAATGATAGCATTTTTCGATAGAGCATATTCAAATAGTAAATACCTATTTTGCGGTTCAAACTAGGCGCTTTGTAGGCAAAGCCCAAAGAGGGCTCCCCATCGCTGTCAGCAGCCATAATAATTAATAATCCATGTTGGGGGCGCCTCCCTACGGCGTAGCCCAACCCTGAAGCAAAACACCTGCAAAAATGTAAAATGAACGTAATTGGTAAGATTTCATTCAATTAATCTTTTACAGAACTATAACTACAAACCCACCGCGTAAAAATCTAACTGGCTGAATAGTATAGAATAATAATAAGTGCATCAATTATAGGTTTATAGGTTTGGAATTTTTCGGCCTCAGCACCATGGAAAAATGCCATGTAGGATGGATTTCATTACAACTAATACATTACACAAACGTTCATAGTAAACGTACATAATGCAAATAAATGTTTTATAAAGGACGGATTGTTGTATTAAACTTACTTCCCAACAATAAGCAAACATCTAATGGCCCATTTCATTTACATTAATGTCCAGTCAGGCTATCTAAAAATATTAAATTAATTGGCGACTATATATTTTCAAATTAATAACAATGTAGATTCAAACATTCAAGAAGTAAGCAAAAACATTTTGCCAAGCCAAATCTAATTTCTATAGGCAGGCAGCCATCTTGTGAGGCGATACTTTAAATCCATGCCCATTTTAAACGTCAATTATTGTTATTTGGGGTAACATAACACCATCCCCTTCAACTAAAGAAACGCATGAATGTATTTCCAGTATCTAACAAGGTATTCTACACCTATTACAACAAAAATAAATCGGCAATTACTATTAAAAAATGTGTTATTTTTCGTTAACAACATTGGAGGCAGAACAAAATGGTTCCTAGTCCAATTTTCAATATCATTTTCAAAATAATTGAAGCTTTCTCACTTACCTTTAAACGCTTTTAGTACTTCCATTTGTTCACAAAATAAATATTTTCAATGATGGGATATTAATTTTAGTCGGAAAATTGTAAAAATAGGGCCATTCTTTACGAAGCAACAGTAAATTTACTTAACAATAACACGAGCCGCCATTTGCAAAGCCTGAACTGAGCATGCCCAGTGTGACGCTGAACTCTGGGACTTGTTTCCGATGTCACGTGATTTAGTTTTAGTTTGAACAATCACGTAATATTTTTAAAAAACTACTAGTTACTAGCAGATTTACCTATCTTGATGCCATAAGAAGTTATAGGAACTTGCAATTGACGCCAATGGAAGTCTTTAAGTTAATGAAGTAAAGTAAACTGGTTTCTTTATGCACTGCTGATGTACTATCACTGATGTAGGTACACTAATAAATAGGCTTGAATGTAAATAAACCTACCGTCCTGCTTGGTAAAAAAATAATAATAAATAAATAAGCAATATGAAAATATAAAGTACCTAATTAATTTATTCTAAAAGTAAATGTACACAATCATGTTGGTTTCAAATGTATTCTACTACTGTATTGTCCCAATAGATTATACAACAACAAGCCCTAATTTCTTGTTTTGGTTCTGTTCAGTTACGGACTATTCATTATCCTATTATTGGGGAAGTATGATGTATAGTGTGCATAAATTAAAATGCCCCCGCTGAGGGGTCTAATTGTATTTTACGCAAGGATTATACTTTTAGGAGTTAGCTAAATCATTCTTTAAGTATTTTGTGGATTCCGCCAGTGATGTAGTCCTTTAATTACAGGATTTATCTTAGCTATCGTTTGTTAATGTTAATTTAGAAGATTATGAAATATATTTGCCTCCAAAAGAAAGAGTAGTGCCATTAGAATAAATTCTTCTATTGACACGTTTATCACTTTCCTATGATTGCTTGCTGACACGTTTCATTTTAGAAATAAATAAATAAATAAAACAAACTAAACTACTGCAAGCAAGCTGTAATTTATAAATTATTTAAGTAGAAAATCACTAGAAATGTGTGAGACACTAAATGATGAAAATTATTCGGAAGATTTTGAATTTCCGTCACAGAAATGTACGTTTTGCAATGGTTACTATGGACCTTGCTTTGACGAACCTATGTGCGCTATCTGTCATACCTTTGTGTTCCCTGACGACATTAGTGCTCTGCACCATGCAGACTTAGTGCTAACGGAGAAAACAGATGACGGTGATTCCGGAAATGATGAGCCCAACGACCCCTTATACATTCCAGAGAGAAGGGAAGATCCTCAAATTGTTAATAGATTGTTTGATCGAGTGCAAAATCTCTGTGAACCAAGAGAAGATGATGATCGTTCACCCGTCCTTATTGAATGCTTACCTCCAGAGGTAAGAAGCAGGCACAGCAGAACTTATGCATTAAGCATGGTAATGATGTGGTATACATGCATTAATAATCTTTTATAAGAATATTATGTATAAAACAATTACTGTATAGGATGTCGTCATATAAGTAAACACACATATACATATTTATAGCCCCTTTGCCTATGGAACTTATGGAAGTCATAGATAAATCATTACACTGTACTGCGCGAGTGGTATCTGGGTCCGTCTATTTTAGGCCTACGTGTATGCAACCCATTTAACAATTTTGGTTGAGTGGGTGCGAGTTGTTATTGCGAAGGAAATCTCAGAAGTAACTTGCTGTAGCCCTGTGTGTTAGCGTTTTTGTGTTATTTTCAGTTAAAGACTTCCAAGTCCAAGGAAGACTTGAGTAGAGCATTAGATCCATATTTACAAACTGTTCAAGTTATAATAATTTTTTAGGTCCTCTTGGTTGTTTTTTCTTTTTTGGACGATATTTCTCTATGGAGCGTTGCTAACGTTAGTAAAAGATGGCAAAGACTTCTAGAAATGCACGTGACGGATGAGCGCTGGAGGGATTATACGCGGGAAAGGTGGCCACTATTTAAATCTCTTGTGACCGAACAAAGTTGGTACAAAACTTATTCAAATTTAGTGGAAAGTTCACCATGCCGTACGTGCCTTCAGAATATGTGTATTCAATACCAACCTAGCGGAGGAGAAAATTCCTGGAGAAGCAATCGATTGCTCACTGAGGTTTGTTTTATAATAAGTAATAATAAAACGAGTATCCTTCATTTATGTTTCATTTTGCAGCCTTATGAAATTAAAAAAAAAAACTACTAAGCAGCAGGGCTTTACTATCTTTTTATGATATTAGCAGCGGCCGAGGCATTTTTACAAAAAATTCATAAACAAATTAATTATGCAGTCATTGAGCATGACTCTTGAATGGGATAGCAACCACATAACAATAATCTTGCCAATTAAGTGGACCAATTCTGTTATTTGATGGGCCAGTCCTTCCATATGATGAGATAGCTTGTACAGCACTGAGAGTGTCTGTGTAGATAGCCGGGGTTGCTAACACTGAGCACAGTAAAAGACATTGCCAGATGGCTCTGCTCTGCAGTAACAACTGGGTTAGCAGGATGTTAGCGGAAAAGGGATTTTTCTTTGCTGGCTGAAATAATTGCCGCACAAACCTCTCCTGTGTCAGATTTGGAGCCATCTGGGTAGAACTGAAGATAGGGCCGGCTTGAGTATTTTGCATGCATCATGTTTATATGTTCTTGGATGAAGAGAGGTGAGAAAATTTTTTTTGTTCCTATAAGTCTTAAATCGTTATTGATAACAATTTTGGGTTAACGTCAGGACGGGAGGTTAGCAGATTTTAAGATAAGTGGTGGGGGCAGGGGTGAGTGCAGTGACTACAGATCAATCCCAGCTCGAAAGCAAACAGGCTTCGAGGATCTCGGTTTACGCAGGTATTGGGGCTGAAGTGATGAGTCAAATGCGATGTGATTTTGTGACTTAATTATGTGAGAATGGCATTTCAAGAGCAATACGGCCCTGCGAATTTCGAGGGGTGGCTCATGGCTCATTGGCCTCCACAAATACTAGAACTCAAAACTATTCACCAGACTTTTTGTACAATATAATTCAGATACTATTCCTAGCCTATAATCTGCATCGTGCAAATGATGAAATATATTAAGTACTAGTTCATTCCATGATCTAATATCGTTCTCATTAGTTAGGATGGCCTCCACTAGACTTATCCAATATCCAATTTGGTTTTCAGGTGAGGAATTTACGGACAGATCCTCCAGAAGGAATTCAAGTGCAACCTCTCGATAAGAGAGGATTTCACTGGCAAGCGACTATTACCGGCCCTGTTGGAAGTCCTTTTGAGGGGGGCATATTTTTTCTATATCTGCAGGCATGTATTTTTTTCTGGAAATGGAGCATAGCTAGGGTTGATATCACAGAACGATCAGCCTAAGTCAATCCTTTAAGCCATTTTTAAATAAAGCTGATTTACATAGCTTTATTGATAACGATGGAGGTGTGGAACAACATTGGGGAAACATTAAAACATGTATCCAAAGAGCAGCGGATGAGGAATTGCAGACAGAGAGACCTCGACCAAGGCAGAGATGGATCACTAATGAAATCTTAGACTTGATTGACAGGCGAAAGCAACTTAAGAATCTACGGTCCGATGAAGCGCAAAGTGAATACAGAGCTCTGAGAAACAGAATTAACAGAGAATCCAGGGCCGCCAAGGAAACATTTTTGCAACAGCAATGTCGTGAAATTGACAGCAATATTGAACATGGGCGTATTGACATAGCATATAAAATGACCAAAGAGTTTATGAATGAAGGCCGCACACAACTAAGAAGTAATGCCATTGAAGACGAACAGGGAAATGTCATTTTCGAAGAGGACAAGATCGTAGACAGGTGGAGAAGGTACCTAGAAGAATTATACGAAGGTGAGAATGTAATTCCTAATGAAGACATACTAGAAGTTAACTACGATTTGAATGATGCTGGGGAAAGTATATTGAGGTCGGAATTCGATACTGCTCTACAACAACTGAAAAACAAAAAAACCCCTGGAATAGACGGACTGCCATCGGAACTTCTAAAAAATGCAGGAGACGGTGCGAAGGATGCCTTATTCAAACTGATTGCCGATATATAGGAAACAGGCGAAATACCGGTGGACTACACGAAGTGCTTAATTGCAGCCCTACCAAAGAAACCAGGCACCACTAAATGCCAGCAACACAGAACCCTTAGTCTGCTGTCACACGCTTCGAAGACCCTAACTATCATCCTGATGAACAGAATTAGAAATAAAATAGATGAAGAACTAACTGATGAACAGTTTGGGTTCCGGAAAGGCAAAGGCACGCGTGACGCGTCTCTGGCTCTAAGGGTGACCCTAGAGAAAAGGATACGAATAGATAAGAATACATATATTGCTTTCGTAGATCTTGAAAAAGCATTCGACAAAGTAAAATGGAGGAGACTCTTTGATATCCTGAAATCTCTAGGAGTCAAGTTCAAGGATAGAAGGCTTCTATGGAACCTGTACCGAGATGAGTTGGCTGTTGTCGTACTTGCTGACAGTAAGGCGGAGGCAAGGAGTCCGGCAGGGTTGCTCAGTATCCCCACCCTTGTTCAATTGTTACATACAAAAAGCCATTGATGAACTAAATGAAGCCCTTGAAGAGGTGTCGGGAATAAGGATACAGGGTGTCAAGATACTATCAATAAGGTATGCAGACGATATTGCCATGCTCGCGGATAGCCCTGAAGAGCTGAACGAGGCACTCAACCAGCTAGCCAGGATACTGGAGGATTACAATATGAAAATAAACAAATCCAAAACGAAGGTAATGGCTGTTGGCAAGAGACCTCCCGGTAGAATAGATGTAACCCTTGATAACGTAAGAATTGAACAAGTGAATGAATTCACGTATCTGGGGGGAATAGTAACGGAAGATGGGCGAAGCAACAAGGAAATAAAGAATCGGATATTCCTGGGGAGATTGGCATTGAATAAGAAGATGAAGATATTTCAGTCTGGAAATATAACCCTTGACACAAGAAAATCTCTCCTCAAGTCTCTTGTGTGGAGTATAATGATGTATGGGTGCGAAACATGGACCATAGCGGAAACTATGCGGAGCCAAATTGAAGCCTTCGAAGTGTGGTGCTATAGGAAAATGTTAAACATTACGTGGATGGACCGGGTAACCAATGAGGAAGTACTGCAACGCATAGGGGAAGAGAGAAAAATTGGGGCATCTATTGCTAAGCGGAGAGCCAATTGGATCGGTCACACGTTACGCCACGATGGATTACTTCACACAATCTTGGAAGGGCATATGTATGGTTATGTCGCGATAGGCCGCCCGCGTGCTGAGTACTTGGACCAGCTGCTCAGAGATTTCAACTGCACGACGTACAGGGACCTAAAGAGGCTGGCCGAGGACAGAACGGAATGGAGGATCCGGAGCATGCTGCTGCAAACCAACCCCTAGTGGTTGTGCACCATAAGAAGAAGAATGGTATTTTCGAATCAATTGATTATCGCACAACCAAAAAACAGCTGATGATTCAAATGCTAGCTGCCTACTCGAATTGTGTATCGCAGTTGGATTCGGTTTAAAGAGATCTGATGGAGATTGTTTTCGTTCTGCTACAATAAAATTACTTAGTCGCGTTTACTTTCACTACAGAGAATATGAAGAAATTCATGAAAAGAAACGAATTATATTGGAAAATAATAACATTTTCAATTGAAACATGAAATAATAAGAATATTTACGGCAGATTTAATTGGGTTACAAGAATGATTAAATAATTACCGAAGGGCGCAAGTGATACTTAAAAAAAAAGTGGTTCCATTAAGTTCCCAATGATGTTCCCTGTAAATACCATTGTAATTATTTCACAGGTGCCATATGGATATCCCATGAATCCGCCGATCGTCCGGTTTATCACGAAAATATTTCATCCCAACGTTTCCCGGCACGGTGATGTGGGCATCGACTCGATTCAGCACAACTGGAGCTTAGTGCTGACCATCAGCAAAGTTCTAATATCAATACAAAGCCTACTGACCGACCCCTATTGCGATGTGTGCATGGAGCCACAAGTGGGGCGCCTTTACATGGAAGACCGGTCTACATATGAAGATGTGGCGCGAGCTTGGACCTGGCGGTATGCTATGCACGATGCTCTCACGTTTTAGTAATTCTTCTCATAGAATTTAAGGCCAGATTACGGATTGTCTGCAGTTGCGAGCTTAGAGGTGGGCCGTTCTTGGTTTTCTCGGGAACTTGCGTTCTCAGATCAAGTGATTAAAAAAGAACAACTCTTATTATGCGTTCTTTTAAGAACCGGTTCGTGGCTTCGGCTCAAGCCCAACACTGGCAACTGGTTCACTGGTAGACGTTAATCGTTCCCTATACAGTTCCTAGAACCAGTTCGCCAATGGTTAGCGAAAGGGAATTTCTACGGGTTCCTCGTTCTTTCTTATTCTTGAAAGTAGAGTATTTAATTCACAACAATCGTTATTTTTCAGTGGAGTAAAAACTTTTTTTACGTAAGTGGCGAACACTTCATATACCGGATATCTCCATTTTGCATTGCGTTCTTCAAGAACCTAATATTTTTTTAGTCTGGAACCGGTTCAACCAGTTCATGGCTCAAGAACGACACACCGCTATGCGAGCTGCCAGCGTTTTTTTTTTCATAGTAGAAAATGTTGATTTCTGAAGCTCGAATTAAGCCGACGACGAAAGTACATTGTTTTCCTCTAGGCACACCATCTCATAGAAATCTTCTGAAGTAGACTCTGTTGTTTTGCATCAACCATTCCTACAAGTCCTACAATGAAAAAAAAAAAAGACGGCAACTCGTCCGAGTGCACCAGGCCGTAATACATTGTATATGAAAGCAGTTAAGAAGTGGAAATGTGTACAGAAATCGCTGAGTCAAGTTAGGGTTTCTTCCAAACCCCTTCCAGTAAAATATTGAGACAACTTGAAACATGATTCTTTAATATTATAGACATAGCCTAATACAAAGATGTCTGTTTTGCTTTGCCACCTGTAAATTCATTGTATTCAATAAGTATAAAGTAATAAATGTATTTGACTAATACTGGCAACTGTAAGTAATAAACGATGAACAAAGAGAAAGTTACCCTGAAAGTTAAGTCAGATACAATAGAAGTCCCCTGATACACGTAATGTGTGTGATTTTGAAAGTTTCTGTCCGAAAGATTCAAAACTTAAAGGACAGATTTAAAAATATTTTTTGACGTAGGGTCGTGTATTTTGTGGGAAATTAATTAATTTCTCGTTCCGCAGCCGCGAAGATATGAAAGGGATCAGATGAAAAATGAAAGCTCTCTAAAAGCTGTCTATTTCGAAGTAATAACGTTGCATGCGAGAAAGTAACTTTCCTGAAAAAGCTTGTATTTTATATGACGTTTTCACCTAACTACCTGCGGCTGCGGAACGAAAAATTAATTAAAATTAATTTCGTCAAAATACACGACCATTGCTTGTTAACAAAATATTTAGAAATTTCATTATGTGCATTGAAATTCAAGGTGGCTCATTGCTTTTACCAAGCCTAGGAATTTGGCGGTGCTGATGTTTTTTTTTTTTTTCGATTTTGGCCTTCGAATTGTTTGCCTTTATTGCCATGTCTTTCGACTTATGGTGTAATATTACATAGTCTAGGAACGATTAATCTGGATACCCTATAAATATTTTTCAACTAATGATACGAAACTATTCTTTTGATTCCTTTGATAAAATAATGTTGCATTTACGTGGTTAGGCTGCCTTGATTATCATCAATTAATTTCATAAAGCCTCCTCAATAAGGTCTTACCCATATATATTATGTTGTTCTGTGGTCTTACCTTCACTAATAAAAAAATTTTGTTTTTTCTATTATCTCCAGCGCGGGTAGTATCGTTGCAAGATTAAAGAAGGGCTAGGTTCAATAATTCTATAGAAGAAAAACAAACAGATTTAAAATTTAGTTATTTAATTACATTTTTTATGTTTTTAGCGTAGAAATGACCCTAACGATTGATCACGATTATGTTACAGTTAACATGTTAGTTCGAAAATAAAAGAAATACAGTGTAATACACTCATTAACTTTTTAAATCAAAATCCTGTCCCTCATCTATGCCTTCAAAAATAAATGAAGAAGGGGATTTTACACAATAATACACAAAAAAAGAACAAACATGGAATGAGACAATTGTCTTTTCGACTAACTGATAAAGAAGTTGACCAATCACTCAATAATTATTGCACTCCTTTAATGAGTCAACATGGAAATGTTTAAAACACTGCAATAATTGCACAAAATCTACAACTTCATCCCTTACCGACGACATAACAATTTATAAAATTGTCTACCCTTGGTTCAACTTTGCATAAAAAATTCAAATTATTTGGACATTTGCATTGCAGCATTATTTACAATTACACAAGACATTTTACATATTATCAATTGGTTACTTCCTACTTAATCGTATGATAGCGACCTTAAAACAGTATTTCTTGTATAAAAACAGACAAACTCATTCTAACGGGCCCATCAACCGACCAACTAGACTTTCTGTTCTTGTTCACAAAGCAGCATAAACATATTGGGCTTAATAATACGGCGTTATTCTATGAACACTTAAGACATCACATGAAGCCTCGGCCGCTTGGAGGACCATAATATAGTAGTAGAAATGGACGTGTGAGAGGAGACTATGAATAAGCAAATAAATAAAGAATGCGAGAAATAAAAACTACTAAATACTGTAGTAAGACGCAACTGGTTACTGGTACTAATTACAAGTAGTAGCTAACATAAAACAAGTCTTAGGTTACGTTATATTAGTTTATAGCGACAAAACAAAATATTTTGGCAAGATGTTAATAATAAAGTAGAGTAATAATTTGGCACTAGAAATCGAGATTGGTTAGCTTAAAGGCGAAATGGTGCACGTTGATCCGTAGGTGTCGGAGCCTTTGAACCTCTCCTCGAGCTACTCGCGCTCGTGGAAATATCACTAGCTCCAGACGGTTTCCGTTGTAATTTCGAGGTTAAAGGAGTCATCCCGGGCGGCACTGGAGTCGTAGTTCCCGACGCCGAAGGAGTTCGCGCCCTGTTAACAGGAAGTTGAGTCAGGATTATTTCGCATGATTAGTCAATCCCTGGTCCAAAACAGACAAAAAAACAAATGTGAAACACATGGATAGATGAAATTAATGTCATGTCAAGAACATAAAATGTGATGAACAGAGCACACCATAATATAATTGTATATTATAGTGATGAATATCCACATTATATACATTTCGCACCAGCGGGCCTGCCATGCCGTTTAAATAACTTATTGAGGGATTAAAAGGTAATTAAAATAATTTTAGAATGCAAAGTGATGATTTTAAGAATCAGTCTTAAGAGCAAATCGGAGTAACCCCACTACGCGTTATTATTATTAACGTCGATATTCAAAGGATATATCGATCGTAGACTCGTCAAAAATTTCACGTTGAATTAGCAGAAATGCTCCTCTACATTTCGATGCATGAGAATGTAATGTGGCCTTCACTAACACCAATAATTGGTCATAGTTCTTGAAGTCCCTTTTCGAGAATACCAAACAAATCGTATTTTGTGCCAATTAAATTCAATAATAGACTACTTGACAGTTGTAACAATAAAATATAAAATATGCTAGATAAGGTAGCTTATAGGTTAACAATAATAATACAAAACAATTTGTAAATATTTAAAAAAAATATTGGTGTTTTTAACAGTGGATTACCAGAGCCGAATCGCCGGTACACGTGGGCGACCATGAAAGACGTCAAATTTCGTATTTGGTGTTAGGATATTAGTACTGGCTTCTCCGCCGCGCCACATTCTGAAGCCATGCCCTTTTTAGCATTCAAACTTGAATTGATGAGGAAAAATATTTTTTCACCTACTAAATAGCAGGACATGAAGAGTAGTGGTACAGACTCCGACTTTCACCCGAAAGGTTGTTGGTTCGAGTCTAACAATTGCTACATTTTCTTGCCATGCTACGGAGGGCATGTAAAGCAGGCGGTCCCGGGTCTTCCTAGCTGAGTGTAAGAGAGGGCTTTATAGCCCTAACTCCGTTAGGTTGGCTTAGTAATAGAACAAAAAGTTAATATTTTTATTTTAAATAGTGAAAAAAAATAATTTGAAGGGGTACAAAATAAATCTACTAATGCATTTAAAAATAGAAATAAAAATTTCGCCAATTTGTGTTAGGAAGTGACACATATCACATATCAAAATGCTCAGAAAGTTTCTCCTGATGGTCATGAGATGTTTGATTTTAGGCGGGGTATCCATTGAACGTGGTAGCAGACATTTTAGACTGTCTCTAATGTCTGCTACCACGTCAATATCACGGTAACTTTCGCAAATGAGGTCAATGGAAACCCGCCTTAACACTTTTTACACAAGTCTTTCCCTCTCCGATTGTCTCATAAAACTGAACAATGCAAATACTTGGCCATGCCGTAGTAATTGAACTTACCGGCCTTTATTCCGAACCAGCACCGGTATGTTGGAGCGGCCAAGGCTGCATTCAACAGAGCAATGAATAAAGTCAATGTACACAGCAGCATGCCAACACTAGCCACATTTATTTTATTTCCCATTTTCTTTCATTATCGAATCTAATGAGCTGACCCCTCGCAGGGGAGGTGGGTCATCCCAAAAGGAAGAGCGAGTATTAATGGAGAGATCGTCCACGGCTCGCAAGTTTGGGGATTTCACTGATAGATCCGGGGCAGAGTACGATTGGTCATCGTTTATGAAAAGCTGCTCCGGGAAATAACCAGTAGGTGCATGTATGGAAAATTGTCGTGATAGCCACGGTCTTGTCTCATCTGGGCAGGGAGACCTCTCCGCGCTTTTACGAACAGGGATTGGTATCCGTGACCCTGATTCCGATTTCTGCCTCAGCACATAATCCTTCCCAGAAAATCCAAACTTTTTGCGCACCACATCAATGACTGGATCACTGACTGTCTTTTTTAGTGTTTGCTTTAATTCAAAATGAGGTACTCCCGGCATAGCTGACTGCTGTTTTACAGCCACAAACCGGCCTCGCCTGTCTTCATGGAGTATTCCGAAATCAACCCCCATGCTGCATAGACCTCGGTTCGTGTTAAATGTTAGCAACTTCCTTGCAACTGGACTGTGTTATTCCAAGCAAATCATGCAAAAAGAAACAAGAAAACGAAATTAGTAAGAATACAATAAATTTGCAGCCCTAAACAAAAACACCGTAACTAGGCCATAACGGCTTAAAATGCATATTAGAAACCACCAAATTAAAAGTCTATAAGCAGGCCACTACCAGCTTATCTATAGTTACGATGGTTTGTTTATAGCTGCAAAACTGAAAGGTATAGGAGAAGGACAACCATGCCGAGAGTTAGCTTAAGGGCCGGCGTCAGGAATCTCCATCCAGGTCTATCCAACCTGAGTTATGAGCGGAGGTACGTGATGCTGGCTCTGAGTGCACCTGTTTGCCTTGATTTTTACACCAATAAGATTAACAGTGGGGCTCACAGACACCAAAACACGAAAAGAAGGTAAATCTTCAACAGAATTTTTAGTAGATACGGACATAAATGAAGAGTGGTATTATCTTCATAAGATAAACTAGCAATTTGTTTATTTACATATTTTTAAGATAAGTTTCACAAGGCTTATAAGGCAACACATGTCAACATGGAACGCCAAGCTTATCCTACGTTTGACTCGCTTCCGCACTGCTGCTGTTACGCTCGGGATACGTCAGTTAGTGCTACCTTCATGAGACGTATAACAGGTAGCTGGAATATCTGATAACTAGATCAACGATAATAAAATAGAATAGATTGAGGCCGATAGCTGTGAAATTATAGGGGGAAATGGCAAGTGAGTTTGTAGGGTTCATAACAATAAAATAAATTGCGGCAAATAGAAAACAAATGAGCAATTCAGCAAGCAGGGTTGACAACAGAATAAGACGCAGTAAGTTCTGCGTACTTTACCTGACAATCTTATTAGCTTTATTATGATTATAATTAGCTTATGACAAGAACTTCCAAGTTTAATCTCGGTCACGACTTTTTGCCGCTTCATTACATGCGGTGTACATGCCCATTTTACCCGCTACATTTTACCTGCTACATTACTCAAACAAAATTACACAATTTAGTCATTTTAGGTGCTTTAGAAATATGACTTTTCCATATATATTTATTTTAGATCAATACAAATTGAAATTCATTTCATTTTGAACAACGTCAGATTAAATCCCTCTCATATACGTCTATCTTTGAGATAGCACTAATTGACGTATACCAAACGCACCCCTACTAGGGCAATTTTGTGCAGGTTCATATCATGAAGAAATGTTTCTTACAGTAAATAAGGTGGTTATATACCACACTTAAACACACAACTCACATGTAAACCAAGGAATCAACAACAGGAGGTATTTACCCGGTTGGTATGTAAGAGACAGGAGCTTCTTCCACGGAGTGACCCATATAAATAGGTATCCGTGAGCGAAAGCTTGAAAAAAATAAGAAAAGCCCCAATAATGACAATTTTTTTTACAAAATATTCCCGGTGAAGAAGTTATTAATTACTGACACTTCATTTTGAGCTCTATGAAGAAGAAAACACACATTAGGCCTAAACGATTTCGTATTTAGAAAGACTTAATACTTTAGGTACCTAGGTAAGTTGCATATGTATTAGAGTAATCTTAATAATGTAACCTTTAGCCTATGTCTTGAACTTTACATCTCCACAGGCTAATTAAAATTAAATTGTATTTTCTGGTATTAAAACTTGATCCGTTTTTAACGTGCAGTTTAGCTGGTTAAAACAAGCTTATTTTCAAATTTAAGTGATGGCAGAAACTTGTCGCGTAATCTTTAATCAGACAACCTGTAACCAAGCGTTTTCTACAGCCATATGTTGCCTTGTTACAGAAAGCAACAGTTTACCTTGAGCCAGGCGCGGGGCTGACGGCGCCGGTAGGTGTGCGTGGCCGTGAACTTCCAGCGCTGCCGTTCGGCACTCCCAAACGAGTCCTAGTTCCTACAGAGTTTCTTGGTAGCGTCGAGCTGTGAAAATGACCGCAATGAGTACAAATTAATAATAAAAATTTATAAATAAATACGGTCGTTTTGTACTATTGATGGACCAATCCAATACTTTTACACGAAATACAATGAACATATCAGTAAAATAAGTGTAGTTTACCTAATATGTATTAAAAATACTATTAGTTATTTGCAGGTCTAACTGGGGCAAAAAAATTACTTCATCTAAAATGTTCTATTGCTCACCTGCGTGGTATCCTGCTTGGAGTTGCGTCATCGGTTGAATCCAATGACATATTGGAGCCATGCCGTGAGGGCGGTTTGCTTCCCGTTCGGCTGGCTGGCCGGCTGTTGTTTCGGGACCCAGGCAGACTGCCACCTGCAAGACCAGTTATTATTGTATCGGACGATAGCACAAACCTCTTTACGCATAAGTCAATAAGATAGGTCAACTGGTAGAGTAGCTAAAGCTCGCCTAATATAAAGACGTTTTTCATTCCATTTCAAGAAGAGGATGATACAATCAATACTAACAAACATGTGATCTCAATTTAAGCCAGTGCACGATATTGTATAACCTCCTATACTCATCACCAAAAACGAATGGACAACGCGAAAAAATCTGTGTAGTATCATTCGTTTGGGCCCCATCTAGTACAAAGAATCACAAATAGCTGAAATTTCAAGAACCATGAATTTGCGCCTTGTTGCAACAATTGTAGTTGTAATAATAAATAAGCATTTTATATAGAAAACATAGTAAATACAATGCGACAATGAATTGAAAGCAATGAAACGCTGTATTTCTTCTATTTCAATTCGTAGTCAGACACTATGCTCTAACCGATCATGAAGCAAGCCTTTCCCCGCTTTTGCATAGCCTATACGATTATCTAGATGTTAACTTTATCAACAAGAGTCATATTATTGTATATTGTCACTGGCAGCTGACTCGTATCAAATATTGAGTGTTGTACACACCTGGAGTGAGACTAGATCTGTATGTCGATGACGGCTTTCTTGGTGTCGCCTTCATGAAGGAACCGCCCTCGTTGTCGCTCAGCGAGTCAGGGGTGCCGCCAGAGAACGAGGACCGCCCAGTTCCCCTTTGGCTACCCATTGGGACGCTTTTGATGCTTCTCTCGCGAACCTATATAAAAAAAAATAGGTACTATAGATTACCCAATGCTATAAGGACTGTGCCTATTGAAAATTAGTTTAAATTTAAACCTTATATAAGTCGGAAAAACAATTTTATAATGATTTCTCAGAGGTTTGAAACACATCCCGCGCGTGTTCCACAGAAACCGCATTTCTCACATATAGGTTATACACTTATACTCTTATGCTGTATTTATATTTGAATATAATATAGTGTTCAATAATTCATTTTCACGTTAGAAATATAAGCTTGGACTCATAAACAGAATTCAGATGTAGTTTCCCAGTATAATACTAAACCTAGCCATAGACTACGATAAATTTACCCAATGATGCTGCGTCGAGTTGCAGGTATGAGAATGAGGTGTCCTCGATGTGTTGACCTTGAGAGGGTACGCTACAGGTGTCGTCTGCTGGGCTCGCACGCTCTCAATGATCGGCATTAGATGACTCATGAACTCCTCAGCTAAACATAGGACACAGTCAGACTCCCGTCCACAGGACAGCGAGCCTTTTGGTGCCTTATCCAACCAATACTCACCTAATGCAACTTATGGTGAAATAAATAAATGAACTAAAGAAAACAGGACGTTCAGCTTAACAAACTGAAGCCAATAAAATCGAAAAGTTGTAATTACTGGGACACAGACGCACCTTACGACGAAAAAAACAGTTAATTCATTGAACTGCAACTTGCCCATAGAATGTTTCATTACTGGTAGGCTATTACAATAATATAACAACTCAGATGAAATAAAGAGAAATTCTCAACGGATAATAGGAACTCCAACAAAATTAATGTAACGCCATTATTTAAATAAATACGAAACCAAATAAATCAAACATGAAATATAAATAAGATATAGTAAGTTAATGCAAGTACCGTAATTCAGTTGATGAAATTGACGTGTAACTGTCACCATCAAAGGACAGAAAGAAAGATACCGACCCTTACGACCCTGTACAAAATTTTCGTCATTTTACATTACATATGACCCGACGCCACAAGCCGATCTGCCATATTAGAGTTCTATACGGGAGAGATCGAGGCATTTGCTTCCCACCAAAAATATATTCAGGTGCCACCTGCCACGTCTCCTATGACCAGCTATTGAAAAGACGTGACAGTTTGCCCCAGACATTTTTGACGGGAGTGAATGTCCAAACACTCCTATATAGAACTCTACCATCAACCTTCACACCTAAAAGAAGCTTCCTAAATATATACTCACAGCGAACCAGCAACCAGAATCTGAAAAAGCAATATCAACACAACAAACCCGCAAAACTTATAGCCTAGCATCAAACCGTCATACCCAAGACATGAAACTCTTTAACAGTGCAATAACATTTCGCATGGATGTATTAGCCAACTATTTTAAACAGTTTAAATTCTACTATAGACTATTTTAGCAAATGATGGTTTTCGAGTTTCAGTGAACAATACTTTAGTTCTTGAGTCTAAACCTCTTTCGATAGTATTGTGCAGTGTTAATATTGTAGCTTGAGGGAGATCCAACAAAATATCCAAATACAGGAATGCAATGGACAGGTAGGTAATTTATGTGGTTCAGCGTTTAAGGCGGCTATTCCACTTGTCGATTTTACATCAAATTTGATTTGAGATTTTTTGTTTGTTTTGTTTTAAGGAGACTATTATGTAGATACTTAACTTATCTATTATAAATTAAGTTGTAATATGGTAGAGAATTATTATTGATGTCTGCTACCATATTATAACTTAATTTATAATAGATAAGTTAATTTTCTACATAATAGTCTCCTTTAAACAAAACAAACAAAAAATCTCAAACCAAATTTGGAGTAAAATCGACAAGTGGAATAGCCGCCTAAGACAACGCCCCTGATAGGCGTAGATCGTGGGTTCGAATCCCGCCAAGTCCATTTCTTTTAAATGCCCTCTAATTTCGGTTATCAACCAAAAGATAATTGCCAGTCTTATATATACCATATAATATCCCTTCATATTATCAGAGAAGGCTATATTAAAAAATAAAGAAATAAAATAGTAGGTGTAAGTGCATCCATGCGCAAGGTGTACAAATAAAATGGTGCGGCGCCATACCTTCGTAATAGGTCCTTGAGAGCCTGATGTGATGCTTGTAGAGCGTGAACCAGTGGACGTTTTCGGTTTGAACGCCGACATACTCTGGCTAACCCCGTCTGCGAGGATGAACTGCTCCCGGAGCTCAATGTTCGTGCGTCCCTTAGCTAAGGTGAGCAACATCCGTGCCGAACGAGCAATTAGTGGGTAGAACATTAGTTTGGAAGGTAGGAGGGTGGGAAAAAAGAGAAAAAGAAAAAAACAACTAATAAGCAAAACAACCAATGAAACAACAGGCCAACAAGAAAATGAGTGTGGCAAATACCAAACTTTATACACACTAAGACTGTGTTTCAATGCACATACTTGGCGCTATTCATATATTTGTCATAAAGCATACTGTCAATGTCATCACGACATGTGACCGCACGGCAGCTGCAGCTTATTGGAAATCAGGGCAATTGTTGCATTGAATCACAATCTAAATTTGTACCATGAGAAGTGCACTATTCACAAAAACAAAAAAGCATATCGTATGGCACAAATAAGCAAAACGAAATAAAAACTCAATAAAAGGCTCCACTGGTTCGAGTTATCCTACGATAATAGCATAATTTAAGGGTCTAGAACACGATTTTTTTTTTAATTTTGGGTACTGAACTAATTATTGCGGGGACGTTTGGTTGGAAACAATGAACTTAATAATATACACTACGATAGGATTGTAATGAACTGAAGATAAATTATGTAGAGACCAATACGCACTCTAACGAATGCAAGTTACCGGTCTAGGATGGTAAATTGTAGTCATTACAGATTAGGTCTTCTCATAATTCACCTTAGCTAGACACATTCTGCCAGCGTCGAGTTTTAGAGAATTTTTAAATGAAAACATCGTTTAATTGGGCTGCTCGCAAGTATTTCTGATGTCTCGAACCTTATGTCAAAAATGAAAGCAAACCAAACTTGGTCTGTAGGTTCTCGTACCAAAATGAACCTCAAAAAACAAAAACATACATGAAGCCAAAAACAAGAAAACCATTCCAAAGACTGGGACTTGTAAGATTCGAAAATGACATTCACAAAGACATTCTACTTCACAAGGTTCTATGACTATGAGTAAGGTCTTTGTGAATGTCAATCCACGGTTCTGGTGCTCTATTCAAAAATTTTGCAGAGGGTAAAATGTTTAGGGTCACTACTACGAACGCTGGAAATACAAGAACTGCGTAGCTCTCAGCTGATGGGCCAAGATCGAAAGGAATTCGAAAATTTACTGCCAAGACTCCACAGAGGTACAGCCTCCGCCGTTAACGCCACCACTGAAAACGCCTGACCTGTTGCAGACGAAATATCTTTAAGGCTCTTTCGACTGTGGCCCATCAGCCCGAATCTAAAGAACGCAGTTCTCATGACTATGATCGTGAAAGCCTTTGGGTTTTAATTCCTAGAAAATACGGTATTATACATGGTTCGAGACTGTCGATACCTTCCGATACACTTCGGGAGCATAAATTATGCTGCCAGCGTTTATCGTATTTGCCCTTAATATCGCACTCAACGTGACAGTTGTTGACAACTAAGAGTTGTCAGTTCGAATGTGATGTAAACAATCTGGAGACCTAAACTCTCATAAAATATGATCTGTAATATCTAAATGGTGCATTGGAGTCCAGATATTATGGTTCGCTGAATATATAATATAAATTCTAAGATACTAATCTGGAACTCAGCTCAAGTAAAAGTCCAAAGGCTCAATTTAGCACGTGTTACTTACTACTGTCGTATTTAAGGCTGAACTTTAAGAATACGGTAGTAATCCAGAAAAATAAGCCAAAATCTGAAGAAGTTTAGAAATTTAGCCAAACGGAAAATTCCTTCCATACACTCGCTGCTTGACAATTGAAGAGAGTAAAACCCACGACAAACATACTCGTAATTATACAGTATATACATAAGAATTTTTTCGGCTTATTTTACTGGAGTAAGGGTAGTAGGTAGTAAATTGCAACATGCCTCTTTCAATGAGCCCATAAATACACCAGGGTTCGTGTTCTTCAGGTCTATTTGGGTCAGGGACAGGTAAGATTTCAACTACGTGCATAAAGCCAGTTACAATGCAAAGTGAATGGGAACCAACGTTACCGGTATGTCCGACGCAGATGCATACAAGCAGCAACGAACCAAGTGAGAAAGCTGTTAGTTCAATGATCTAGAGGTCTCACTACAAGCAGTTTCAAATATGCACAGCACAGTCTAAGTCATAAAATGTCGTAAACGCCTTGTTATTCACTAGCATTCTTCATAACACTATTTAAGGATTGACTGTTCTGACTGCCAATTCCATATATATGTATATCGACATATTATAGTTGACCAACCCATAGAATATTATAACAGGTAGGATACAATTTGCTTCAGCTGCTGTGATATTTTTGTTAAAAAAAAATGCACTATCATCGTACGTGTTAACTGAAATTCTAGGTAAGTGCCATATGCCAATACAGTGCATAAAGCCCTACTTTTTTCTAATTATTTGACAAGTAATGAGAATTCGCAAACAGGCCTAATTTTGGTAAATTATTTGTAATTTGCTTGTACCATAATTCAGTGCAACGGAATTAACAATGGGCGCTCACTAAATGAAGACTATGCTGTGCTCTATGGTGAGTATGGGACCAAGCTGATTAGAGCACTCCTTTACCTTCTGCCAATATTGTGGTCCACGGCTATGTACATCTTTACAGTAAGATATCCCCAAAACATAAAAATAAAAACAAAAACGTCCAAACTATTTTGCAAATAAAGCAAAGACGACGCTATAATAATGAATAACCCAGGTGGAGATGCATGGTCAGACACTACCCAAACGAAGTTCTAATAAATTACAACGATAACATTCAACACATTTAAAAAGTGTACTCACGTTTTACGGTGCCAATGAAGCTTTTTACAAGCTAGCAATGACCATGGCTTCAAATAATAATGCGTATACCTATACTTGTATGCAAAATAGTTTGAAATTGTTAAATAAAAATTTAAAAAAAACAAAAAATTAGGTATTAAAATAAATCAGTTAGATCAAAAATTAATAGGTTACAAAAAGTATTGGGTAAAAAGGCACCAAAATACCCGTTGCAGCAAAAATTCTGTAAAGTAACTAGTTAATGAATCAATATGCTAATTAATAACCAACCCTGATTAGTCTATGTATTAAAAGATAGCCCTTTACATATATTGTACTAACATTGGGTCTATTGCCTAGCAAAGAAAATATGTTCAGTGAGACTTAGACAAAGGTGATGCAAACATTAAAAGAGTCGTGAAGAAAACTTTATTAAAGCTATGATAACAAAGGAATACTTTTAGACACTAAATTAAGAATGATATATTAAACTCATACTAGATAATAGCTAATGGTTATTGTATTGTACGATTTTACTGTCTCTTATTATTGTACTATTTTTGTTTTATGAAACTTCCACCCGTTTGAGATACTTGTATTAAAAATGTAATTGATGTCTATTAGTTACACATTTTATTTTATTACAATATTATTGAAATGGCGAAAAGTTAGTTAAATGCGTTTGAACGTGATTAACATCACATGATGGAAACAACCAGCAAAATTGTAAGCCTCTATTATTTAGGGTGACAAAAAATATATTTTATATAAGTGAAGCAATGGTTCCGTCAATTGGCATCTGGCCACTTAGGCAAGATTTCAGATGTTTCATAAAATTCTATGGGCGGAAAGACCCAGGCTTCTTTCAACTATCTTGCTGAAAGCAAGAAATTTCACGCTTAGTTAGTAACTAAGTCGAGCTTCAAGTTTAAATTTGACATTAAAGAGAGGTCAAGATTTAGTCTTTTTTTCTTGTAGTATGGTAGTTTCTATACTCTCCGAATGTAACATAGCCTAAATATACAAATAATATTAATTCTTCATATTGAATGATATGCGTAATAGTTTGCGGGTTGTTTGCATTGTTCGATGCCAAACATTTTTTAAGAGGCACTATCCATACCATGTAAACGCAAGTTTTTCATATGCCCAAGATCATGCGTTTACATTAGGATGGAAGCTCTAAATTTTAGATTATAATAGGGGTTTTCACAGTGTTCGTGTTATCGAGTTAGATGTGCTATTCAAGTTAACACACAATCGTGAGTGGACCTCGGGAGTGAGTTATCATGCTATATTGACAGAGTAAACAACGTGGTAGTAGTCAGACGTTCATGGCACGGGTTTAAAGAAAGTGGCAGAACTCTATTCTAGTGCCACATTTGTTTATATTTTTTTGTTCATTTTGGTTATTATAATTTTAAGTATTTACGGTAATTGCTTGTGATAATAGATTATACAAATAAATTTAAATACTACAAAATTTTAAACGCGTGTTTCAAATCAATCGACAAAAACAAATATGGCGGCGGTCAAACCTGAGCTATAGCAAGGTAAATAACACGTTAACCAACTTGGAAGTGGGTTTAGGATAGCACGCTGGTTAGCTGGTTATCGGTGTGTTAACTTAGCTTAATATAACACACTTAACTAGGTATAACTCGACAACACGAATACTGTGAAGACCCCTAATAAGTTAATACCCAAATTAAGGTGCGATTGTTACTATGTGTAAGTGTAGGTGAAAGTAAGGGTCTGGCCTAAATACGGGCACCTTATCCTGATAGGGGACCTACAAATATACTGGCAAATGAAATGAAGAAGTGGTGGTACTTACCGCGACAAGGATCATTCTTTTGCAAGAACTCATCCAGCGCCACCCATCCGCCACCAACTCGAACCATCACAGTAGACCGAAGTATCCGAACTAGCCGCAGCTTCTGGCTGTCACCGAACTGACCAGGAGGAAAACACACAGTATTATTAGAGTACTAGTTTAGTCAAGATTTATAGCTTTTCTAAGGCGCGGTTTCCACCGACCGGCTAGGGCTAAATACAAAAACGGTGACGTGGTAGCAGACATTCTAGATTTAGGCGGGGTTTCCATCGACCTCACATTGCAGAATGCAAATTACATTGACGGAAATGTTTGTTTTTCTTTTTATAGAAATCTATTAAAATGTTTGTAATTAACATATCCCATGACGCCATTTTTTAATTTTAGTTAGTTAGTTTGTGATTTTACTGTATGATCATTGATCAATTTTAACTATGGCATAGAGTAAAACAAACATTTCCGTCAATTTCATTTGCATTCTGCAATGCGAGGTCGGTGGAAACCCCGCCTAAATCTTGAATGTTTGCTACCACGTCACCGTATTTGTATTTAGCCCTAGCCGGTCGGTGGAAACAGCGCCTAATCAATTTCTATCGAAATTAATAAAGAAAGAATCAGAATCTTAAGAGGATACGTAGAAAATGAGCACCCCAAAATTTCTTGTTTTTATGGACTTTTTATTTTTTATTTAATTAACAAAGCAAGTCATTAAAGATTTGGCTCATGGAAGTTGTAGAAGACTACTTTGTGCATAATATAATCGGGTATTTTTACTTTTCGGTTTTGTAGTTCTTCCAAAAATGCCAGAATACGCATAATTTTAGTCCATTCTGGTATTTATGAAAGAACTAAGGTACCAAAAATTTAATATTTCCTATTACATGATGCGTGAAGCAGTCTTCTACAACTTCCATGAGCCACATTTTTAATGACTTGCTTTGTTAATTGAATAAAAAATAAAAAGTCAATAAAAACAACAAAATTTGGGGTGCTCATTTTCTACGTAGCATGTCCTCTTAATCAAATACGAGAAGACTTCGTAAATGTCAGGGGCAGCACCGACATCAATTACTTTGTGTTGTATCTGCCGTTATAAAGGCACAAGCCCATTAAGACATAATCAGAGGGGGGAAAGACAAGTGCACAAAATGACATGGGATTTCGACCACAGAGCTGTAAACAACATCACATCCCTTAGCTGAAATGCTCCTCTACATTTTGGTACATGATATGTACCCATCCATAAAACCGATTGGCTACAATTATAGAATTTGATTAGTCCAAAAAACTGCTGACGAGAGCGTCCGGAGGAAGGAGTTCCAAAACTGTGGCCAATCGGTGTTAGTGACAACCACAAATCATGTCAGGAGATGTAGAGTAGTGGAACGGACTCCAACTTTCACCCGAAAAGTTGTTGGTTCGAATCCCACACTTGCTATATTTTCTGGCCATGCTTCGGAGGGCATGTAAAGCAGGCGGTCCCGGGCTTCCCTAGTTGAGTGTAAGAGAGGGCTTATATTCAAATGTAAGCGTCATATTTTCTAGCTCTACAAGGGATATTTCCTGTGAAATTTGACTTAGTACAAAAAAGTCGTAGTGGGGTGACCGATTTACACCTAAACTCTCCATTATTAAACGATATACAATAAAATTGCGTACCCTGTATTTGCCCTCGCCGACTTGAAAAACTCGAAACTTTTGTCTGCAGGTACACAGCATGACCAGCCTCTTAACTTCGTCGTGGATCTTGTCGGCCTCGGTGTTCAGTTGACGCTCCTCCCAGTCAGGCCGCAGCGCAGCAATGAACTCTTTCCAATCGATGTAGCCATTATTATCGAACATATCGGCCACCTTGTCCATCTCCAATTTCGATGTTTCAAACTCTGTTGCGAAAGGCAAATAAATTAAAATCAAATAAATATCGCAGGCCTATATTATAACATTAAGTAACAACTCGATAGTCTACATTAAAATCATGGAAACAAATCGGACACGAAAAACGAAAGAATCACATACATTGACAATATCAGTTCATCGTCGAAAGACAGGTATATTACAAAGAAATTAAAATAAATATAGGCTATGCTTCCGCACTACGTGACTTCTACTTTTCCGTACAATTGGTTTGCTGCATTTCCTCTTATACACTTAAACGAATCCCCAGCCACAGAAAGGACACAACAAAAATAGAATTACGCTATACGTGTAAGCTTGCTACATGAATACGGGATGCGTAAAGAAAGAGCCAGAAACACAATATATTCCAGTATTATACGGTATATAACACTCACTTTAAACTAACTATGGTTGATTCGATTCGATCCTTCTCGTTATAACCGAAATCAGAGGATATAGAAAAAAAATGGAATTGGCGGGATTCGAACCCACGATCTACGCCAGGGCGTCGTTTTAACCGCTGGACCACAAGCCCGACAAATGTAGTCTCCTCTACTTATATGCTGTTATTGACAAGATTCGTATTGCTAGACAGGTTAGCACAGCTACACAACTATCTAACCGAACAGGTCTGTGAGCTTACTTTATTGCATAAAGGCAATGCTTTATTCAATATATTGCAGTATTATATGGTATATATAACACTGACATTAAATTAACTTTGGTTGAAGAGGTAACCTCCTCGTTATAACCGAAATTGGAGGATATACGCGTAGAAAAAACTGGACTTGGCGGGATTCGAACCCACGATCTACGCCTATCCGGGGCGCCGTTATAACAGCTGGACCAATTCATAAAACAAGTCAACTGACTATACAGGGTAATTCTGGCATTTTAAATATGAAGTACAATTAAGTTATATATCCCTGTAGTATAGGTAAAACATGACAGCAATTATTATTCTCATGACAAATTGATGCATCCAGGTTACTAATAATAAAAACTCACTCGTCTTGATGATGCCATCAGTGAAATCCTCACGAGGGATAAGGCCATCATTATTTTTGTCCATTTTTCGGAAGAGATCCGTCAGTCTAGACTTCTTATGATTCATGAAGTTCAGGAACTGCAACAATCATACAAGAGTGATTTTCAAGCGTATACCTAACCAACAACACGCTTGACCATCTCCTTCCTTCATAAATAAAAAAAATAAAGAAAATACTAAAACAAATGCTGAAAACTTGCATATCATTTGGTTTTTTTATCTTATAAATCTTGATAAATATAAAATTACGGGCCACTTTATTGACTTCGATGGCCAGGTGGTAACGTGCTTGCACTTGTGCGAGTCTTTACACGCCATGCGATCGGAGACGTTTCGTAACTCAACACGAGTGACTCAAGAGGTCAATCGGATACATTCATTAAATTGTTTGTATGCGATTAATCTTTTTATAAAAAATAAAAAAATTTCGTGGAAAAATGAGCGTACCCTTAGTTTGCAGATAATAGTTGGTTCGATCGGCATTCGGCCTTCTGAATTTCTTTTACTCTTATGGCCTCCTCACATTGGCATTCACATAATTATATTTTCTATTACGATAATATTTTATGAAACAATAATTATTAAAGAAGTGCAAACATTACTGCTTCACTTACCCTCCTGCGCCATTCGTCCCAACTGAAGTTCTTCATCTTCTCGACTTCTCGGAGGAAATTGAGCTTGTCTTGGAGGCGCCGCTGGCGCTCCCACGCCAAGAACCATACATTTCTCCACCTATCCCAGAGCAGTTTCACGCGCGGACTGCGGAATGCCGGTTCTGCTCCCTTACTGTCAACATTATACAGTATTACGTTATTGTACCATAATTGAAAAATAAAATAGGAAAGTAATGAAACTTTAACGAGAAAAACTCAATTTTTAATCATCGAGCTACATTTAGTTGATGCAGTCATTACGGAAGAAATTACGATCTATTTTCATTAGCATAATATTATTTGAAGAGGTTTTTAGGGACGTTGGCCTCAGAAATTCAAATATACATTTTTGGTGGGAAGCGAATGTCCCATCTCTCCTATTTATTGTAGAACTCTACTGGTCACCATATTTAAATGCAATAAAATATGGCTCCATTTCCACTACCCTACCGTAGTTTTTTAATAATAAAATTCAATAGCGTTTACTATTATTGGTACTTACGTTCCTTTAGGCGGGAACCTGGGTCCATAATGTGGCAAATCAGCACGACCATCTCTCCCAGGGCTGACACGACTGTTGAAAACCAAAACCAATAAGCATGCTGAAGAAATCGTAAAACCAAAACACACTCTATCTACTCAATAATTATTAACTCTATCATTAGTTACGAGAACACAGTATCATTTTTGGTCCTAGAAATTGAAACAAAATGGAAAATATAGCCAACCTTCCACGTCGTGCAGCATCGCCCAAGTTCTCTCTGGATTTCGCCAAGCTAGGGAGCAAAAAAATTTAAAAGTCAAGCTACATGCGATAAATCGAAGAAGCTTATGAATATTGTCATGCTCATAATCTAAACTAAAAATATTCAATTGCACATGTTTCTTTAAATGCGCTCGTCATGCTCCAAGTTTTCGCAAACAATATGTAAAATAATAAATAATTAGGAAACAATAATACAAATAATAAAGTGCGACATACCTAGATTTGCGCGAAGCGGTATCGAAGTCAGGTGAGCCTTCCCTGTCACTAAATTGGTGCAAATCAATAGTAGAAAGTTCACAAATGAGGAGAAACAAGACAATGACCGACGTGCAGGACGGGCAGTAAAACCACATAAAACAAAGTAAAAGGAAAAACAGTGAGTGAAGGTAAGTCTACAAAATAATCATGAAACCAAAGCAAGCTGACTTCATAGCATGGGTACTTACGCTGGTGTTTTGGGTCTTGATATCTTTCTATCTTTGGTGGCTGTCTGGACAACTTGTCTACTCTTGCATACACTGTCCACTTCACTTTGCTTCGTTTGCGTATTCTCCATGAATTCCCTGTAGGGAAATGAAGGAAATGGTGTAAAAAGTGTATTAACACAAAAAAGGTTATTAACTCATGAACAGTATATAACAGTATTAAGGCTATTAAACTGTTATCATTGAGTAGACTAACTAGGAACCATGCAGTTAAATCATAACTCTCGGATATATTACCAGCATCTCCACACATATAACTATGGCATTATGGCCGCGCTAAAACACATGTCACTAATTACACACTGACTGGCATAACTCAGGTTTAAGGCCCGTCTAAATAAAGCCCAATAAATCTGTAACTGACAGAATCCCATTTGGCGATGTCTCGGCTATGATTGGGTCTGTTAATTTACTTGACTCTTGCTTTGAACGCACCTTGATGTAGAGTAGTGCCTGAAAGATTGTTAGTTCGAGTCCCATACTTGCTACAATTGATGGCCATACTTCGGAGGGCGTGTAAAGCAAGCGGTCCCGGTCCTTCCTAGTTGAGTATAAGATAGGGCTTTATAGCCCTAACTCCGCTAGGTCGGCTTAGTAAAACTTAATAATAGAACAAAATGCCATTTCTTATTTATTCATAATAAGGTACGACAAGAAATACTTACTTGTGGTCTTCAATAAGGGCTTCAATGGTGGGGATGTCGTCGGGCAGCGTTTCGCTTTCAAGAGACAGAAGATTCTTCTCAAGCATGGCCAACCAGGCTAGGAGTTCCTCCAGCAATTCGTCCGCATCACGCAATATCCTGTTTACATAAAACCATGTTCACAAGGGGAAAATATTGCAAATTCTACTACCTAAAAATGTTCCCGGATCAGTCCACTAGTCAGGGATTCCAGGAACTCGTAGCTGCATAAAATTAATCATTATGATAAAGATTTACCATGGATGGTTGAAGCCACTCCTATTGAAAAAAAAAAGGGGGGGGGGAATTAAATATCTAGGCATAACTTCTACATCTCCAATTGATTTTTGGGTAATTTTCTGAAATATTTGCCTAAGCACGAAGAAGTTACCATCAAAATGGCTGGAAAGAATCAAAAGATTCCTTACAAGCAGTCCGCAACGAAAATACTTGTATTTTTCAGTACGTTGTATAAGTATAATAACAACAGTAATTTTTGTATGACTACACACCTGATGTGTTCATCAAGACGTTGCCTGCGCTGAATAGCCCAAGACGAAACTTCCTCCCATCTGCTCTGTATGATTGTGATCCAGTGCTTGATCACAGCGGCGCCATCTGGATGAGCTTTGGCAAGGATTCGTTGTGCCAGGTTGATTGTCGCATCCTTTTCCTTCTCCTTGTCCGCAAGCTCCCGCAGGAACTTTTCATGTTCTGCAATTTGTTTCTTAGTTTCTTCTTCGTCCTCGGGAAGAACACCAGCAAATCTGGATCATAAATTTCCAACTCATGGATCAGGCCAATACAACTATAGGGTTTTGAATATGGTCAGCAGGTATGCTAGAGAGTTTTTGTAAGCAACGAAATCAACTTTTAGCTTTGGATGCGCGGCTTACAACATTAAAAAGTCATTTCATGGACCTTATAGAAGACTATTAGCAAATATACTATTTTTAGCACTGTACTGTGTCTGAGGCTGGGACCTTCAAGAGCTAGCATCTAAATGTACACATACATGTATGTAATAAGAGCTTAGGGCAAGTAAATTCAGCACAATATTAATAAAATTAATTATTAAATAATAATAGTTTAGGCATAACAGCGTAAAAGGGCTTACCTGAGTTTCATCTCTGCATCACTGAGCCACTCAAGCAACATATCTACAGACTTGTGCAGTTGTTGAGCTTCCCTAAGAGCCTCCTCCAGTCTCTTGGCCTTTCTATCCTTGAGTCGGTTGACGCGATCCCATAGAGATGTCAGATCAGCTAGCTGCTGCCTGATTGTTGTAGCATCCGCCACTGAAGCCTTCTCCTGCAAATCTTTGCCAGTACGCTTCACTTGCTCCAGTTGCGCAGAACGACCCTGTTAAAATAGAGGTATCGCACAACATTCAGAAAACCACAAATAATATTGAATACTTGCTTCAAGACATAAGCGATGCGACATTTATGAAGACTGCTGCATTGCTATGCCCATGGCCGTGCTCAGGGGGGTGGTCCATGGGGTCCGGACCCCCCCCCCCCCCGAAATAAATTTTTGTATGTAAACCTGTAAGGTTTGCATAATTCATCCATTAATTCATTAATAAATTACGTTAAAAAAAATTTGGACTTTTCCTTTTGTTAGTCAACCTATCTTATACAAAACTAGGGGGCCAGAGGCCACTTGCTTGACTTGCCTCCGGAACATGGCAAACAATATATGAAGTAGGGTGTATCCAAAATTAGTGCATAGGCTAACAAAACTATAAATATCCTGCAAATCTTCCTTTGTTTAATATGATAAATTATTAGACATGCAACTGCAAATCTTACCTTCAAATCCTCTTCGAATTGCTTGTGTTGATCTAGCAAGCTATTTACTGTATCCAAATCACCATGAACAGGACCTTCGTCAGAAAGCATCTTATCTGCTTTCTGTAGCCATTCCATGAGGGCTTGTACGGCATCTGAGACAAATATTTGCAAATAGGGTAATGAAATACAGTATTCCAATGAAATAAAAGTTATTCTACTATGCAGGCTCTATTATTAATAATTAGACGAACCTAATACAACTCTAATACAATAAGAGTGGCTGCGACAATCCTTCGGACACTTAAAATCTGGAGAACAATTTATCTGCTACAAAGTTTTAATTTTAAGTTTAATTATTATTATTTTGTAATAAAACTGCACAATTTCCACAAATATGTAATCAATACGTGACAGCTGTTTCGGTTATTATCATCATCATCAGACTAACTCCTACAATAGCAATATCAACTTCTACTTGTGGGACTTGTAGGAGTTAGTCTGATGATGGTGATAGCATATTTTGTTGGAAATTGTACAGTTTTATTTATAAACAAAATTTTTTTTACAATGTTTCGCTGAAGTCACTGGAGAAACTCATATATCTGGTTTTACCATGTCCATAAGCAGAATACACTTAAACTCTTCTCGGGATTTTAATTTTGAGAAGCATAGGCGGAGTCTCCCTAAGGCCCACTACGAAAAACATTAGGCAAATTCGACGGTAAATTTCGTAAACTTACGCTTAGGATATAGTCGCTTTCAACATATTTCCTCAATTTTGTTTATTATATTAAGATCAAATTACCTTTGAATTGGCCAGAGTAAAGAAGAGCTTCTTCCAACTTCCTCTGACGATCTACACTCTTAGCACACACAGAAGTCCACTTGTTCTTAAGTTCGTTAAGCATATCTCGGAGGGGGATTTCGTCACTCTTAGGTGCTTTTTCTTTCAAGGTCTTGCCTGCTTTCATAGTCGCATCATATGTGGCCTGTTTTCCACTAAGCGCTCTCTGCATTTCGCGATGTTTAGCAAGACGCTGCTTGATTCTCTCCGGGTCATTACCAGATTCATTGGCCAAAGCATCTAGATCCTTTTCAGTGTCATTCAACCAAGTCATAAGGCTTGACCTGTAAGAACAAATTGGCAAGCATTTTTCACCATCTACTACATCTACAACATGGGAAACTCTTAATGAATACAATTGACTTCATATATAAACATAATACTTAAGTTAATTTAAATTTGAATTAATTTCTCCTATCAGATTAAGTTGAGCATAGCCTATGGCAAGTAAATAGGTTGATGTTGTAGAAGGACCAGTGATTTTGGGCGAAGAGGATGTAATATTTTAAAAAGCCAACATCAAATCCACAAGTATGTTATGTAAGGCATTCCTAATATTGTTTCATGTTGTTAATTTTATTATTTTATATATATATATATTTACCAAGAGTCATGGAATTCTCTCGCTTCTTTGTAGCCATGATCTAAAGCCCTGGTACGCTCGGCGCTCTTCGACACAACGCGCTCCCAGCGATGCTGAACACTAATGAGCAGATTTTTGATCAAAATAACATCCTGTTTCTGGCTAAAATATTTGAGGTGCGTTCCCTTCTTGTCGAGGTTGAGCATCGTCTCCCTATGTGAAGAAACTTCCTTCTGGAATGCTTTGTGTTCTTCTATCTGCGTTAAGATGATTTCCATCACGCGAGACACTGGTTTTTGTTGAGAGAGAGTCTTTTCCGCATTAGTTAACCAGTCAACGAATGCCTGCAAAATAAAACAGTTTTCTTTTAACTATTTTGAGTGGGTGAATGAGGCGTCGGTTTCCTTCACATCCCGCTACTTGCTGGCAAATGGAAAAGAAAATGTAGTATTTTTTTTTATCTGCGTCAATATATCCTAGAAATTACTATCAGCGGAAAAAGAAAATAAATATACCTGGAGTGCTTCGTGAAATTCAGTCGCTTCCTTCAGTGCTATTTCTAATTTAATCTTTTTGTCGTTGGCACGAGCTGTTACACTGTCCCATCGTTGTTTTAGAGTCTTCAAGTTTTGCGCCAAATTCTGGCCAGACGTTGAGCGTTTCAGGTACTCATTGCCTTGCTGTAAGACAGACTCCACTTTAGGTCGATTCATTTCAAGCTCCTCATACACTTCCATGAACCTTTGCAACTGTTCTGAAGCAGTCTCTGGCAAACCTCCAACGGGTTTCGACGCAGCAACAGCGCTATCCACTTCCGATAGCCATGATAGTAGGTCTTGAATTTCGGCATTGAAACGCTGTGCCTCCTTTAGAGCGTCTTCAAGCTCTCGCTGCCTATCAGCAGCGGACTGTAGAAGCTCGCGCCATTGCCTGTTGAGAGTTGTGAGCTGCTCTTGGGTAGTAGAGGCCTCCTGGCTCCCTCGGCTTGACTCGATCAGTTGACGGCCTGCGTCGTTTAGAGCATCGACACTACTCTGGTGGGCTTGGATATCGTTTGCAAGGACCTTTAACATAACAGACCAGCAGTTACAATTTATTAGATGGCTAAAGGTGATAGTTCACCACAAATAAGGCGGGTATTCCATATACGTCAATCGTCAATGAAAAATTGAAAAATGACGTAACAATGACGTAAATTGACGTGGTAGCAGAATTTTTAGTATGTCTTTAATGTTTGCTAAAACGTCATTTTTCAATTTTTCATTGACGATTGACGTATGTGGAATACCCGCCTAAGTAAATAACCGTCATTTTCTCTTGAGGGGAAAAACCTTACAAGTGTACAAAATGAAATATCGCATGAACAAAATATCACATCCATTAGCAGAAACGCTCCTCTACATTTTGATACAAACGTTTAAGTCTATAACACCGATTGGCCACATTTATAGAAATTGATTTCTACAAGAAACTATTTGTGAGAGCGTCCGAAGGAGAGTTCCAAAACTGTGGGGCCAATCGGTGTTAGTGACTGCCACATAAACGATATATATCAAAGTGTATGGGAGTATTTCTTCCAAGGGTCTGGACATTTTTTATATCTCTTCAGTGGATATTTCCTGTGAAATTCAACTTAGCACAAAAAAATGAGATGTGGGTGTGGAAATTTGGTCAATTGAAATGGATTATAAAACTATAAACATTAACTATAAGAATAGAATACATTTTAATGATTTGTAATTAGCATGCAACATTTTTTTCTTTTTAATCATACCTTTAATTTGGCTAATTCTACTTCGAGCGCCTGCGGGTCTCCAGGTATTGGTTTGAGGTCATTCTCGAGCGTCTGATTTGTGACATTGATCCATTTCAGCAGTTCACTCAGTGCATGTTGGAACTGGCCAAGGCGCAACAAAGCTTGTTCTAACTGCCTCTGTCTCTCAACCATTCCGCGAAGGAGGTCATCCCAGCGGCGATTAACATGACCGAGAGGTTCCTTAATAGCCAAAGCCTGGTCAGCGGAAGTGCGCTCAGTTAGCTCGTGCGCTTGCCTAAACATGTAAGAAAATTGTCAGCATATCCATTAAAAAAGGATTAAAAACTTGTTTTAATATTTTCCAGCAGGCAAACACCATGAAAGCTGCATATCTGGCAATTGTACGACTTTTAGGCTCAAACCTGTAATTGGAACCTGAGACAGACAAATTTCAACATCGGGTCAGCCCTATACATACAGTGTGCAATAATGTCAGAAAACTTAAAACGATGTGGGCAATGATGATGCAAAACTAATGAAACAAGTTGGCCCACTTCAGCTAAAATTATACAGCCACAGAAAAATTAAAAACACTGGGCAAGAAGAAAAAACTTTAGGCCTAGCGACACTACACCAACAAGAAAAAAATAGGTGTTGTTTCTAAGGCTTAAGTGCCAAAAAGCACGATAACAACGACAAGATATACGCAGTCCTATGAATAATGAGCGAATGCAAAAGCTATGAAATATATGTAGATATACTGTATTCTGCGGCAGTAAAGAAATAATCTGTTCAAGAAACAAAATGAATTAAGAGTCAGAGCATTTTAAGCTTCGAATTGAAGTACGCGAACGTATGATATATGACCCAATAGCTAGTCAAAACAGAAGCAATGAGTGAAGACAAAGCACTACCCATGGAAATGACTATGTAAGGAATGCTGGACGACACAACCACGCATTAGAATATGTCTGTGTCTTTCACTACTCTTTACCAAGACATTTCAAAGGGTGAGGTGGGTGGCCCTAAATCTGATGCGAAATTTAACTTGAGGGAACATTGCCATGCACTTTTTATCCTTTGGCCATGCTTACAGCGCCCAAAGAACACAAAAAGCGTAACACTCAATTCTGTAACGAACGATTAACTTGCCTTCTTAGACTTCTGCAGTTTGCATGGAAGGAAAAAAAGAAAAAGTATCAGTAAAAATTAAAACTAAGGTTTGAGATAAAATTACAAAATATCGCACTTTGTATCTAAAATAAAGTGCTAAAAAACGAACTCCTTACCGGTTCAAAGCTTCAACTTTCACCATTTGTGGATCGACTTCATCCTTGAAAGCTTTGAGTTGATGGATTTGCTTCTTAACAGCTTCAATGTCGGAACCAAGAGCGCCCATGTTCGTGAATTTATCTTCGGCTCGGTCGAGAAATTGCAAAAGATTCTATAAGCAGAAGAAATTACAATTTACGTGAAGACCCTCACCTTCACACGTTTCAGCTTGAGATTGAAATTATAGCTTCCGTAATTCAGGTTGTACTTTTTTTTTTTTTTTTTTTTTTTTTAGAAATACACCGATTTTCTAACTATCTTTCAACATTATTAAATAATACCAACATTTACATTTAATTTATATTGGAATACAGGCTTACATTCTTCAGAAGGTAAATTTATGAGCGTTACCTATATAGTAAAAGTTAGCTTCTAAGCGAATTCAATTTGCTATGGAATCTAGGACCATACGTTATGGTAACTGTGGCGCTTGATGTCTTAAATAAAATGTATGATGTCGAAATAAAATCTTTAAAATAATAATAACGAAAGCCGACCTGGAGAGTTTCGTGGAATTCCATAGCTTTCTCCATGGCATCAATGAGATTCTCTTCACGTCGAGCATACAAAGCTGTGATGTTGTCCCAGGCATTATCCAAGTCCTCGATGTGTTTCTTAACTTCCGGCTTGTCAGGCTCCCCACAGATGGTCATTAACTTGCGGCCAGTCATCCTGACTTGGTCCACTTCAGGCTTCGTCTGAGAAAAATACATAACATGGCATATTGTGATATTTTCAACTAATAAATACGTTATGGTGCCAGTAAAAAGGGAACACAACGAATTATAATTTACTATAGTAATTTGGCAGTGAGGAAGACACGGGCGGTTCAGGTCTAAAATTTTACCAACACCAAAATTCAAAAAATTCTTGAATGGATTTGTCAACATTATTTTTTTGAACACTAGAATTTGTAATAACTCAATATCAACCTCACCTGATCAATTTCCTGCTTAATCTCCTGTAAAAGTTCTTGTTGAACTTTGATAGCCTTGGGTTGCGCAGCAGGGGGTTCCTGATTATTGAGACTATGGCTCAAATCTCGAAGAGCTGTCATGACGCTCTGCAACTCGGACCAGAACTTCTCAGCGACCGCCAAAGCATCTTCTAGCGTCTTACCACGATCTGCAGTCTGTTTGAGTACATCATTCCACAGGTTGTTCAACTTGTCAAGTTTTTTCTTTATATCTGAAAATACACAAACAAAATGTTTCAATAAAATGATACCAATAACATATAACCAAGCTCATTAAAGTAATTCATTAACCAACCAATCAAGTAGCCTGCACGGCACAGTTATCAAATAAATCCTACCCTTGACAGCAGGATCCGCACGATTGCCTGCCTTATTGATTACATCATCAGCAGCTCGCTTGACAGCCTCGTAAGCCTCAGCACGAGTCTCCAAGTCCTCGACCACAGCGTTGTTTTCCTCCAGTTGGTCGCGAATCTTAGGGGGATGAGCAGATACGGGTTCAGCACCTTTCACCTGATCTGCTGTGTTTTGCAATGCGCGGAGCATTCCTTCCAACTTGTCAGAGAACCGGCTTGATTCCTGCATGGAAGAAGATAACGTTCAAAAACATACTAGGCTACAGCAATAAAAATGTCAATGCGGTACCCCCTCTGCGGTTGTGTGGAAGGCCTCAACTTTGTTCATGTTTAGCCAAACCATCAACAACGACCGGCAGCCTAACCTTATTGCGGAAAGCCGAGAATAACAAAACTTACCCTGCCAACTGAAAAATCTTAAAGAATCCGAAGTTGAGTAAAGTAGAGTAGAGTAAGTGTTGCAAGTATAGCAAATTAGGCCATACCACATAAGTCGTAAAAAAATGTTGCTTTAATTTCATGTGACGGTTTCAAATCAGGGAAAATATTCATTATTGGACTCACTTGCAATGCCTGCTCGAGAGCTTGCTGCCTCTGTCGTAGTTGGGCTCGCAGTGCTGCGTACCTCGCATTATCAGCGTCCAAAATATCTTGCACTTTGGCGCCATCATCCTCGGTGACCAACCTAATGAGGGCTTCCCCAGTCTTATTTAACTTGTCAACCAACGGCTTCTGATCGGAGATCCATTGGATGAACATCTAAACAGTTAATTGAATCGTCATGATTATTTCAATGTCTGGTTTGAGTAATGGGATAAAATGCAAGTGAAGTTTAAACTTCATGTGGGTATTGTTTAGGCATTGCAAATATGATATTCTAATATAACATAACACAACCTACACTACTCCCTACTACAATTAAGCTATTGGACACCTATCTCAAAAATAACAACATATTTTACCTCGTTACGGTCTTGTTGCTGAGCAATTTTGTCAGGACGGAGTGCGGGCATAGCGAGCATATTGACTTGCGACTCGATATCGCTTAACCATGCAGCCAGGCCATTGTGAGTGTCGAGGAAGTGCTCAGCCAACGGCAACGCCTGCTCTAGAATGCTAAGTCTGTCTGAAGCTAGTGCTGATACCACATCCATCATTTCACGCAAATCTTCCAGTTTCTCTCGGATAAGGCTGGTATCATCGTGCTGTGCGGATTCCCTAAGAACCTGAACAAAATTGTCAGCCTTTATTAATACTTAAGATTTTCCTTTCTAGTATGACCTACTAAGGGTGAGTTTATTTCTTTAGTAAGGCAGCGTCCGATTTTGATTTTACTTTGGAAATATATAACTCGCTTAGGTCCTGATTACCCACTCTAGTATTTGTTCGATCAAAGAAATATTTGTACCTATTGTTTAATTTTTTTTGCAATTTGTATCAAATTTATAATATTTATTCTATGAATTTTGGTATTACACGTTCCAAATTTTCGTAGACCCATATTTATTGGATCGAATATTGGAACAATATTAGAGTGTGTAATCAGGAGATTAGCCAATAAATTTTTTAACATTTCGGAGAATTTGTACACAGCCAACTTACAATGATACTGTTCATTCTGATAATAGATTGCCTCTTAACCAGTCTGAATCTAATGAAATCGTCTCTCTTGTAGCTTAGTAATATTTTGAACACACTGTAATTTAAATAACTGCAGTCTAAATGTGGTATCTATTCGTTTTAGTGGTCCTGGAACTTTTTTTTTTTTTAATGAGGGTCATTGTTGCAGGGACACATTGGATGAAGAACTATGCAAAATTTTCGGAGTTTCTACAACTGCTACCTGCAATAGGCTAGATAGTAGTTCTAAACAAATCTAATTGAAGAATAAGTACGCCTATTATAAAATTCAGGAACATCTACCTTGAAAAAAATACATACTAGCACTTAATAAATAATAACATAATAATACATATTATTGTATGCCTGTTAGTACTTATTTAACAACGAATACCTTCTTAGCTGTGGCAATAACATCACGTCCACGGCTCTTTTGACTAGTAACATCGTCTTGAAGTGCCCGATGCTCCTTTAGTTGGCCTCTGACAATATCGGGGTCACTGCTAGGAGGATCTGCATCACGAAGGGCAGACTCGACCTCACGGAACCAATCAAGCAGCTCATCCATATCGGTGGTGACTTCCAGTGATCTCTGCAATGAGAAAGAAACTTATTATTCAAGCAGCAGAACATGCTGTATAATAGCATTCATAATTGTAATCTGACTGAGTTAAATAATCTAACTACAAAAAAAAAAAAAAAAAAACACTCACTTGCTTAGACAGATTAAGGCGTTCAGCTTTACGCTGAATTTGCTCCGAAATGGCATCAAAACGACGATTATCCCTTGTTACCAGGCCTTCAATTGTTGAAGCCCCCTCCCCAGGAGATAGTTGACACAATTGAGGTCCAACAAGATTAATATTTTCGAGGACCGGTCGGAACTCTTGTAGATCTTGTTCCAACCGCGCTATTTCATCTTCGCGGGGCTCATGCTGAAGCATGGATTCAGCACCAAGCATCCAATCCACCAACCTGTGATGGCTATTGTGAAACTGCTGCACTAATGGCAAGGCTTCCTGGGCATTCTTAAGAAGTTCAGCTCCCCTAGCCGTAAGGTCATTATATCTTCGCTGAAGGGAATCTAGTTTGTCCTTAAGCTGAATGGCTTCATCACTGGAAATATGTTTCATCAGCTCGAGGCCACTATCTACAGTAGAATCAACTTGACTATGGCGGTTTGCGATTTCTTCAGTTAAATCAGCCAAATCATCCATTTGCTGCAATAGTTTCTCCGTGTGAACTCCAAGAGCCCGATGACTGTTCAGCCGTTTTTCCATGGCTTCCATCCAGGCCTGTAGGTCTTGATATGTTAAAACTAGATGTCGTAAGCCAGCTCTGGAGGCCTGAAGTAACTGACCAACATTGTCACTGGCATCACACAAAGCTGCGTAACGGTCAGCAGTGTCTGCCACCTTCTCAGCTACGACGATGGCCTCATCTTCTCCTACAAGGGACATCAATTTATCAGCGACTTCGGTCAGATCCATGAGTGCAGCCTTCTTGCGGATGATTTCATTATGAAGAGCCTTCAAATAAAAATATATGGTATATTGCCAGATAGTTCAACTATCAAGTTAAAATCACATTCTATAGTAAGCGGATAAAAATACTAGTACAATTACAATAAAGGCTATGACGTCACTATAAACCATAAAAAATCTATACAATTATTATTATTTTCTAGGGACATGGAAATTACTTAGTAGGTACTATACTCTAATTTTCTTTAATACTGCATCAAAACTTACATCATGGTCTTTGATGCGTTGTTGTATTTTTTCTTCGTCCGTGGGCACAAGTTCCAATTCCTTAACCTTCTTTTCCGTCTTGTCGAGCCATTCGACAATGGGCACCAGCTTGTCCTGGAAGTCCTTAGCAACACGCATTGCTTGTTCGAGATCAAGCATGCGCCGCTGGGCACCTTCCGTCAAGTTATCAAACCTGCCCATCAATTCTTTGAGTTGCCTTTCAATCGACTTCCTTTCAGAGGGATCTGCATTTGCCGCCACTTCTTGCCCCATTGAGAACAAAGATGACATTGAATTCTGTCTGTCTAGCAGCATTTTCTTCAAGAACTGGAACAGAATATAATGTTACAATACGATTCAGTCAGTCATTTTTCCAAATTTCGATTACACCATGCACCGGCATAGTTCAGTTGTTTCAGAAGCCGACTATGAACGGTGGAGGTTCGAGGCTCAACATGTCGGGGAAACTTTTCTGTAGGCCCCCAACCGTACTCAGGTGCTTTGCCTTCACCACCGGTGAATCACCGGTAGAGTGGTGGCTGCTGGACATGTTGCTTACAACAATATGAAAAACAGAGAAATCTTCTACCAGTCTTCAGTCCTTGACTCTCCATGGACTGAGGCATTACCATTATTTATTTATTTTTATTCATCATCAATTAAATGATCAGCTTTTAAGGATTTACCTGAAATAATACCCTAAAGTTCGATTTATACAACACCTCAGTAACAGGCCTAAAAATAAAATAATACAAAGTGCTATACTCACTTTCTGCTCTTGCAGTTGGGCTTTCACAACCTTATAGTCAGCTGACGGGGGTTTCTGGTTGGCCACCATTTCCTCAGTGTCAGACAGCCACTTGGCAAGTCCATCAAGAGCCTCTTGGAACTTTCCAGACTGTAAAAGACCAACATCGAGCCTCCTGTCCCTTTCATTCATCTTCTCTTTCAGCTGATTCCATTTCTCCATCATCCTCTCCAAGTCTTTCTCAAGTTGGTTAGTACTGACTCCTCCAGCGGCCGACTGAATAAGCGCCTGCCCTTTCCTGTTGCAGTCTCCCACCTGCTGACTCAAAGGCTCAATAATGTTCCGTCGTAGAACGCGAGACTCGTCTTGCTGACTCTTGATAGCTTCCACTTCGGAGCCTACAGGTTTAAGCTTTTGCACCTGAGTCTGGGCCTACAACAGAATTCACTCATTATGAAATAATCAACAAAACTAATACAGAACATTATCTCTAATTTATGTAATCAGATAATAAGAACATGGAGAATTGGATTGAAATTATTTAAAAACATATTATTAACGTTTTTATACAAATTGGAGCTTCCTTCAACCCTTTGCTTCTAAACTGTGAGTTCCATACGTCTGCATGTCTTTACTACAGTTGTGATTAGAGGTGTTTCATGATGTATACGCGAGCTTCATTACAACAACAATAAATTTAAAAAAAGAACTGTTTAAAGCTAATAAACCTATTTTTGACAAAATATTGCAAAAAAAAACTTACCTCATTGATGTCCTCAAGTGCAGTTGTGTAAAGTTGGTAGAATTGTTCAAGGCGTTGTAGCGTAGCATCAAGATCTTCCTCACGGCTACGTGAACGTTCATCCAAGCGGGCAAGAGTGCGACGTAATGAGTCCACTTGCTCCCGAGTGTGCAGACTATCAGGAGTGAGTCCAGCATCAACAAGGCTTTCCCCGGCGCGCACCAACCCTGTGACATCGTCTGATGCTTTCGTGATCTTCTTAATAAATTTGGCTACGTCATCTAGTTGTGTCCTAACAACTTTAACTTCGCGACCAGGCGGTTTCATTGCATCCAACTCACGTTCAAGATTGGAAAGGTCTACAGCAAGAGCTTTAGCTTGTTCGTTAAATTGATGAACAGCTGTTGCTGCAGACTGTAACTCAGAAACACGGTCATCTAGTCGAGCAGTGAGATGATCCAGACGCTCACCGAGAATGTCTACGTCATCCTGCAAATGACCAGCGTCTACGCCCATTTCTCCTGCAGCGAGGGCTAAATCCATTGCAATCTGTCTAACTCCCTGCAAGGGTTTTTTTAGAGTAGTTACTTCGTCCTTAAGTGTCTTGATCTTTTCAAGAAGTTTAGGGTCGCTGGCGTCATGGTTTGACAGTTTGTCCTCGCATCGCTGTAGAGAATGGTCCAATTCGCGGAGGTTCTCATTAAAATCAGTCAATCGCCGAGCCGTCTCTTCCAGATTTTGTGTTCTCTCCATTACATCATTGTTCAATTTATCCCAGCGGACCTTCAGATCAGTTAGTTCATTACGTACAACTTCCTTGTCAATATCACAAGCTCCTTGGAACGTCTCACCTAACATTCTGGTGTTTTCATATTCACCTGAATGTTTCCAAACTTCATTTCTGAAAGCGGATAACTCCTTAAGTTGTTTTTCTATATCCTTCTTCTTGAAACTTACAGGGTGGAGTACCTCCAACTTACTTTCAGCGCCAGTAAGCCAAGGAAGGAATGAGTCCAGGACTCGATAGTATTTCTTGCAATGTTCCATACAAGTTTGCAGCCGTGTTTGACGGTCAACGGCCTCCTTTCTAAGCTTATCCCACAACTGTTGGATTTTCTCAACATCGCGTTGCAAGTTCCGTGTGTCTGAGCGTTGAGTAGTCCGTGAGAGAGCGTCTTTCGCTTTGTTGAGCAGCATAATGACTTCATGTTCTTTGTTCATTACTTCTTTGTAAACAGGCTGGAACAATCAAAAGATTTATTATTACCTACTAAAATACTATATATAGGTACTTTAGCCCAATAAATCGAATGGTCAATTAAACTAAATTGAGTCATTCTTAAGCCATTAATTTGGGAGGCTACAGAAGTAAAAATCAATAAAAAATTAATAAATTTCAATTATCAATGTTATTAATTTTTAGTAAACCATCCTACTTTTTAGACTCTGCAATGGTTTAAGCCTTAAGGGATCACGTAGGTGATTATTTTTCATCTTAATCTGGGATTAAAAATGTAAAGATAATTTTAGAACAGAAAGGGCTATTCAAAATTTTTTATGTTTACATTTTAACCCAAAGAATAAGTTAATATTAAATGCCATAGTAGGCCCCGTGTAGTATCTACGTAAATAATAACATAGGATCAGTATTACGAAAGGCCCTGTCAGTCAACTCCCCTATCCCCGAGGTGGAAGAGTCTGCCCTTAGGGTGCCTCAAGTTAACAAACAAACTCACTCCGCCCGCCAGGCTAACAGGGTTGCTTAAAGCAGAAATGCTGAAAGCAGGCGTTAGAGATAACAACAGTATTATAAAAGGACATAATGAATAAGATATGCGAGGACATACCTCATGGTGTTCCAGTTGTTGCTGCAGGATATGCTTATCTGCAGAAACAAGGAGTCTTTCTGACATTCCACTAAGCTCCTCTGCAAGCCAACCAACAGTGCGAGCGCAAGACTGCTCCAACTGACGACCATCACGGAGGGATCCTTCAATTTCAGCCTTCCTATGATCCAGTTTCTTTTGTAGAGTGTTATACTGCCTGGCAAGGGCTGCCAGTTTACTCTGTATTTCAGCTCTAGAAGCAGGATCCGTGAGTACTTCACTGAGGTGCGCACCAGCGGCTTCGATGTCAGCCAGCAATGGTCTCTGACCTTCCAACTGTCGCTCCAGATTTTGAATCTTCCGAAGCTGTTCCTCAGGATCTTTATCAAGAGGAAGATCGTCGAGCTGATCGCTAATAGCTTGCAAGGCATCACGCAGTCTTGCACAGCCGGCGTCAAATTCACGGCTCGAGTCTGCAGCGGCACCCAAACTAGAAGCTCTTTCTTCCAGGCGACCAAGCAAGTCGGCCCAACGTTGTAAAATGCTCGAAAGCTTAGCTGACAAGCGCTGTCCATCAGGGGAGTTTTGGTCAACTTGAGACAAGATGGACTCACCAACCAACGTTAAATGCTGAAGCTGGGGTTGCTGGGATTTAAATTCTTCTCGGAGTACCTGTAGAAATAATATAATAGTAATTTAGCGATTTTCTATCGCGGAAATATTCTGGGTTTGTTATGATTTACTTGGGATGTTCCTTTTTCCTATTTCTTTTTTACTGAGAGGGCCATTTATTAAGTCACACTCGGCTCGAATCCGTTTGGCTTCAGCAATCAAGTATCAAGACAGTATCATCTTGAGTCGTAGCCCAGGGGCGCGGAACATGGATTATGACTCGGAGGACTTGAAAGTTGGGAGCGTAAGATACTCTGAAAGGTGTATGGACCAGTACAAAATCAGGGAGAGAGAGTAGCGTATCCGTAGAAAAGATAGCTCTACGCGACACATCAAGAACCTACGATAGTGGCCGAAATCAAGAGAGACCGCATCAGGTGGCTAGGGCACGTGGAACGAATGCCAGACAATAGGGCAACAGGAGCAGCCTTACACAAAGTGCCCCAAGGGAGAAGACAAGTGGGACGACTGCGGATGCGATGGCTGGACGTCGTCGAGGTTGATCTGGCGGCTCTTGGCGTCGATGACTGGGGAAGGAGAGCCTCTTTCGAGCAGGCTGGTACAGCATGGGATGTTATAAAGTATAGATCGCTGAAAGATATATCGCATGTTGTACCTGAACTTGTTGAACTTGGCTCTGCACCATCCGCGAATCAGATGAAATAGGTCCCAAAACTGCCATCATCCTGTCCTTAGCACTCAACCAATTGGATAATGAGTCATGTGTGTCGTGGAAGTCTTTCATGTCTTCCATTAACTTAATTCTGAAATTAAAACAAGTTTATATGAAATGTGAACAACACATTAAAAAGGGCTGCTAAAATTAAAAATTGGGTTAGATGTGAAATTACCTGGACTTGCAACGATCATTAAGTGATTTCCAGCGAGAAACTACGTCTTCTAGCTCATCATGCAGGGTATCAGCACCAGCTGCGCCGGGTTTACGCCGCAAAAGATCCTTCACTGAATTACGAGTGCTATCCAATAAGCTCTGCTTCTCGTACATCTCCTCGAGAATTGCCTGAGAAATAAAAATTGCACAGTTTAGTTAATTTCAATTATCCTGAATGAAACAAAAAATTTACATCACTTTGTGAAGCATTTCTAGCAACTAAGAATAACAATATACCGAACCTACTTCATGTTCGGAGATACATATATATAAATACGATAACTGTAGCTTACTTTGAATGTTTTAGCAGCTTTATCAGAGTCATCTCTGGTCATTGGTACAAATTCTTTAGGTAGCTGCCTCTGCACCTTGTCCAAGAACTGCGAGAGATTGCGAAGATTTTCTAGGCACTTCTTCACTTCATCACGGACGTTATCAAGCTCAGTCTGGCGATCTGTAAGCTTCACTCCTAGAAGACTGTATCTATGGTTGATTTCGCTTAACTGCTGTTGTACAGGTGACAATTCTGCAATAACCCACAAAGAAATTTATTAGTAAAAATTGCACAACTTTTCTAATTAACATACATACATTCATGTTACTTGCGAATTGTCCCGGGCCAAAGAAACGTCAGATTGGTGAAATTGAAAATCAGACCTGTTATACGTGTCATAGGGAGGACAAACACATTGCATTTTAAATGTAATATGGAGTAACTGCCAACTAAATTTATTATCTGCTCGGATTTTACACAGGGGTTTATAAAAATAGTAACAGAAGAAAAAAAAATTGTTTACGCTTACTGCTTGTGGGTGACAACTTGGGAGACAACTACATTGAAATCAATGTATACTACACTGCATAACATACCTTCAAGATGGAAATTCTCTTGAGACGATCGGCGACTACTAAATCCGCTTGAACCAGCAGGTGACAAAGGACTGTACGCCTTTGTTGGAGATGGTGACCGTCCTTCATGAGACGGTCTTCGGATGAGGGACGGACGTTTAGTTGGGCTGTATGCAGAGCTTCTGCGACGAGTGGGAGACTCAGGTCTGGTAAGAGAGTCGTACGCAGCACCAAGATCATTCAGTTTGTCAAGTGTTGTGGAAAAGTCGCGGTACTCCTTAATCATGGGCTGAAAAATTAAAAACGAGGAATTAATGACTTGACATTACCCGTCAAGGTAACAAAAAACTAAGAAAAAAAATTTCGAATTAATCCTTTGCAATGTTTAGTTTGAAATAAATTAACTCAAAGAAACTCACTAATGTTTCTTTTTCTGCCATCTACATAGGGAACTGATAAGCACAGTTACACCATATCAACGATTTGAGACTTGCTCAACCCGAATTTAAGATGCAAATGTGACTAGTACGAGAGAGAGAGAGGAAACCTTGAAACCTGTATGCGACTATACATACTCTTAGATTGCATTGCATGCAATAATCTTTATGTTTTTTATATCTTTATATTATTAGTTTTTATGATCATTTTATTACCTTTGTCAAGACATATAGGGTAGTGGTATGAACTCTGACTTCCACACGAAAGGTTGTTGGTTCGAGTCCCACACTGTCTACATTTTCTGGCCATGCTTCGGAAGCAGGCGGTCCCGGGCCTTCCTAGTTTAGAGTAAGAGAGGGCTTTATAGCCCTAACTCCGCTAGGTTGGCTTAGTAATAGAAACAATAAAAAGTCCTTATTTATTTATTACCTTCAAGTCATCAGTCTGCCTTTTGATAATATTAAGCTCCAAAGCAACAGGTTCTAATCGACCAATCTGGGTTTCAAAGTGGCTCAACCAATCTAGAACTTGTTCACGCAAGCGCTCGTACGATGTCAGCTGTTCAGCTCGGGCACGAGAAGACTTTTGTTTGTCGTCAAGGGTGATGTTTAACTCTTTCCACCAGCTTTCAAAGTTCTGTAACATGAAATGTTAACTGAGACGTTGTCAAAGAAGACTAGAGTTAATAGAAATTATATTATTAGCTCCAAAATAAAATAACATTTAATCAATATAATGGGTTGAATTTTGTACAGCTCTATAAAAAATAAAAAAAGATGACACTTAAGTATTTCTCATCAAAACGTGCATTGCTTTCAAGAACGCGACAAGCAATCGATAACGAATTCAATTTGAATCTGTTGTTTTGTCGTACCTTAATTTTATCACGAACGCCAGCCACATCAGTGACATCCTTTTTCGCAATTAAGTTCTTCCCGTTAGCAATCATCTCGTCAAAGTGCGGGCGCTGTTTTTCTTTCTTGCTGATGAACTGATCGACTTTGTTGGCAAATTCTTCGTGGCCCAGCTTATCAAGATCACGTGATTCAATCTGATCAACCATGTCATTGTACCATTGCTCGAAATGTTCAGCTTGGACGCTGAAGGCGTTCAAGCTGCTGCTGACTTCTTCAAGGAAGTCACCACGCTGCAATGATTTCAATTGTATCTTCTCATACCTGGATAAGAAAATAAATACAAGATTTATAGAAACCACTAAATCCGAGTAACTGATAACTAGATGAATAAATTTCAATCCACTACATTAATATACAAACTTCATTCGTTGTAGTTTATTTTTTTTAATTTTAGACGTGGGACTCTTTCGAGTATTTGCGCCGGTCGGTGTGTACTTTATTCGTGTTATACAGATATACGTACATTGGCATTATTAATATTTTAGAAATAGGTGAACCTCTTAGGATGGGGGTAAGGCCAATCGTTGCGATGCAATACATACCTAGTTAATACATCTGACAGCTTAGCTTGGATTTTTGAAGCCAATCGCGCGTTAGAACTGGTGTTGATAAGTTCTTGAGCAGAGTAAGCTACAGATTCAAGAGAAGCCCTGTGACTTTCGATTTCGGCTTGGGCCAAGCGCTGCTCCCTTAGCTGTTCGTCGAGGCGCTCACGGTTGAGACTTGCAGGTCGCGTAAGTGATCTGAAGAAAATTTTCAAGTAATAAGTAGCAGTTTAAGTTAAATTTAAATGTAAAATACTGGCAAATAAGACTGTTAATGACGGCTAATTAAGACAACTATGTGGCTTTGTTGGCCGTGGGGTACTGTAGGCTATACATAATAAGTATTTCTTATGAATTATTCTTTGCCAGAATATCTGATATATGTCTTTTTTCCTCCTACATTCGACTTGGCTAACAGCAACAGAGAAGACAGACAGCTTTTGAAAAAAAACTCAATGTCTACATTGATTTGTAATAACAGCTAAACTCTAAATGCTCTAGAATTGAAATCAGCAAATTAACAAATTTTCCATTCTCCTCCTTTTCAACTTTGTATACTCTATTAAGCATTCTTATTACTTCTACTATACTAATTTTTAACCTAATCAAAAATAGTGCCTAGTACACAAAGACAAAACATATTAACGTATTATCAACAATGTTTTTTTACATAAGCCGTGATATAAAAAAGTTATATAAAATAAAACACATAAATTTAAATTTAAACACGTATAACACGCAGACTACGACTACTTCTAAAAACTTTAGGGAAAAGTTTTAACATGATAAAAACCTAATTCAGCATATTATGATTATTAATTCGAAACTTAGGGGATATTAACTCACTTGAGAGTAGTCTCAATACTGTTCAGCCACTGAATTAGAGAGTCAAGCGCATCCTGCACACCTTGACTTTGAACGATTGCAGTGTCAAGAGCTTGGAGTCTTTCAGCAAGAGCTTCAGATAGTTGCACATACTTGTCCTCTAATTCCCGAACGGGAGCTGAAAAAAATTAAATGGTACAGCCAAAAGGGTTACATATGCAGGATATTCAGAGTAGACTTGTCTATACTGAAACAAGATAATCTTCCCTTATATACCGGAAACAATCCTAATAATGTCCGAACACATCCGAAAAAGGGGTCGTTGACACAGGGCAAGGGTCAATGGGACCTTAAAAAGCCTTTCAAAAAATAAAAACAACTCACCTTCAATCCCCTTCATCTCAGCTGCAGATTGTTGGCCTTCGAGAGATCTCAGCAATGCCGTGCATGCTTGCTTTGCAGCATCAATGAGACGACCATTGGCGACAAATTCACTGTTAAGAGATTTAGTACGGGCCAGTTGTTCTTCAAGTCCTCTGAGTTCCGCTCCGATCGGTTCTCCAATTAATTTCAAAGCCCTAGGCTCGGCATCCTGCAAGCCACGAATTGTTTAAACAAAATTAAAGAACATATTATTTGGAAAATTTCGAAAATTATTAACACGCCTTAGGTACTTATCTTTTCCCTGACATTTACAATACTTTTAGGGTAATCTCATTTTGGGAATTCATCCACTGCATTAAGTTTTGGGTCACTTCACTGGCTCAGCTAACCGGTACCGGTGTTGCAACTCTGTACCGGCGAACCCAAGATCCAATCATAAATAAGAAATGATTTATAACTCTTAAAAAGTTTACAGTGGTAACATTATTTCTTTTTTTAAACAGGTTAATGGCACACATTAAACAATTTAATGAATGTATCCGATTGACCTCTTCAGTCACCTTTGTAGATTAGTACCGGTGTTGAGTTACGACATGTCTCCGATCACATGTTGCGCAGAGACTCGCACAAACCTTGCCACCGAAGCCAGTTGCAATTATAGTTAATTCCATGGTGGGGCCCCTCAAACTAACAGTAATGCTAAACTAACTTAAAAACTTAATTTTTAAATTAATACCTTAAGCCAAGCTCGCGCCTTCTCTAAAGCATCTCGGTATTCGCGCTGCCGACCACCAACACCAGAGAGACGATCGGATAAGGCATTAGCGCGTGCAAGAAGGTCGCGATATTGCGTCGTTGCCATGGATACCTCATTGCGTACCATCGAATCTTGTGTGGAAACTGGTTCGATGTGAGGTAACCGCTGAGGCAAACTTGTACGGAATTCGTTCAGGCACGTAAGGTATTCCTGAAAAATTTTGAAACCCATAAGGAAACTTGTGAAGGTACATTTTTAAATCAGTGCCCTTCCCAGCAAATTTGATATCAGTGCTCACCGAGCCCCTACACCTCCATATGATTTGCTTGCGAAAGCAGGGACAAATAGAAAGCCCACCATATTTTGGCCTCATGTTATCGCGCCAAATGAAACTCAATAGTTATCTTATGGTAGCTAACCCAAGATTTTTAAAACTAAACAAAATGTGTCTTTATTAACTATTTAGGCTGTCTAACTTCACTATTATGATAAATATGCTTTCCCAAAATAGCTGAAAATTATGTGGATTAAAAATAAACAATAGCATCAAATAAGTTCAATCATCCAAAACAGTAACTGTACCCTATGAAATTTCAAATGTAGCAAATACAAAATTTAATTAGGCCTATAGGCAATAATAAGGGCAACAAAAAGGCATTTTCTCTTAGTTTTTAATTAAAATACAGAATACCTCTGCTGTGAGCCCAAAAATGGCGGAAATCAAATTACCATGCGGCACACTTCTAGTATATTATATTATAAGTTCTTTGGTGCTTACCTTAGACTCATCAACAAACTTCTGAGCGTTCATGGTAATAAAACGAAGATCAGCTTGATGTACGATGACGTCACTCACGAATTCTCGGGTGGATTCGGCACTGGCGGCCAACTTATTCAAATCAGCCAACACCCGTTCCTTCTCTTCAACTGTTCTGCGAGCTTTCTCTAACCAAGAGCAGAAAGCGGACAACTCCGTTCTAAAATAAAAATGCCATAACTTATACCATTGAATGCGTGTTTGCCTATTAAGATACCATTGCTATTGCCAATGAAGATTAGAAGTTTGGTCTTAAAATCCGCAATCGGAAAATCCAAATGAAGTTTTTATAAATTATTATTCAAAAAGTATTGAATTTATTTAGAAAGTAGAACTATCACTCTTTGTCAAGCAAGGAAAATTTCCATTCTCCTAATTACTTGATTAAAAACCACAGACTGAATGGCAAAACATAAATTGCAATGTTATCGATACTCAACAAATTTGAATTGCGTACTAACTTGAACTTGCTAAGCTCATCTCGAGCGAAGATCAACTTCTTCAGTAGCTTCTCAGTTCTATCTTGCACCTTATCAAACCTCTTCTTCAGACTTTGGCCATTTTTCTCCAAACTGGAAATTTCTTCAGATGAGAGCACTTCTCCACCAGTAGCAACAATTTGGCGAACTTGATCTAAACAAGCGGTCACTGGACGGTTGTGGGAATGTATGTCATCTTTCACAGCCTATTAAAAATAAGATACGAATTAATCGCATGTAAATTTGGTGAAACCGCAGCCTGGTACCAAACACGGACATAGGAAATCACGTATTTATTTTGGAGAGCTCAATTTCTCTCGAGAAATATTTAAGGGGTTGATCCTCAAATTCAACGTCGATTGTCAACATTTAACTTATTTCTTTTAACGCAGCGGTTCTTTAAGGGATAAAAAATTGTCAATGTTAAAATATTTAGAATTTCTAATAGTTTTTGACTTATGTTACATTTGGGCGGTATTATGTGTTTTATTGTGAAATATTAATTACTAATTAATTGTTAAGTTATGAGAAAATTTGAAGCGTAATGATTTGCAGCATCCGAAAAAGATTAGTGAGAGCGGGATTTAAACCCACGATCTCAACCTTCCCAGGAAAATACATAGCCTTTACACCCTCAGCCTTTCCCCAACTCAGGAATAGGCCTAGACCTACTGTTCTACCAGTAATAATTACGTTTAGAATCAAGTGCCGCTTCCAAAAACGCGTTCTCCGGAAAAAGGGTATATGTAGCCTTACACCCGTCTTCCGGCGACCGCCTCAATTGTAGATGAAACATCCTATATTCAATATTCCTGATTTCCAATATTTCATACAAAGTAACAAAGGAGAACTGTGAAAAAGAACGTTTCCAATAAATTACCTTCAAAGTATTTATCTGGTTTCTAAGCTGCTCTGAATCTTCCTGTACAACGTCTTGATGGGCAATTTTGTCTTCGACATCACCCACCCAAGAAAGCAGCTTTTGTAACGCTTCGTCGCACACACGGTATTTCTCCTCCATAGCTTGCTATACAAAACCACATCTCATTAGAACAAACAGAAAGAAATGGCAATTTCTGGTTTAAATCAAGTGTGCCGCAAATGGCCTACCTAGTAAAAAAATAATAATAATATATTTATTATATAATTTCTTGTGCTTTGGTGCATCACAAATCTAAGGTCAATGAGGCCTGATTAGTGCATAAATGGCTTGATTTTCAGACCAGACTTCCAAAAAACCTATGCACATTGATTAACAAACTCAATAGAGATTGCTTTGTGCGGCATGACCACTAGTTATAAACTAAAAGGCAGAACTAAAACAAAATACTAACCTTTATTAGATTCTCATTTTTTCTCTAACTAAAGGTTTTTAAGTTTATCACACACACAGACATACAGGGCAAAAAGGGAAGGATAGAGGAAAAAGGTTGGAGAAGAGAACAAAAACCAAAAACAGATCAGCGCCCAAAAAGCTGAAAGATAGAAAAATTAAAAAATTAAAAATTCCTGGAACAAAAATGCAGGTATATAAGAGAAAAGAAAAAAGGAGGGAAAGTCTCTTAAAACCTAAGAGATAGAAAAAAAATGTCCGCAATGCAGGACAGTTGACCCCGCAGACTCGACGCTAACGCCCCTTCTGTACCAATCCCAAAACAGCAGCAGGCAGCATTCCTTCAATCTTCTAGCGACAACTAAGATGAATGGATGAATATGGTGATATTCTGCGTCCTTAGCCACGTTAGTAGATGGTAAGCAAATTACTTTTAGCAGCCTGGCCAACTTTTCCAACAAAGGGGAAGTTAAGGGTCTGTTTGTTTATTTGGTTAAGGCCGCAGTTAGTGATTTTAGTGTACTGAATTTGATTAAGGCTAACAGGCATCTGAAAGAGAAAATGAAATATACGCTTGAGCAACATTCCCAAAGAAAACACCCCTGCCATGCGAAGCCATGACCAAGACAGGGAACTGCCACCACCTCTTTCCATCATGCTCTTTTCCACTTTGGCAACAACTTGCGGTTAATGCAAATGAAAATATAAATTAAGCCATTTTTAGTTGAATCGACGATAATTAGACAAAGACGCACGGAATCGATCACAACATTTTGTAGGCATAAATGATTTCGAAGCCTTATTTCAATGTACAGGTGGCATTTTGGTTGGAATATTTGAGTCAGTCGCCCTACCCCCCATCATGGAACCAAATGGTAAGAAACAAAGAGAATTGTCTTTATTTGCTATAAGGCGAATAGAACCTTAGAGGTGAAAACTCCCAATAGGTTTCAAAGCGTGTCCTTCATTTTTTATGCAATGATGAAACATTAAAATTATAGGATCTTGAAGGAGAAAATAGCCTTTTTCCTAAATTAAATGGAAAAATATTGCACCATTGTCGAATTACAAAGAGCATGGAATAGAAGCAGTGGCAAAACACAACTAACAACAAACCACCTCCAACAATCAGGTAAAAATCAAACATTTTTTTAAATTCAAGACGGCAGGAACGTACAATGGGGATGGTAAGTATCAAGCTACACCAAGTAAGCAATGCAAAAATATCATAGTCGGTGGGCCATATTATGTTGCTATTGGAGATTTTTCGGATAGAAAATGTCTGGGGTTCAGCCAATCATAAACAATATCTTCATTTTTTGTACTTCCAATCAGCAAAATAAAGGAAACCGTCCGTGGACGACATCTCTAACTGGCTGTATGCATAACATACGAACGATGTCCACTGGTAAATTTGAAGGGCCAAATTCCTCTGGCAGAGTTGTTCCTTAAGACCATGCGATCCATTACAAAGTCGAGTCATGTTAATTTTCCGAATAGGCCGCTCAAAACTTTAAGGCATCCCACTATTAATGGATTTCATCAAATATAAGGGTCATTTCAAACTTATCACATTTATCATAATTAAAACCACTACGATTGCATGTAGTATGTACTGTAATATTGATTTGTACTCGTAGGACTTACTGATCAAGACCAGAAGTGGAGTCATCCAAGTTTTTGTTGTGAAATTAACATAATCGCAAACATGAGCATTAGGATAGCTCCACTTCTATAAGTGATGCAATAGCCATTGGAAACAATTTGGCCAGAGGAAGATTCTTAACATTATTCGTAAAAAGAAAAGAAAACAACAATTTAGGATACGTGGTTTGTGAGATGTAGATCACTGTAGGGACTAGGATTAAACAATACTGAGAGAACATTTCACTATGCAACGAAGTTGATGTCACAGTAATCGTTTTGAAATCACCATTAAAAATACATAATTACATTGCTTAGTACAAATGTCGCAGGTATTGTACCACGCTAAGAGGCTAATAAAACTCAAACAAATATTTAAGCAAAATGAAAAACATACAACGATTGCACTTACCCTGGCTTTGGCGGGAAGAATAAGCCCCTTTTCAAGGGCTTTAACTAGGTCCAGTTCTTTTCCTTCCTGAGTGTCTTTCAAACGGCCAGTCTCCCCATTCACCAGCCCAGTGGCTAATGCTTCAACTAGAGAAACTATATTCCCTGTCATGCTATCCTTAACCATGGTGGAGGAAGGAGTAATTAGTCCGGACTCTATAGCTTCAGTCAAAGTAAGTCGCTTACGATCAATAATATTTTGTATAAAAAAAGGGTCAGTGAAGACTCCAGTAGTAGGATTGTACAAAGAAAATTTCAAACCTTCTATCAAAGAAAGGCCAAATTTAGGTGTCAGTAGAAGTCCAGTGTCAACAGCATTTGCCAATGAGTACAACTTCGATGACTCTGTATCAACAACATTAGATTTTTCTGAATCCATCATTCCACGTCTAAACGCTTCGGGTATTTTTACAAGTTTCGATTTCAAGACGTCTTTTACCAACGCTGAGTCCGCATCAATCAGACCGAATTGGGTTGCTTCCTTGAGAGTAAGCGATTCCTTGGATTCTGGATCAGTGAACTTCCCAGTGAGAACATTTATGTGACCATCTTCAAGCGCTTTCTCAAATGTTAGAGGCTCACGCAAAAATACTGAAGTACCCTGATCGAAAATCATGCATAAAGATTTAATTTTTCCTGTAGTCGGGTCAAGCGTACCTTTTCTCTTTAGGTCAATGTTTCCGTCAACGATTGCCTGCTTGAGAGTTTTGAATATGCCAGTCACTGGGTCTTTTACTACTGCCCTTTCTGGATCAATCAAGTTCTTCCTGATTGCTTCTTCTAAAGAGCATTCCCTCAAAGTTCGTGGGTCAACCAGACCCCCTCCACTCGGATCAATACTCGTAGTGTCTAGTCTCTTCACGAAAGTAAGAGGCTTTTCTACGGTCACTAAATAACCCATATTCAAAGCTTCATCAAAAGGATATGTTATTTTTGATTTCAAATCTAAAACAGTACCCGTTGCAATATCAATCGTACCATCCTCGATGGCGGCACTCACGCTACGAAGCTGCATGGTGACAGGGTCCTTTACTGAAGTTGTTTCAGCGGAAAGAAGATGAGATAGCACCCCTTGCAACAAATCAACATGACTTCCCGACTCGGGATCCACAAATTTACCAGAATCGCGCCGGAACAAGCCTACCCGAATGGCATCTTCAATGGAAAGAGGTCGCTTTGAAGGAATTATTAGTAGTCGTTCTTTCGCTTCATTCAAGGGTATAGGCCCATTCGTTGAGTTACACAGCCCTTCATTTGCGTCTACAATCACTAGAGGAGAAATCGCTTCAGTTAACTTAACATACTTGCCACTCGCACTGTTTTTAACTATGGAAGCCAAAGGATTGATAAGCTCTGCTTTCACTGCTTCTGCTAAACTGAGCTTCATACCAGTAGTAGGATGAACAAATTTTCGAGTTTCGCTATCATAAAGCCCCATAGAAATTGCCTCGTAAAGGCCAAACCCGGCAGATTCAATGTCAACTATCAGCCCGAGTTCCATAGCTCTTGACAGACTAACGGGAGCATTCGAACCTGGTTCGAGGAAGGCTCCTGCACGCCTATCAATGACGCCAGCTCTACAAGTTTCAGCTAGTGACAACAATTTACCACTTTTCTTATCGGCATAACAAGGAAGCTCTGGGTTCACAATAAATTTCCTAATTGCTTCATGAAGTGTTATCATCCTACCTGTACAAGGATCAGTAAATTTTCCTGTTTCATCATCATACAAGCCTTGGTGGATTGTCCTCTGAAGAGAAACAGCAGCCAAGCTGTCGGTCAGCAGCCCCAAATTGAAAGCTTCAGCAATAGTATACTCTTTGTTTTTGGCTGCATCAAACACAACTGCTTTATCTCCATTAACAAGTCCCTTTGCCATTGCTTCAGGGAGAGACAGTTTTTTGCAAGCTCCTGTTCTGGTATCTTTGATATCAATCGAATCAGAGGCAATGACACCTTCCCGGAGAGCTTCTGCTAGAGTTAAATATTCACCGGATTTGGGGTCTAAGAATTTTTTATTGGTGTCGTTATAAACACCTTTCATAATAGCTTCAGTTAAGCTCATTGGCTGACGCACTTCTATTAATAACCCATGCTCAAATGCGTCATTGAAATTTAACTTTGTGCCGTAAAGACCAGAATGGGGGAGAACTCCACTTTTAACATCAATAACTCCTTTCTGTGCTGCTATGTCAAAGGTAGTAATATCACCATTAGGTAATTTAACAAGCGTATTTTGGGGGTCAATGATACCTTTTTGTATGGCACGGTCAGTAGGCAATTTCTCTTTGGAAGCAGGATTGGTAAATTTCCCAGAAGCGGGATCATAAAAACCTTTAAATACAGCTTCAGGTAAGGAAAATTTCCTTTTTGCCGGAATAATCAGCCCTCTATCTAACGCATCAGATAATGACATTTCAGTACTACTGTCAGGGTCCCTTATTAATCCTAACTTTGTGTCTACCATACCAGCTTTAATTGCATCTTCAAGGGTAATGATATCGCCAGATCGGGGATCTTTGAGTGTCATTGAATGTTTGTTTATTTCCCCAGCTATGATAGCCTCATCAAGAGTCATTTTTATTCCTGTGTCAGTAATGAAATGGCCTGACTTCAAGTCGAATAAGCCACGACTTAGAGCTTCTTGCAAAGAACAAGGTTTCTTCATAGTTAAAAGGAAACCTTTTTCCAAAGCAACGTCTAAGGTCATTGGCGGCGCGGTAATTATTCCATTAATGTCATCAATAAGCCCTGTTTGAATGGCACTTTCCACAGAAACAACATTCTCTTTGGTCGGGTCTTTTACCACAACTAGCCTTGTATCTACAAACCCACTGTTTAAGGATTCCTTTAAAGACAACTCGCTTGCTGTAGCAGGGTTAAAAAATGTTCCATATTTATGTGAGTAATAATTCTGCACTATTCCATCAACCAGTGATACCTTTACCGGGGTAGTTCGGAGTAAACCTTTGGACAAAGCGACATCCATTGTCATCTGCGTTCCCAAACTAGTTTCTTTCATTTTTCCTCCCTTTGAATTAATTAATTTATTGCTAAAGGCATCGTCCAATGTGACCCACCTGTTGGCTTTTACGTCCTTGCATTCGGTTATAAATGAATCGATTATTCCACGACGCACTGCTTCTAAGATATCAAATTTTCTCCCGGTGACTGTTTCAACAACTTTGCCGGTCTCCGGTTCATATAACTTTTGTCTCACAGCAGCTTCTAACGATATCGGTTTTCTAAAGCCAAGCACAATGACACCAGCCTGAAGAGCCTCCGCTTCATTAAGTACAGCATTTGTCTCGGTATTGTGAATGTGTCCATTTTCAACATCAACAACGCCAATTTCAATAGCCTCATTGAAACTGATTATTTCGTCATTGGCTGGATTTCGAATGTGAACTGAATGGAAATCAATTTTATTTGAAGCTACCGATTCGAGAAGACTTAACGTTTCACCTGACTTTGGGTCTATAACTTTGCATGTCTCAATGTCTACTACAGCCCCCGTTTTCATTGCTTCTTGGAATGTTATGCTAGCCAACTTTTGCTTCGGCTCTGGCAAAAGCAAGCCTTCTTGCAGCTTGTCAACGAGAGAATAAATTACAGTACCATCTGAAAGTTGAATTTCACCCGTGTCTTTGTTTAAAAATCCCTTTTTAATTGCTTCCTCTACAGTCATTGTCGTATTAGCTGGATGCGCAATATTGGTTTTCAATACTTCCGTTATATTTTGGGTTTTCAGAAGTTGCTGAACCGTTACAACTTCATTGGTTATTGGGTCAACAAGCTCCCTTTCCAAAACAAGCTTTCCCAATTTAAGATGAATTGGTTTGTCTACATGAGCGGGGGTTTTTTGACTAGACCGTGGGTCTTTACATGAACTTCTAGGCGGCGGTAAAGGTTTACTAGGACTTGTTTCATTCGCAGGGCTGGGAGATATGTGCGTTGATTTCCTAGCAGGAGGAACAGGTTGTATTTGATCTTTTATTTTATCGAGTTCACTTTTAACTATGGATATGACGCCAGCACTTGCTAAAACAGGGGCAGCAATAACGGCCAGTAAACCTTGTCCAACAGCTTTTGTAAAGCTTAACGTCTCACCTGAGGCTATGCGAACGCAGCCACTTTTAAGATCAATTACTCCACTGTCGGCTGCATCTTTTGAGGTATATTGGACCCCTTCTATTTCAATTATGGAATCATCGGAATGAAGTACTTCTGACAATTTTGAAGGTGAATCAAGTAGTTCTTTACCAACATTCTCAACAGACTCATTGTTTTTAGTAATTGCTAAAGCAGGGGCTGCAATAACGGCCAGTAAACCTTGTCCAACAGCTTCCGTAGCGCTTAAAGTCTCGCCTGAGGCTATGAGAACGTGGCCACTTTTTTTAAGATCAATTATTCCCCTATCTGCTTCATCCTTTGAGGAATTTTGCACCCCTTCAATTTCAATTATGGAATTATCCGAGTGACGTACTTCTGAAAAGTTTGAAGGTGAATCAAGTAGGTCTTTACCAACATTCTCAACAGACTCATTGTTTTTATTTTTATTAATTGCTAAAGCAGGGGCTGCAGTAACGGCCAGTAAACCTTGTCCAACAGCTTCTGTAGCGCATAAAGTCTCGCCTGAGGCTATGCGAACGTGGCCACATTTTTTAAGATCAATTATTCCTCTGTCTGCTGCGTCCTTTGAGGAATTTTGCACCCCTTCAATTTCAATTATGGAATTATCCGAATGAAGTAATTCTGAAAAGTTTGAAGGTGAATCAAGTAGTTTTTTACCAACATCTTCAGAAAAATCATGGTTTTTATTCTCTGCTGGTTTTACAGTAGATATGAGCTCATTAGTTTCATGCAATGAATTATCAAATAGTTCACAAATAACTGAGTCGTCGTTTTTGTCAATGATCGCATCATTGCTAAATTTTTTATGTGTTTCGGACACTTCAGTCACAATGTTCCGAGTACGGGCCTCATTGAGACTGACGATTTCACCAGAATTTAGGTCTTGAATTTGATCAGCATTAATTAACTTATACCCCGGCGCAAGGTCAATCATAGTTGTAGTGATAGTTTGATAACTTTTTACAGTATTTAAAACCATGCAAGAGGTTTCTGGTGTCAATAGAAGTAATCCTAATTCTGCAGCTTTCTTCATCGTCATTTCTTTGCCAGTTTTAGGGTCATAGAAAGTATTTTTATCGGGAGCAATGAGATTGTATTCTATCGCTTCTTCTAAAGTAACTGCGCTTTTGTTAGCCATATGAGGTATAGGCATAATAAGACTAGTGCCCATGGCTTCATTAAGAGAAATCGATTCTTTGGTAACTGGATGAATTACTTTCTGATTGCTCAGATCTATGAGACCACGCTGCACTGCTACTGGGAATGTCATACCAACTTTAGGCAAAATATCACATGTAATGTCAGTATTAAAAATATTCTTATGAGAAGCCTCAAGTAAGCTCAATGGGCCATTTTCCGTTTTGACCATGCATTCAGCATCATCTAAGATTCCCTTAATAATAGCTTCCTCCAGCGTTACTTCTTTATTCATTTCATCGGTTATCAAAGAGTGAGAATTTACAATATCACATAATATCGCCTCTCGCAAGGTGAGTTCACTTCCGGTTTCCGGGTGTACTATTTTTCCTTGCTCAGTCAAAAGCCCCTGATTAATCACTTCTGGTATGCTTAAGCTCCTAGCAAGGGGAACAACTAATTCCAGGTCTGTGTTAGTACCTTCCAAAATTCCACGAGCAATGGCTTCGTTAATTGTAAGCAATTCACCTCGCTGCAGATCTCGAATAGACCCTCGGGTCCCATCAATTTCCTTTCGCTGAATTGCTTCAACGAGAGTACTTCTCGGGTCTTTCTGTTCAAGTATTTTGACAGTGCCCTCATCAACTATTCCTTCTTTGATTCCTTCTTTCACAGGCAGGATTTTCTTCCTAATCTTTTGCAAAACTACAGGTCTCGCATCATGTTCGGGGCTCCTAGAAATGGATCTGGCTTTGCCAATAGCAACTTTGAATTTCGGCTCAGTAGTTACCATCTCGCGTGTTATTTCACCCAGGGTTTTCTCTCCATCACTCAAGATTGAAGAGTTGCATGATTCCCTCCTCTTGTCTAAACAAAGTTCATTCGACTGTGCAGAAGGTTCAACTGGCCTGCTTACAGAAATATTTTCGCTGTGTTGATGTTCATCAGTTTCTATCTGATTGAAAGATGCCACATCAGGTGTGCCGAACACAGAGATAACTCCAAACTTAATAGCATCAGTAAGAGTAATTTTGCGGCCAGACTTATCTTTGTATTCACCAGTATTTTTATCTACAATACCCTTACATAGAGCTTCACTTATATCCAACAATGCACCTTTATTAGGATCTTTGACCTTCACTAAGCATGGGTCAATTGTATTGCTTTTTATTGCTTCAAGCAGTTTAATTGGCGTGCCGGGAGTGTCAATTAAAGTAAAAGAGGCATTAACCGGTTTAAATATTAAATTTGGAGAGACCTGGAAGGGTTTTGAAGTTTCAATGCTGTACTGCACTCCTTCACATGTGCTAGGAACATCAAGACCTGCCAACTGAAGAACATCGGGCTGTCCTGCAACCTTAGTAATTTTTAATTGACGCTTTAGGGCTGCCGAGCTACCTTCGCCCTTTCCTACTAAAACAATTAATCCATCCACTAAAGCATGATTTAATGACAATGGTTTAGTATCAGCTGTTGGCAGGTATTGCCCAGTGATGCTTACTATGCCCTTTTGTATTGCACGAGATATCTTTATTTGTTTTTTCGTCTTTGGGTCTAAAGCAGTTACTGATTCCGGATCAATGATTTTTAGTTTGAGGCATTCTTCAAAAGACACTAAACGGTCCGTTTTAGGCACAATTAATAACCCTGTTACTGGGTCAAAACGATTATTTTCAATCGCTTCAGCTAAAGACCAACCGCCACAAGGTAATTCGACAATATCTGTAAATTGATGGGAACTGGGAAGCATTTGCTTCACAACATTTGAAAGCTCTCCAGCTGTATCTACAATTTCTGACTTTGGAACGGAAACTGAGGTTAAAACACTGGCACTAGGAGAAGATGGCTCCACTTTTATTGAGCTGCCTAATTGAACTGGAGAATTAACATCCTCTTTGCTACCGGTAAAATCAGCTGGGATAAGCGGCCTAGCAAAGGAAAACCTATCGATATTAACGGCAACATTTGGACTATTGGTCTCATCTATATTTGACAATGATGCGGAGGGTACATTTAATTCAACCTCCGGCAGAATTATGCTGCCATCCGTTGGTGTAAGAACCACGTCTTTGTTAATTTCAAAATCATCCGCAGAATGAATAAACACGGTCTTGGGTGGTATTTTCGGAGGGATCGAATCTAGTCGAGGAACGAAACCTGAAACCGACACTTCAGATGAGAATTTATTGCAAGGGGTCTTATCACTGCTTCCCGGATCGTCGTAATCACCATGCGATTGGGCCTTATGAGGCAATGGCTTAGGATCACTGCTACAACGTTCACTATTGATGAACTCATTGATTTGTTGGGTCACAGTTTCAATAGATAATTCGGCATTATTTTTAATAGCAATGCCTTTAGCCAGTGAAGGGGTTCCACATGGAGAGTCCTTTCGATCATCCTTGAATTCCAAAGGCGAAGAAGCGGAACTTTCATCGTCAGTAGTAGTATTTTTTGATACTAAAGAAATTGATGAAGATTTTGAGGGTGATATGTCAAATTTGACTACTTCCTTGAACGTTGCTTCCGTAAAGGTCGGAACTTCTTTCGAGGGCGATAATATTGAAGAATATGAGTCAAGTCTTGGAGAATGCAATATTTTAGGAGAAACTTCAATGCCTAAAATTGCTTTGGACTTTGGTGGTCTCTGAGGAGGTGGACCTGGTTCACCCGCGATATTTCTGTCACTTCTGTTAGACGAATCAAAAGCGCACGGTTGAACGAACGTGTCATGCGAACTTTTAGTACATGAAGTTATTGATGAGGTACTGACGAAGGTAATTGGTATGTTATGACTGGTGTTCAACGAGTTCTTGCTAGGATCAGTGTGCTCAGGCAATCTTTGTGATTGCATAGCACCTTTAACGGGTGAGCTTTCCTTGCTGGAATAATCGGAGGAGCGCCTTGAAGGACTATGAGCAGAAGGTGATGCAGGTGAATCGCATTCACCACTAGATGAATCACTTCTTAACTTATTTCTTCTCTTTGGTCGCTCTGGTAGGATTCTTTCAGTAACCTCCACCTCTTTTTTTAGCATATACCCTTCCACAAGCGTTTGTTCGGAGTCAATAACAGTCCGTTTCTTTTTCCCTCCAGGAGAAATTTCCTCTCGAACTTCAGACGATGCCCCGCCAAACACACCAAGATCAATGACATTAGTGATACCTTTATTAGATACAACAGTGCTACTTCGTATCGTCTTGGTAACGGTTTGTGTGGTAAGTGTTATATTGAGTAAACTATTAAACATCATGGCTCCATCTTCTGAGATGACTTCACCATCTACAGCATGATTGAGTGGAATAAGGCATTTTGTTTTCTGATTTATAAGCATTCCTATCGTAGGATCAATATACCCTTTCAAAACCGCCTCCAATACATTCATTTCTACATTTTTGTCGTCTTTGATTCCAACTGGTGTAAGCAACATGGCACAAACAGGTTTACGAATAATACCCAAACGAATCCCTTCTTCAATAGACACTGATTTGTCAGAAGCAGATTCCACAAAGTAAACTTTACCATCTTTAATCAAAAGACGATTCTGCGATAAAGCTACGTTAAGACTTAAAAAATCTTTTCCGATTTGGAATGCATCAATGTCAAAAATACTTTTCACAGCCACTGAAGTTATAAGACCTCTTTCAACAGCCTCGGGAATACTACAAATCTCACCTGCTAGTGCATCTTTGAATTTCCCCTCAGTTTCAATAATGCCCGATGCAAAAGCTTCACCAAGAGTATACAACTCGTCAGTCTTCGTGTTGGTAACAGTTTTAGCTCGGTTCTCATCCAAAACTCCTCTTCTAACGCTCTCAAGAATTGTTATCTTGGAGTTATGAGTGGGACTTAATAGTTTACCTCCGTCAACGTAAACATGATTTTCCACCGCTTCTTTCAGGCTCATAGGTTTTACTAGAAGGCGTCTTCGCTTGGCTTCCTTGTAAGGCAAAACTTCACCTGAAGCTGCATGTTTGTATGTACCACGTTGTGGATCCAAAATCTTTGATTTCAAGGCTTCACGTAATGTGACTTTGTAATCTGATTTAGAGTCGACGACTTCTCGATAATTCCCATTGACAACACCTTTATTAACTGCTTCATCTAGTGACAATTTATCCCCTGTGTTTCTATCCAAGACCCTTCCGTCATCATCAACAATGCCATGATCGAGGGCGTCAGAAAACGATAAACCTCTTTCCTTTCCGTGAAGTTTCTCGTAAACCTGCATAGTTAACACGCCTCTCTTGTAACCTTCAGTAATAGGGACATTTACGCCATTTTCCATTGTCAACATGCCCGTATCGGAGTCAAGAACCTTTTTCTCCATGGCAGTCTGCAGGGTCAAATTATTATTTCCAAAATTAGAAAAATAAAATTTGCGGTCAAGGACAGGATCGTGTAGCACAAGATTACTATTAGAGCTTACCTTCATAATATTTTCAATTGAATTCCCTGACTCAGCATCCAGAATATTCCGTTGAATGGCCTCTAACAGAGAAAGCTCCCGCCCACTTTCAAAAACGCCACATGGTCCGAGTAAGGTCTCAGCAAGCTTTGCGTCTACTATTCCATATTTCACAGCCGTTTCAATTGAAATTGGGGCTGCTTTATTTCCTACAATGGTGTTTATCATTCCACTTCGAACGTCAAGAATTCTTAGAGAAATAGCCTCCCCTACAGTCAAAGTCCGTCCAGTTTCTGGATGAATTATTCCTAAGCAATTAATAATATTGTCCGTCCCTATCCCTTCCTCAACCCTTTGAATTCTTTTTAGTGATTTAATTTCAGTAAATTCCATGGCTGAGCCTGTGAACTGTTTGAAAGGGGAGTCAACCACTGTGACGGGCTCATTGCTGCGCTGTAAACTGCCGTTAACAGTCACAGACGTTGTCCCGTTGGAGGAGAATGTGTGTGCGACTTCTGAAGAGTGATATCTGTAAGGAGGTAAGGTTTAGTAGTGAATCTGATAAAGTTCTATTCCCCGGTGTACGCACATCGCTAATAATTACATAATATGAAACCTTACCTCTGTGAACTACTACAAGTTGTGACGCCTTCCGAAATATTGAATTCTGATCGGAAAGTTTTCATTTTCTTAGGTTCCATTGCTAACAACCCCTGAAATAGAAGAAATTATAAAATCCTTGCCAATTAAAGTAGTTCTTTACAGTACATTGGAAAAGTAACATATGAACGCCCAAATTTAAACCATGTGGAACTCAGAAAGTAAGAAAATAAGATAAAAAGACAATATATAGATCCACTGTTGGTGGAGTGAATGGCAATTAAATTGGCATTAAATTGAGACAGTTAATTAAGTAATGGCTACATGAGAAGTAACAAGAACCAACTATAGATTAACTCCTTCACAACATGAGACAACGTGAGAGCTAGAACGGATGATGACCTAACGAACTTGTGTAGGTAGAAACATGGGCAGGTCTGTGTGTATAATCAATTGACTCATGACCCGCCGCCTTTATTGTAGAAATGTGAAGATGGCAAAATGAAAATCGGTATACAATGTAGAAGTTTCATGAATTTGGATTAAGAAGTTGAATAGAAGATTAGTAGGCTATACGTGACTAATAAAACAGGTATACTCGAGAAATTTGCCTCTTATATGGTAAGCTGTTACACGGAAATACTAGAGACACTGCAGTGGAAAAAAATAACAAAGACCAGCTACCTCTAAACACTCTTAAGTATTAATAATTTACCGTTATAAGTGAATAATGCCGTTGAACACTATACATTCTCGTATTATATAGCATATATAACACTGACATTAAATTAACTTAAAAAACGTCGCCCCGGTTAGGCTTAGATCGTAGGTTCGAATCCCGCCAAGCCCAGTTTTTTCCATATCATTTAATTTCGGTTGAACACTTTTTTTTTTATCTCATACAAACAATTTAATGAATGTATCCGATTGACCTCTTCAGTCGCCTCTGTAGGTTAGTATCCGTGTTGAGTTACGACACGTCTCCGATCGCATGGCGTGTAGCCTCGCACAAGTGCAAGAACGTTACCACATGGCCAATGAAGTTATATTGGACATACTGGGTGACAGTTTCTATTAAGATTTCACATTTCCAATTAGGTTGTGGCTGGCTGAGAACATCAGCTCAGTCCAGCGTTTGTTGTGCTTTAGGTACACGGGTATGTGAGGTGCAGCTACCATGTGGGTGCGATTATGTCCGTGTGGGACGTCAAGGTCCGCACGCAGTTCTTATCGAAACATTGTACCTGCACGCCTCAGCTCCGCCAGCAACCGTAGCACCAACGCAAAAGAATATTTACTTACCCGGGGAATTATTAAAATCAATTTAACAGTGTTAATGCTAACCCGCTCATTTAAACACAAAGCAGAAGATTTTCAGGATTCGTTCGTACCGAATGTATATTAATTATAATTTATGCCAGGATAATAACCATGGTTTGAAGGGCTTCTTAGTGACCTAGGCTTACTTATAGTAGTGACCCATTGGTCCTTTGCCCAATATTTTGGACTTTATTTACATTATTTCCACATGAATTTGTGGTCATTCAATGAAAAGAAATGGCACACTTGTACACGTCCTTGCTGTCAACCTACACCGGCTACAAGTGATAATGAACACACTGAGACAAGCTTACGATTGTCACAATGTAATGGGCTTAGCATGACTTCACCAAGAACGGTGCGAGTTTATTCCAGGATAAGTTATCTTTTTCGTTAGGGCTAAGGATGTTGAAAGCACTCCTATTCAGAAATACTCGCGCAGCCGACATCAACTTAACTGTTTGATGGAGAAATAGCTGCACTTGAATTATTCGGCAGGCTAGGTATCAAGTGTTGAATACAAAACCAGCATGTCTGATGTGTTCAAAAAAATTCTTCCGTGTCCAACAAAATAGTATCAATAGCATGGAAACTGTAGCAATTTTTCTTAAAATATGCTTATGAACGTGGAAGAGAACCTGACGTATCGCTGACCCCACCTAGGGATAAAAGCGAGGAAAAAGTAAAAGTATACTGTAAATATAACTTACCTCAAGAGACTTATCGTCCGGATACTGCACTGCCAGCTGAGCCAACCGGCTCCTAAGAGCGTCGACTAACGACTGGTAACTTTGATTGAGACGGTCGAGATCGGCTGCTATTTGGTCGGCGCCTGACGACACGGCGCCAGCGCCATGGGCCACGTCCATTGACGGATGCACCTCCGCCACCAACCACGTCGAGTATGCGTCCACTCCGTGGTCGTAAATCTACAGTGTTAGTGTTAGTCATTAGTCAGAATATGCATTAGTTTATCTATAGAATTTACAAAATGTATTGATTTGAAAACTGTATATTCGCGATGATTTGCAGAATGTTAATTAGTTATTGAATTTTGTGAGAAATTCTACGCAGGAATTCATCTTAGACTCATGTCAGGGCTTACTCAGCAATATTTGTAAGCCCATGTCAAAAAGACCTGTAAATCCTATTATTCTACCATTATCGTAACAGTAACGGTGGGCGGCGACTAGTTGAAAGGCTGTACAGTGCGAACAGGAATTGAACATAACGAAACAGTTTCTTCGAATTCATAAATGTATGGTTATACTAGTTTTGGAATAAACAACGTATTAAAATATCTACAATTAATGGTCGACACTCAACAGTAGCAAAAAAATAATAATATGGGGAAACGTTGTTATAAATGCTAACAAACAGGACCATAAAGGTACACCGAAACCAACTCGGCACATATCAATTCCCATTTGAACATTCTTTCCCAAACAAATAAGGCGGCCCCAGTTCAGTGGAGCGAATCATGCATAAATCAGCTTAGAGGTGAGTGAAAAAGCATGCAACCAAAATCAAGCTAAAACTAAAATTTGTTAGTAAATTCGTGCATGGTTAAGCATGATTGAAGAATCTCAACTTACTTGCTCTAGTAGCCGGTGATGACTTACTCCAAAATGAAGCTACTACGACTATGCCCCAGCTAAGAAAGGAGCACCAAAGAAACCAAGGCTCATTGATGCAATTTTTGTGATTAAATAATAAACAAGACGTGTGATACCTGCATGTAAAATTGTGGGAAAAAAAGAAAAGAAAAAGGAAATGAAAGGGAGGCAAGGAAATGTCTCACACTCACACACAAACTCACAGCCATGCGTACAATGTGAAGACGCAAAATGAGATAAAATGCTATCCTTAGCAACTAAAGCAGCAACATGCGACTATCTCATGCGTTACCATCGCTTGAATCAACGCCAAAAAGCAAAAAACGGACGTTGTATGCAAGCAGGCGCAATCAAGAACCTTATCATGGGATTTTTTTTCATGTTGCGTCTTCGATAAATAGCAGCAAAAACCAAAATATTTCGAAATTTTAAGCCTACAGTATGTGCCCCTATATGGGCACTACACAAGCTTAAAACGTCCTGATTAGGCCTAGTGCTTACCTTGGCTTCGCGTATCAAACGGCCACCCATCATATTGACTTGCTCGATGTGTTGGGACCGCTCTACAACTGTAGTATACATTCCCTTGAAACACAAATTAATAACGTTGATCAATGTAATAAGAATGAATTAACTAACCAATATTTTCTGACCTTTAAGGGTTCTGTGGTTGTCAATTGATTGACATTGAAACATTAAAATTTTCATGAAGTTTTGAGGTTTTACATTTGTACCATTATTATTATTGTATTATCCGGTAAATTGTAAAGAAACGACAGGCGATTGGAGTGCAAGACTGTCTATCTGAAGGCCTGTATATATACTTAATAGAGATGTGTTCATACCTTACTGCTGTCAACCTCATGGGAAGAATTCAATTTTGAGTATGAGTCCTCTACAAATGAAACCTCCGCTTCATACGCCCCCGAATATTTCTGTAGCATTCCATAGGCAGATTCGCAACTCCTTAGCCTAAAGAAACGTAAATATTACACAAATTCAATAAAATAATAATCAACTGGGACGACGGGCAATTTTAGCAGAGACTAATACGGGTACACCTTTGTTATGCTGAAGGTCAAAATTAAGCATTACGATAGTTTCCTAAATTGTTTCTTAAATCTGCATCTTACCGGTCTGCAAGTTGGGATACTACGCTTGACCAACGGTTACTAAGGCGGGTGACTTCCGAATCGATGCGGTTCAAATCATCGTGAGGGCCCTTGTGCTTTCGAGACTCTTCGACAAGCCGACGAGTGTTGTGCGCGTCGTCAACGATTTGAGTCATAACCGACTGTTGGGAAGTCACTGCAGTTTGAATAACCAGCAGCTCCTCGTGCACCTTAAAATACACCAGGAATAAGAAATATGAGACGAGACAAGTGACAGAGATTGTGGCCCCAAAAGTCAGGGACTTCTAATAACGTAACTTCCTTCCACTGTTAAATTAATAAGCAGCTTCAAAATCCAATATGAGACCAATTTGGATTATTGAAATGTTACTTAGTATTATCGAGAGCTTCGGTTGAATTCTAACTAAATTCGAGAAAGCCATGCCCGAAAGAGCTACTCAAACTCATCCATTACCTTCTGCAACTGTTTAACATCACTAGGCATATGCGTAAAGGCTGTAAGTTTATGCTCCAATTCCGAAACGTTGTTGCTGGCTTCGTCCATGCCCGAGAGGAGAACTTCTACTAGTTTCAGTCTCTCCACATACAAGCGACTCATGTGCCAAAGTGTTTCCCATTTCGTCATGACTTTCTCAAGCTTGGCTTGTTGTTGTTGCGTCTTGCGTGGAATGTCTCGGAACGTCTTCTGTACTTCTTCCACACGCCCGGAATATGACTGAAAGAGACAACTTGTAATAAGATGGGGAAGCAGACAGCAACGTCGTAGGATTGAGAAAAATTGGGTAAAATCTACTAACATTGTTTGGGGCCATTATAAACAAGATTGGAAATGGAGTATCGAAATTACAGGATTTTTTTGCATTCTAATTCTTCCCAGTAGCATTAAGCCAAATATTATCAATAAAGGGATTTCACAAGAAGTGCATCAGCTCATGTCTGGGGGCAGGCTACTTTTTTAGTTGGCGTTTTTTTCATGTCAGGAGTGAAGTTAGGACTTTCGAATATTTTTACTAGGTTACTCCAAAAGGTTAACTACAAAAGCGTACCTGCAGACGGGTTTCAAACTCCTTGTGTTGAATAACAAGGTGCTCCAGTGTATCTAAATCCCTAGGTAGCGGCGTGGCTACTCTCTGGTTAAGAGTGGTCTCCGCCTCCTCTAGAGCCATCTGCAAGGAGTTCACTTGGGAGTCGAAAATTCGGGAAACATTCTTGCTATCCTCTGTAAACATAAATTCTCCGTTATTGCCAAGTCAACTAACACAACGCTTTGATACTACTGTTCTCAGCTTAATTCTGGAATACATGTCTATGAATTACTGCAACTGAAAAATTAAATACGAACCATCGGCACGGGCTCTTCGTTCAAATTCATCAAAGAGGCGGTTGACTTCTTCAATTTCCCGTCGAAGCCGTCTTAACTGAGGATCGCTGGGATCGCCCTCACTGATTAATTTTTCGGCATCCTCGTTCAGAGCTTTCCTAATTGCAGTACGCTGTTCCTGGCCCATTGCAATGAACTAAAAAGATAAACAACCGATCCATGGATTTAAAATTATAGGCTATGCACCTTCAAATTGTAAAATGGGAAAGATAGTTGAAAATTGAAAATCGTTTCAAGGGATGCAGCGGAAGTGCATACATTCAATTTTTTCATTCAATTTTGTGAATATATTCTATTCCCATCATCATGGCTTTAATCAGTAAAGTTCCTTAAAATCTGTTCGCTTTTCAGTTAACATCACCCATAAAATTGATTATAAGCAACATTGAATATAAAATTAAGTCTTTAATAGGAGTATCGAAATTAGTTTGCTACACAATATACATAATAATTATGTACCTGAGCAAGATCCCAAGTTTTGACAACCTTGATAGTTGCAAAAATCATGTTCTGACGCATGCGTAGTTGTTTCTTTTGCCATAACGCTACACTTCGGTCAAACTGTCTTCGGAGACGATCAACTGCATCGATTGCCTCTTTATCTGGTGGTGGAATACTAATTACAACACCTGGCACATTGGTTTCAGCCCCCTGCATGTTGGTAACGCGCCATTTCACACGGCCTGCGTTGTCATGGAGGATGCATGTCTCCCCTTTTCGAATGTGTGCCTGCAGTACAGAAATAACACAATTAAACATGATAATGGTAACCCAAAATGGACATTCGGACGTTGGTTGCGATGAACCCATGACAAAATTTAACTCTAGTGCAATGTAAGGGTTTAGGACACTCAATAGCAAAAAACACTTACATTGGCTTGTTTGTAGTCACAGACAGCTTGGACTTGCATTGCTTTAGTAACTGGTTGTCTTCGCTGCCGTAAAGGCACTATTTCATGACTCTTCTCCGCTAATTGACTTATTACGTCCCCATAGTGATTCAACTCGTCCCTCAGCTCCTGCATTCCCTTGAACAGTCTCTCGCCTTCATCCAAACTGAATTCTGATTGACTATAGACTGAATTAAGCATTTCATCACGCCTAGAAACAGTCGCATTACACATTTCCATAACATTACAATTACAATGGGCAAGCATTATTATGATTTTAAGTCTGATCTATGAAAGTTACGCTCTAAAGCCAAATATGAAGGCCACCATTTTGTAAGTGTATGCTTCCATAAGGCGGGTAAGATGTCCGGTGTCCGCAGCGTAAACAGTGAAGCGGCAAAAAGTGGTGACAGAGATTGAGCTTGGAGGTTCTCGTCATAACCTAATCACAATAAAGCTATTTAGATGGCGACTTAAGTGCGCAGAAACTTACTGTGCCCATTCAGTTGGCAAGCCTGCCTGCTGGATTGTACATTTATTTTTCCTTTGATATTTCCCCGCGTTTCCCCTTACGTTTCACCGCTATCGGCCTGAATTAGCTTATGACGAGACACCATCTATTCTATTTTATATTCTTGAAAGATGTAGGAAGCCCTAGCCAGATGTAAACATTAATGTATTTTTTCCGAAATTCTTCAACTTTCCTTAACGTAAGGATATTTTGCTCATACCGTTAAAATCCATTTAATCCAAAACTCATTATTTGTTGTGCGTGAAATTGAGGATAAATTGGTTAATATGTTATAAGTTTTAAAAAACGCCATTATGTAAGATTTATTTTATTACTGCCAAGAAATTAGCCTTTTGCTTGCTACAAATTGTGAGCTTTCTCTCGGTGAACCGCAGTACAATGCATTGCTACCTGCTTCCCCAGACAATAATTATGTGCTCCCAAAGTAAAAACTAAAAACTGCTAAGTTTTTTGCGCCCAATAAGCCCACCCTTTTTATTTTAATTAAATTTTGGTAATCAAGTTTTACATTATGTTTTACTTATATTTGACAAAACTTACTTGGTGATCCATGACTCAGCTTGTTTAAGTTCACTGTAGAAATGTTGGGAAGCTTGAGCATGCTTTAGATGAGTTTCAAGGCACAGTGTTAGCTGGAGAACCCAAGCCCATTGGTTTTGAAGAGCTGTCATATAAGCTTCAATGCACTTAAACGCCGGATGTCTTTGAAGAACTAGCGCCTCACCACGGTCCACAACGGCACTAAATTGTATTTCTCGCTTTTCAAGTTCCGACATTAGCGACTGCAAATAAAAAGAGGTTGAGAGAACAAGGAAATTAGTAGAAATGTCTGTCTAAAAGCTGTCTACATTAATCATTCGAAAGATACAGATTACAATATATCTTAAAAGCATTTATTAAGCAGCAAAAAAGCATCGTGCCCTAAAAAATTATTGTGAATCAATGCTTAAGCCTCTACTAGGCTACAGTGAATTTTTTAAATCAATATAAAAAAAGACTTCCCACCTCACCTCACTTCCAGATCCATAGGTGCGCTACAATAAAGGAGTAACAACAACGTCAAATGTAAAGCAAAGAAATGTATTGAAAGTATAAAAGGGATTGAAGATGAAAAGTTTTAACTAAAAACATGGCAATGAAAGTAGGTCCATATTATTACTAGTTGGCTTGGCTATGATTTTGGCCCCATAAAAATGATTAACAAATAGGGCTAACTGTCCGTTCTTTTTTCAATAACTCCTCTGGAATTCATTGGTTACTACGTTTCAGACCAAACTGAAAAACAATACTTATATTGGATAGTGTACCTAATATTAGTTATTGGAGTCACATCCAATGTAATTTTAAAAAATGAAAATTTTTAAAATATGATTATCAATAATATTGCCCACCAAGGGGGCTGTGAACTTACCTCATAATAATGGTGAATAGCGGTGAGATTGAGGTTCTTATCACTCCAATCCCGGGATACTTCTGTTTCCTCCTTCTCACTAAGCCACTGAAGTTCGTTGGTGGCACTCTGTAAAAAGTCCTGCAGAGTCTCCAAGTCGGACAGCCGCTTGTTGCTAAGGACGAGGAGTTCGGAATAGAGCTTTTGCAAGATGTTGAGGTGTTGGGCATACAGCTGCAATTCTTCACCATGGAAATTGTTCTAGAAATAGAAACATGAGATGGTGACTTCTTTTCTGGTTAGGTTCTGGCTACCCCCGAGCCTCGATTAATGACTTATGGGCAAATAATATTGAAGTCTCTTAATTACTAAACGAAGGTTTGCAAAAATACCCAATAACATTACCTTGGCATTGACACACTGTTGGATTTTGGACTGGAATTGTTCGATAGACTTGTGTTGACGCTGAGTAAGTTCCAATTCGGCTTGAACACCGGGCAGGTCAGACCCGTATTCTCCGTCATTGATGTGAGCCTGGAATAAATGAACCGAATATGTAGTTAAAAATCCCAAGTTCATCTACATATCTACAAGTATAACCTTGGGGAATTGAATTCCACAACTGCATAGAAGAACTATTAGACCTCTATTTGTGTTTTGGCGCGATTGCACCATGCCACGGATCAGTGGCACTAGTTGTAAGGTGACAAATACAGGGAATATAGTATCAATGTGTTTTAACAATATATGCGTATTTATTTATGGAAAAGGCAACAACTGATTGAAGATTAGACTTACCAACTTGCTCTTGACCCATTCAATGCACTCCTGAAGTTGTCGGAAGTGGACGTTGGTGTCAACCAGACGGGTTTCAAGAACAGTTCTAGTTTGACGGGTAACAGTTCGCTCTTCCATTGGAAAACTGATGCTGGACAGAGGGGAGACTAGTCGCGAGTGAAGAAGAGAGCGAAGAGAGACCCATCGTTGGTGCAGACGTTCAACTCTGGAAAAACATTAAGGGATTGTTATAATTGATTAAAAACAAGAACTCCCTTTACAAAAAGGACTTTCTCTAAATAGGAAAATGCTTCAAAACGGTGGAGGAATTATAGACTCTTATTTGCACTAATGGACAGAGCTACTATACATAGGTTAAAAAATATAAATAATTAATTCCTTTATTAATAAATGAAGATAAAATATCGCCGTAAAAATCATGCTGATGGTGGCGGTAAACATGTCGACCCGTCGGTGAATTTGTTTATTACTATGAACAGAAGTAAAAGGGGAGGAGCTCAATGCACTGATAACCTATTAGGATTGGACATTTTTACCCCGAGGCCGAAAAAGACACAAAAAGGAGGAGGTGAACTAACACTATCCTTCGTAGGGCTAACCAGCCTCTAACTCCCGATGCCAACGCATGTCGACCCACGTTACTCACCTCTTCTGCAGCTCGCCACTTTGTGCGTATCGACCATCGCGTAAGGTTGTGACGTCACTGAAGAGAGACTGAATATTTTCATCTACGATTCGAATGTCGTGTTCGAGCTGATCCACGACGTTCTTGGCGTCGAGAGGATGAAGACGATCCAATCGGCCTGCCTCAAACTCCACTCTTTGCTCCAACTCTTCCAATCTAGAATCCACCTGCTTCATCTCGCGGTGCACCTAAAAAATTAGAAACATAATTAGGTTACAAGGTCTTGGCTGAACAAATTGACCCAAGAAATTAGCCACAAAGAAATTCTGAACACTAACACATAAAGTGATTCAATAATGTCGCATTTTACAAAATATTGATATGAAGATGCCCCACACTAAAATAATGGGACGTTTCAGGGTCTGAAGCCTAACTTCTTTCAACTTATGAATTTGGCACAGAACAGAAAAATCCAAGAATAAAATAACTTGAGGCCTCTGTGGCTAAGAACATACAATAGTTTGCAGATGGCTGAAGTTTTATTACGAGTATTATTCATTGTGTAACACATCCGAAACTAATTTTATTTTTAAATAGCGCACAATTACTTACTAATGCCCAAATTGTAGAAAATTCCATTTTACACTTGAGTGGAAGGTTTAAATGTGGGATAAACAAGGAGTCGTCATGGCAGCGACGCACCCTTTCCTATTTGTCATAGTTCAATGCTCCTTTTCCCCAATGGGCTCATATAAATCTATTTGAAAAGTTAATATAATTTAAAAATGAAATTACCTTCTAATACTGGATTTTTTTACAAGCTAATTCTATAATGAAACAATATTAAGTACACTTAATTGTGAACAAGGCATCTTTTCAGCTAAAGAAATAATGGTATTCCTTCTATGAAATATAATTCTATAATAAGAGTCCCCACCACTACTATGCCAAATTTACAGTTACAAATTATGCCACGTCTAAGTTGTCACTAAAGTAAAAATATTATGTAATTTTTAATGTTTCAGTTATACGCATTAATAAGGGGTTAAATTATGTTAATGTTGATTAGTCCCTGGAACCAGTTCATAATCGTTACGATTGCAAAGCTAATATTACTAAACTATTATTCTCTATTATTCTCGCCAGGAATTATAGTGGTTTTCTTCATGAAGTGATATAATGTACGTATAGGGACAAGATGAAAGCCCGAGTGAATTTGTTGGCAAACAACCATCCTATTATTACCTTTTCAGCAAGTCGCTGTAGCCTTTCCAACCTCTTCAGCTCTTCTTGTATAATCTGATCCTTTTCCTGGTGCGCTAATAATAACCGACTCCAATTCCTTTCAATAGTTTCTATGTGTAGTTCAGGCTCCAAGTCAATGTCTGTGATCGATTCCAGATGATTAGTAAGCTCACGGAAGGCGTGGTTTAACCTTTGTTTCTCTCGCTGTTTAATTGGAATTTCTTCATTACGAAACCTCGTGGACTCGGTCGCCATTTTCCTAATTTCGACCAGTGTGTTGGGAAAACCTCGATCTAGCATCAAGTTCATCTTCTCGCGGATCCAAATGTGCATCTGCGAGGCCAGCTCGCGGTACTCGTTTAATCGCTGAAGCGTTTCCTATTATAGAACCACGAAAAATAGTGTTAATCACTATAGATATAAAGATTTTCATCAATCTGATTAGTACCTTAGAATACTTTAAAATCAAATTATATAAGAAACTGAGATAACCCAAGTACAAATAATTTGATCGCCAATCCAATTTCCGTCAGTCCTATTCCCTTGACACATATTGTAAATATACATATTCTATTACAATAGCCTACTTGTGGTAAGACATGGGTTATTACTCATTAATTGATTACTTCAAGTAAGTAAGCGTTATCTGTTATAAGTGGAATGGGATAGACAGCGTTTTAATGTTATCTCTGTAAACCAAATACTACTGCGTAAGATAGCGATAAGCTCACAACAACAGCACAATTCCTGAACGTCCACAACATAAAAAATCTTTAGTATGGCAGCAGGATAGAAGGACAACATTTAACATATTATAGTAAAAAGAACCGGTTTCCTATTTATCGGATGCCTCGAGTTTCCCTAGCACAAAGCACTGAATTGATCGATGGAACGATTGCATAGTCTCAATGAGCAGACCAATATAATACAACACAGTAATAGTGGCAGGTTGTGCTAGGCAATGTACTGGTTCATGAATTATCCATAATTGCCTCGAAACAATTATTTGATTAAAAACAAAAACTTAGGAAAGCAACTTGCTCGGTTTTGTTACATTATTTAACACCTAAAGCATGCCTGAAGTAAAAAAGCATCGATTGAAAGGTTCCACAGGAAAATTATTTTTTTAGTAATTTTTCATGAAAATTGAGCTTCTTTTTTTTTTTTTTGCGCCCAGAACCAAACTATCAAGGGGCAAGCGACCCATTGGATTTTGTTTACATTAACAACGACTACAGAATGAGCATTTAAAAGAAAAAGGTGGAGCCGCTTTTGAGAAATATTTTTTTTGTTTTCAGAGGGTAAAACCTCCCAAAATTGAGTTAGCCCAATACAAAAACAATGGTCCCGAGACATGATTTTTGTGAACCGACATGCCGAAATTCATCCAATTCCACGGGGCAGTCTGCCCACAAATCGACGAACAGACAGACATTTCGTAAAATTGTTTTATGTTCCTGGGACCTCAAAACGTGTAAACCCATTGAAATCTCGAAATCGAAAATTTCGACCATCACAAAGCTTTCCTCATACTAACGTATAAATATAGGCCGTATCGTAACTAAACTCCACAATCACTTTATTTCAACTGTCTTTTTAGTATTGTATAGTAGGTAACGGAAATTTTTATTGATTGCCAACTTTATACTAACGAATCCATTCAGGGACATTGTGTGCTTTGGTTACTGATGCCAAATAAATGGTTAGCAAGGCGAAATTGCATTGACTTACAGAGTCGACAAGAGGATGAGCTCCCGGAGGGTCCGGGAAAACATCGTACAGAGATGAGATGTATGTTATCAACGACTTCTCGTCAGGTTCGTTCGTATCGACATCTGTAAAAAAAAATAAAAAAATGTTCAAGACATAGTAGATTGCCTTGAAACTTGTATACAATATTTCGGGTCATTAATTTATAGTTCAAATTCTACATGGGGCATTATTTGCTTAGTATCTTTTATTTGGTTGCAAGCTTCTTAACGGCTCGTTCCCACCATCACTTGAAAAATATCGATAAGGAATACTGGATGGCACCGCCATCTACCAATGCATCGCGGTGCCGTGCGGTGTTCCTTACCGAGACTTTTCAAGCTATGATGGGAACCACCTTCAGTAGTAAGCATCCATAGAGGTTGTATTAAAAAGCTAGGAAAACTTGGGATGACACTGACGAAATGAAATATTCTAATTTTAAATTAAGAAGACAATTTTTTCTTAATTTGCTCATTTCGATTTCCAAATTGTTGTTTTTTTTTCGTTCTCTGTTGTTAAATCATATCCTAAAAGATACCCGTACATCCTACATTTAAAAACCCTAACCTTTATTGCTGCTTCCCTAATTTCAAGCTGGCACAGGAACAGGAAATGTCTTTGCTTGACACACCGTGGCGGCTATTGTGTTGGTGTATAAAGGAAAACTGTAATTTAGTGTTAAGCCTTGAAAATCGCATCCAGAGTGAGCTCATGTCTCTGATATCACACGTTTAGCACTTGCATTCAAGGACACTTTGGCCAACATGCAAATTGCCATGAAAACATTTTAGAGTCTTGCGATTGATTTTCAAATTGCTATCAGTTCATTAAGATTGAATATTGAAAACACATGATAGTTCATATCCTGTCCAGGCTTTTGCAGCTCACTGAAGATACATCAGCCACCTTTACTTTCCAAATACAATTTCCTGTGCATGACGCTTGTGAGTTGGTCTTCCGCCCAGTGCACACAGACGATCGTGACGACGGGATCGTCTGTGTGCGACGACGGGGTCGCACTGGGAAATAGGTTATTGTAGGTAATAGTTAGTTGGAAAACCAGAGTTAGCTTCAGAAGATTTCTGAGACTAGCGAGCAGGTGCACGTGCGCGGGTTTTCCCTCGACACGGCCGGGACACGCCTCAGCGCAAAAAACCTTCAGAAGTGGGTTCAGAAATTGACTGGTTTTTTTTTTTTTTGCACCAACCAATTGCCAACTCATTTGTTCCAGACAAATCGTCCTTGTTTAGTGGGCCTTATACTCAGTTAATTCAATAAGAAAGTAAGAAATAACCATGGTACTATGGAATTTAGATACTGCACTGAAATGGAGCCATCGAGTTGATGCCATGCTTACCTTCGACATCGAGAAGCCTGGTGACTCCAAGTTCACGCTCAGCAATGTGGAAGGCGTTTTCGAGTCTGTCGCGAACTTGCCGCTGCCGGATGTTGCGCCAGTCGACGAGATCAGGTCGGTTCCTGTGAATGATGGCGTTGAAGGCGAGGCCATCCCTCCAGGAGGACGTGAAGTCGGCGATGCGCACGCCGGGGTACTTGTTCGTAGATCTCTTTGCCCATTTCAGCAGGGCGTCCCGCGCAGATACGTTCGGCTCTTGCCCCACAACAATATCCGAAATCTGTAACACACAAATTTTACATAAAAATCTTGTTGTTTTTTTACTTAAATAGTCATGTCACACCTTTTTTACTGGCTTTTCATGACATCCAGAGCCGAGCCGAACATAGTATCATCCCTATCCTCTATGAACCTGTCCTAACCATCATTGGTAGAGACACTCCCTCTGGAATTCTACAGCCCTATCGCGTCTCAGTCCCGATTCTCCGTATTCAAGGACCAGATGTTAAAGCTTCCTCTCTTCCCGACCGGGAATAAGCCCTGCTCTCAAATAATATATCTCATTATCATGGCGCAGCACAATGGGAGCCACACATTTTATGAGCTATTATAGCATTAGAGACGATAGAAAATTGATTTGCTTTCGTTCTATCTATATCGTTATCGTTGTATCTTACACACGTCCATACAACGTTTCACGAATGATCCCCGAAAAATTGTCATTTTAACTACGTTCAAAAGTATATTTAGGCGTGAAATCAAGTCGATCTTAATTTTTATTTAAAAAAAAAGAACTTCTTTCAGCTTCCCTTAATTTAAATTATATTGTAAATGTCTGCTTACTAAAAAAATATAAATATATAATATTGAATACGTACATTCGGGGAATTAGTGCATTAACACATTAATAACAGTGGTGTGGAAGTAGGTGCGGAAACTACTGACAGTAAGTAATTCACTCCGCGCAATTAACTCCAGTGCACTTGACCTGTGCACTGTGCAGTGACTATTGTAATATTTTTATTATAGCAATGAGCTCAGCTGATTCCGTCAAAAAGCGCGCATAAATTAATTGAACAGCCTCGAACCTCTTCCAAGCCAGAGAAATACAAACATTGACTATCTGATAAATTTACCATTTTTTAACAACGCTTAAGGCTGGTATATGACCTTATAATTCATATGCACTTATCGTAGACAGTGTTATAATTTTGAAAGAAATATTCGATCTCTAATCTAAACGTTTTCTTTTATTAACAAACGTTACATTGTTTCATGACGCTTGCTTTCATTGCTTCGGTACTTTGTTTTAATCTCCAAATGTACAATACTAAAAAAATTTGCCAGCCACTAAGATTTTTATATTAGGGCCTAGGTAATTTTCAATGTCGCTAAATTTTTTATTAAAACAATAGCAACAAAAAAAGTACTAAAACGCCTAACACTGCACAGGTTATTCTGCGCAATAACGCAGCAAACAACATTTATATAATGAAAATAAAGGTGATTAATATTATTACTTTGAATATTTCCACATCATCCTAACACACACCTAAACATACAACATCTAAAGTCTAAACTATGAAATGCCTACGGGGCATCGCTGTCCCGTGCCGCGTCCCGTATACGTATTTGCACATTGTATATCGGAGTGCATGCTGAGATAAGCATTGAAATAACTCAGTGAAATAGGACTGTCCTCAGAAACACAACCGCACAGTTAAACATAGACGGGGGACGTACAGGTATGGTATCCGAACACATACAGCTTGTCGAATTACTAGCAAACATCAAACGGTCATGAAGCTCAAGCGGGCTCAAACGGCTCATAGAAACCTAAAATATTTACCCGATGTCTGTCATCAGTTGTCAACGCTAAGCGTTCCTGCCGGGCCCCAGGGCGGCAGCGGCGCCAAAGAAAATACACAAGGGCGCCAGCAGCCACAACAGCGCCCAACTTCTCCTTATTGGACATACGGTAATCGTTCATATCATATCTGTAGTTCCCGCCGCGTTTAAGCACCTGACTGCCAATCTGCCATCGCCATCACCGCTAATAATAAATATACTCTCCTCTCAAACCCATGTTGACACTGGCCCCAGCAACACTCTCTATCGACAACCTGCTAAACTCGTGCTGCATGACGTAATTCTGGCGATAAAATTAATGACGAAGACATTCAAGAAGTGTTAATAAGTTCCCATATCAATATAATCTCACTACCAGATAAAAACATTGACGAGTATTATTGTAGTATTTTTTTTAATAAACAAAATATACTATAACACAATGACATCGTATTTATAAATTAAACATACTGTAGTTGCTCAAAAGCCAAAAGCTAAGATCAACGCTGCAGAAACCGTAGCACAAGGTACCAATTTAACTTTTTAGCGGGGTTACAAATGTAAAAAAAAACAATTTTATAATAGCAAAGTCTTTTGTTTACATTTTTAACCCCTGTAATATGGTAAATTGGTATACTTAGTGCTACGGCTGCAGTAGGGCTGCAGGCATCATAAATCCGTTTAACTCTATGTCACAAATGGCAATCCATCGGAAATAATGGTTGATATGATTTCCTACAATGAAGTCGGACCTGCTCTCAGTCTCCTGTAGTAGGGCAAAAAAAGTGTCGTTTGACTGTTTGTAAAACCCTTGAAGGTCTTCAGACGACAATGTCGTGAACGTGAACACAATGGGATTGTGGGCACACGAAGCGGAAGAGCACATCCTGTCGGCTATATGCCTATACCTCCGTCATCTAGGCTATACAAGGGCACGGTCACCATCGACCCAATCGTGGTGTGGTGACCACGGACGCAGAACGTTTGTTCTTCATGTGTCTTCAGCCGGTAAGTTCACTGACCGTCCAGTCTGCAACTATATGCGGAGGAAGAAGGAAGTTGACGGCTCTAAGAATTTAAGAGCAATATGACAAAATAATAAATAGGATGTTACGGTATACGCATACCAAACGTATTCATGATTTCCCAGAAGAAATATTGGCCTCAAAACGATAAAACACCTACAGGATCATCATCTAGAAACCTGTCGCTGACATAGTTGGGATGGAAACAACCAAAAGAGCGGTTTGCGTGGTGCGTAGGGGGCACAACCGTGACACACTTTCCGGTAGAGTGGCCACGTGGATGAGCACAGCTGCCACCAAACACCTTGCAGTCGCATCTGGTCCATGAGGAAGCCATAAGGCATAAAAATAATGCAACAAGACGAACTCAACACTTAAGGGTGTATATTAATATATGAAAAAAAACATTATGTGCTGACACGGAAAGAAAATAGATTAGTGCGTGAGGCGGCATTCTCATATTTGATTTTGTCATTGACGTTTGTTTTGTTTTAAGGAGACTATTATGTAGATACTTAACTTATCTGTTATAATATGGTAAAGACTTATTAATGATGTCTGCTACCATATTATAACTTAATTTATAACAGATAAGTTAAGTATCTACATAATAGTCTCCTAAAACAAACGTCAATGACAAAATCAAATGGTGGAATGGCCGCCTTATAAAAAGCATGATTATGACTATTCTGCAATTAAAGATTGTTTTTGGCACCAACAATGAAAAAACACAATCACAGCCTCAGTAGTAGCTCAGCGTTGAGCGTATTGATGACAGCTGACTCCCAAACGAAGCCGGAAAATGGTCCAATTAAGTAAAAGTTAGGCACTCCGGTTCACGGTAGATGCCAGAAATTGTTTTTCTTGTATTTCAATTTGTATTTTTTAAATGATTTCTCATCAATACAGCTATTCAAGATCTTGACAATTTCAAAAAATGGGGCATTAAACTCAATTTTCGTTTACATTTCGTGTCTTGCAGTTAACATTGTTGTGGATAATTTATAGCCTACAATGTACTTGTACAATACTAATAATAATAAGATGGCTTACATTATTGTATAAACTTAAAGCTGTATCACCGGGTTACTATGTAGGTTCCCATTTTATCATCAAATAAATTAGGCACACTAACACTAACAGGCTAACTGTTGATGAGACATCAATGACGTCAAGTCGGCAATAGTAGTTACTCCAGGCAAAGCGGCGGCAACAATAATTACAGAAACTACAATACAATAGTGAACCAGGGTAATTCATCAGACGCATGTTCTCCATGCTAAGGTAAATAAATTGATTCATTGAATCGAATGACTTATGCAAATTATTAGCAGATGGAATGATCTAATAATACCATCCAGCCTTGGTTAGTGCACGGTTCACTCGAGGGCAGTTCCGCTTTCCATCGCATCGGATCGCTGTTAAGTAATGAGTTGAATAGGTCAAGTGCTCGATTGTCTGAATCAGGCACAAAACCAGGTGCCGCTCCAAGCCAAATAACATTAACACAAGAAAATGGGCTTTCAGACGTTATAAGCTGATCGCTGAAGAAACTTCCGCCTCGAAATTCTGATAGTATAGCCTTTATATCGGGAAGTTCGAGCCTATCAACTTCACAATCTATGCCTACCTTAACTATAATAATACCTCGACCACAATAAATCAAATGATAAAAAAGCACTGTCTATTCTATATTTTTTTCCAACTTTTTATGCATTATGTCGAAAGTCACGAAGACGCAATTATTTTTGGTCGAAACCTGTCGGGTTCGGTAGCCCTTACTGTAGCCTTAAGCTTATATTGTAACCAGGTTCGCCTCCTTTTTTGTAACCTAAGGCTTCACATTGTTACACCTTTCCTCAGCTCAGGTACAGCTGTGTCAGCCCCTAGACTAAGTCCTGATTTTGTTTCGCTATGGTCCGAGTTACCACTCAACTACCGTCTAACAAACTCCTATCAAACCTGCAAGAATTTGCACATTCTGTCAGGTTTCTTGGCAGTCTCTATCAATGTACACGGTCATTGAGGCCATCGAACACAGCAGCAAGAGGATGAGCAGTGTTCAGATTGTTCATTTTGGCGAGCTGTTGTAAATCAGAGATTCCAAAGAAACACTGTTTGCACAGTACAAGCACAATGTCGATGTCACGAAGACGCTTTCTTGCGTCCACTAGAGTTCTATATAGGAGAGATGGGACATTTCAGTGCGCCAAATACATTATTTTCATACTGGGGCCACCTGGTACGTTTTTTCAATGGTTGGTCGTAGGAGACGTGGCATCAAGTGACCCTAGGATACAAAAAAAATATTTTTGGCGCGCTCAAATGCCCCATCTCTCTTACATAGAGCTCTAAGGCCTACAATAACAATTAGCGCAAACATCCGGCTAAAACAATACTACATTAATAGTTGTGCACAGTGGTAAGCTTGAACTGTACGACGACGACAGGAATGAAAGTTCCTCGACAACTCGTCTTGCCCATGTACGGTAACTCGGTACATTGTCCACTATTATGCAACCCGGTGATGTGTTTTGACGCAAGTATTCGTCCCCACACGAGCGTGGCATTCATCCGTCAACGCGTGTCGCCCGATAAGTTATGCGTCTTGGAACCGCAAGGTTGGGGAAAAGCATAGGGGGTCATGTGAATAATTGGCTAATAAAAAATATTTTATGTTAAGGACACAGGTACAAGCCAATGTACACTGCATTGCATGAAATATTCATGCAAATGTTTGTCTTTCGTTATAGAACGATCGCACGCCCTAAGCCATTTTGATGTTCATTCAGGGTCCTACGAAACCAGCCCCTGAGGCAATTGACCATTGAGACCATTTTGATACGGAATAGAAAGCCCAAGAAGGTTATTTGAAGTGGCAAACAAGACCTGTTAAGAAAAGCCTGGATGATTTGGACGGAGGAAGGCTGCAGAAGACACAATGAAGTGGAGTGGAAGCGGATTTATGTAGAAATCGACACACAATGGCAATGATCATCTGGTGCCGATGCTTGTTTGCTCTTTAAAACACGCACTGCCTACCGTAATTTTAATTAGGGTAATAAATTATCAGAATCAACATTTTATTTATTCATTCACTTCCTATAATTTCAGCTGAAAATCGGACATTTCTGGTCATGGCTTACTCCTCTCATTTCTTCAAAATTAATTTTTCAGGTGTAAATCGATTTCTGTTGTTAATATCCTCAGCGTAATTTATGGTATTACTGTATTGTGGCTATTCATTTAATATTAACAGCCAACAGACTGTCATGGACTGAACGCCTTACTGAATTTAAGCTTTTACTCATCTTAGAAGTCAATTTATCGCAATTCCTTAAAGACCTACTGTATGTGTAGGCTGAGCCATCCGAAATGGGTGTAGGTGCTTATTTCCGAGGCGTGGGCAGACCAGACCTATTTAACGCCTAGGTATACTAAACCTCAACAATTACGTCAGTCTCCCTATATGGTATTGACCTCTTGCAGTACAAACGTGCATTACTATTATCATTCAACATTGCCATTTGAACGCGTTTATTCAATGACTGTTAACGACCGTATATGAATAGAATGTTTTAGTTTTATTACTGTGATCCTCCCAATCAAGAACGCATAGTTACGCAGTTACTCGTATACTAGTATTGCCATTTTTGGCAGTCCTCGGAGCGTTCTTTAATGTGATTGGTGTAATGAGTGGCCAGTGGCATTTCTACTTATATAAAAACAAGCCTTGATTAATCAATTACTAATAATTATTTAAGAAGACACGTTTCTTTTAATAGAGTGTGCCTTAAATTAGACTGGTTGCTCCGGAAAGTCGTTTAAAATAACTAAGAATTCAACCCTTGCCCCAATAACTTAAAGTTGAGGATATCGTAACACAACTCATAAGAAAACGTTTAAATTTCAAAACCAATGACGGAGTACACAGCATGTTTCTGTTATTCATATTATAGTCTTAATAGTGGCATGGTGAAAGGTTCGGTTTGAAGTTCCGGTTCTTTTTAACGAATTTGTCATAAAACCTGCCTGTGTGCTGTGCTGAAAGTAGGTAGGTCTAGTAATCGGACATGCCCTGCTAGCATTAATGGACCGGAAACATATTATTGCTGGTCATGTCAAATAACTTAAACATTGCCGAACTTTCACAAGCTCACAGGCGCATTTACTAGACCTACTACATCGGGACACTTGAAGGTTGGTTAAAATTTATGATGATTTACATATGATGGAATAATTGTCAACTACACAACAATGTTTATTGGGCACGAGCCCATTTTATAATAAGTTAGTTATCTCCCAGCATTTGAAAAGACACAAAAATCATTTTCAATTGTATGTAATATATACAATGCAATATAACACACCCCTTAAAAGAATTGAAATAACGCTGAAACTGAGAGTTTATAGAACTTTGAATATCTGCCCGTAATTGCATAGAAGTACCTATAGAAATTAGGGAGCATATGATAGGGAAGTTTTTCTATGTTATCAGTGACGCCTTATAACATTGACCTGAATAGTAAGGTATATGTCGAATTTTATCGTATTCACCATAACAATAGCAAATCAAAATTAGTGTTAACTCAAAACAAAAAACAAGCAAATGCATCACCTGCAACAGTGTTTTCCTACTGTACACATTATTTTCTCTCTCTCTTCCTTGTGGCGGGGATTCCACAAACGTCAATAGTCAATAGTAAATATGGTATTGACGGAAATTTCAATTTTTCATGGATACACTACATTCCACATGTTTTTTTCAACTATTGATCACTTTTCTTCTATTGACACGTATGCGCCAAATTTTTGAAATTTGTTTGCATTTGTTTTCTTCTTACACTTATTATTTTTAATAAAACCTAATAATAGTAGGAGATCCTAAGTAAGATCGACCTTCACCGATCTGTTTAATGGATGAAATTTATAAACAATTTATAAACAATCTATTAAAATGTTTGTACTTAACATATTCCATGACGCCATTTTAGTTTGTTATTGTTTACAGCGCGTGATTTTACTCTGTGATAATTGATCAATTTTAACTATGGCATAGAGTAAAATTGAAATGTCCGTCAATACCATATTTACTATTAACTATTGACGTATGTGGAATCCCCGCCTGTGGGCAAGGCACATTTATTTATATTATTTACCATTAGCAATATAGTACAATAACATTGTCCGCGTTCCCAAGCTTGCGCTTAATGGGGACAAAGGTTATCTACTGTGCAGCAAGAAAGCTCATGTAATTTTTGTGAAATATTTTTATTAATATAATAACTATTTTTAAATTAATATTAATAATTAATTTGTATATTTTTCATTTATTTATTTATTTTTTATTTTGTTAATTTTAACCATCCCACATCAGTAGTTGTAGCATGAAGCCACCAACAATATCAGGATATATTCTAGTATTCTGGGGAGAGTGCTAACCTAAACTTGCTGCCTTGATAAAGGCGGTATATTTATGCTTCAACATGAAAACGCAATTGATTAAAAGCCCACCTTTTTTTTATTTTTTTTCAAATGTCCGGATTGAATTTAACACCGAATTATTTTTAACTCTGGGTTAGTTTTGTGTTGGTGCTACGTCTGCTGTAAATTAACCCCCCCCCCCCAAATTTAACCATAGTAGGTGCAATAATTGAATAGGAAAGACTTCTTGGTAAACTAACGAGAAAGTAAAAAAATAAGTGACGCAAAAAGAAAGGACTGCTTGAAAGATAAGGGCATAACCATCCCACTAAGACCTGGCATTTCGAGAGGTCATACGTAGGAGGAGCCATGAGTATGCTTCTATGTGAATCTATTGTCGCCAGAGTCCTCACGATAAAAAGGCGTGCCAAATTATTACCATTAACATACTTTTAATGCAAACAAGGCATAGTAGTATGGCATTGGAAGATGTCTTCACACGATTATGTTTCGAAATAATTATAAAACCAAATTGCTCCTTTTTAAAACAATTTATAATAGGCCTAAAATATATTTTTTTTAATTGCATCGTTCTACAAATTATGATACATTAAACGGCTTTCACTGACTACGCTACTACTGTTATAAAGAGTAGGATCCAGGATTTAGCTTAGGTGGAAACCGCAATCTTTTAAGTCAAAGAAGAAAGGAGGGTTGTCAGGTCGTTAAGACTTAAGTAAACACCGCAGTCGTTATGACGTATTACACCAGACAGAACAATCAATGTTCCTTGCATTAGGTTTATTAGAATTATTAGTCAATATATTTACGTGCTCACACATTTCCATTCTAGAGCCATGGGGGAGGCCCCTGCACTTCACGGCAAGTTTATAAAATTACGAAAGTGTTTAACTATACCGGTACATTGTAGTGTTTTTAGGCTAGAATGACTTACTCCTGGTGTTGGTGAGAACCTCTAACAATGCCGGGTGACATTTAAATTGCTATAAGCGCAGTGACAGTCTTGCGACAGCCTTGGTTTGCTTTAATGCCGCAAAAAACGGAATAAAACGCCGGTCATGTTACTTTTCCAGCAATAAACTGCAAACTACAATGATTGCTATTCTTTTCGATTCATTTTATTATATTAACGTAGCCGGAAACAATTTTCACATGCCAAATCAGATTAAATTCGACCGTTTATTGTTATTAGAAAACCTCCACAAGAAGAATAGAAAGAAGAGGGTTACGATAAATTAATCACAACTTTCTTAGTTATTTCATTTTTGGCATAAATAATAATAATAGTAATAAAAATAATAAAGTCTTTATTGAAAAAAAATTATGTAGATACAGCGAGATTAGGGCCTATGACAGGCTCTTGGCGATCCCAGATAGGAGGTAAAAGATCATCTAGACCACTGAACATAGCAATCGCAGCACATCACGATTAAAATGAAACTGTTTCCACAAGCTATCAAAAACCCTTTCCTATTCCCGAGTCAAAAGAGAGCATTGATAATGAGGTTGTATTAAACAAAACTTCCTTATTTTTCACATAGAAGTATACGTAAACATCGGAAGGCTCACTAGGTTTGGTTTTGACAACGAATCTTTATAGAATATCTTAATGCTGAGTGTTCAAAATGTTTTGTAAACAAGAAATTGTGCGGTTTTTTTGACGAAAATAATTTATTGCTCATTCCACAGATACAAAGATAACAAAGTGAACAGATAAAAACTCATGAAAATCCAAGTTATCGCAGGAAGTTTATATGAACTGAAATATTATTACCTTAAAAAAATTGGATAAAGAGCCTTAAACCCATTTTGTAGCACAGTTGTAAATCTGTAAGGGAAATAGACAGCTTTCACAGAAAGCTCGTATTTTTTAAGATTTTTTCATCTGTTCCCTTTTATATCTTTGTGGCTGTGGAACGAGCAATTAATTAATTTCGTCCAAAAAGTACAATAATTTCTTGTTTACAAAACATTTTGAACACTCAGGCTTAAAGTCTCATTTTGCATGACATACAGTAGGTATTGCTAATTTTCACTGCCAAACAATAAGCGTATGACATATAAAAAACTATCATAGAACACCTCGCCTACCCTTCGACTTTTTTTATATGTATTATAACACGAGGCGATCGAGTTCCCCACACGTAGACATACTTAAATAATATATATTTAACACGCAGGTGAGTGACACACGCGGTGTCTTTTTTCCGTAATGGGAACCTGCAGCCTTCAGTATAACACTTGATGCCATTCTTTAGAGCTGTCAAGAGAAATTCAATTATGGCATTATATGACCAACTACCGTTGTTATAGTAATTTCTAATTAACCCAAAACGGAAATGCCGAAAGGCGAGAAATAAAATCCCAATTAACGCAACAGATATGGTATCAAGAGCCCATGAGGACAAGGTAAAAGAACATTCTAGCTTGGAACTCTTCGAGTTTGTTTGAGCCTTGAAGTCCTTCCTTAAATGGAAGCACAGTAATCGGCCAACAATTGCAATGAAAAAGGCCACACACGCAAATACCAAACGTAATCAAGTCAAACGCTTTTAATCCACTAGATTCAATGATAATCAAAAGAATTTCACAAGAACAAGTCGAGGGGCGTTTGATAAGAGCAAAAGTATACAAGCTTTAGCCTCTTTAGAGCTTACTGTTTGCCATTGTCAGTCAATACTTTATTGAAACCGCATTTTATTGCTGTACTAAGGCTGTTTTTTAGAGCATCAATTAATAAGAATATGCATTGCCACTCCTGATAGTTAAGAGGCAACTTCTAATCAATATATCTGATAACGTCAGATTTGTACTGGTGAGTTTTCCGCACGGTATTCGGCCATTTGAATACCCAAAAAGGTTGATCACCAACGACCAATATCCAACAAAAAGACAAATCCACGGATAGCAACCGGGGCTGATTCAATTACTGTAGTACGGACGCTCAAAAAAAGATACCCAGTTGTAGCTTTTTCGCGCGAACAATCGCAGATGGGATGGTGCTGTCAGTAACAAGGGTTGTAGCATTTTTCCTTTAAAAGCTAATTAATATTTATATAATAATATTTATATAATATAATATATAATTCATAATCTGGACTTTGCGCGATTCGATCTACGCCTTGCCGACCCATCGTTTTACCACATACACGAGGTGGTTACCTCTTCAATGTATAATAATAATAATCAATGTAATAAATGGACAAGGCTGCCATTAGAAATGCGGGAAATTGTGCCAGTCGGCAAAATTGCAAAGTGTCCATTTTCCATTACATCAGATCAAACCTTTGTGTCTAGACCCTACATTATTCATTGTAGATATGTTCTCTAATTAGTAATACATCAACCGGTGTCCAAAATACATATAATACAGTATGGATGATGGATGACGGCATCTCAGCGAATCTCCTTTGTCGAAAGAAAATAGCATCAAAACTCACCCTAGCACGCTTATGTTGCAGAGCAGGGAATTCGTAAGTTCGACCGATAGGGACAACATTTACAGAACTCCCGGCCGACCGTAGAAGATTCTCGCCGACACTTTGCTCTTCAGCTCTCGTCAACGTCGTCGTCTTCTTGAAAATCCTCGTCGTTATCAGCTTTCGACCCTCGTGTTTGTGTCGTTGGAGTCGGGACGACTCCTCGGTGGAGCCATCAACTTCAGTGGTCAGGTGCCTGCGGGTGTGGATTGCTTCCACAGCACCTCCATCCTGGCTCTCCACTCTTCTCGGCGCTTCCGCCATGATCGTATTTTCGAAAACATTGTCTTTATCGCTTCCTTCGCGAGTCCCTTGCATGAAGAGCCGCGAACTCTTCGAATCTCGTACGAATCGATACATTTTTACCGCATTTCTGAAGGTTTTATAAAAGTTACGGTTGTTTAGCTTTGGTAGAAGTCTCGTAATTTTGAAAAAGTAGGCCAGACATGTTAGGATAGATAGCAGTTGAAGAGTAGGCGAGCCAACTCATTATATACAGTATATCAGCAATTTTTTAATTAATAATAAAAAGTATGCAAATTAGTTTTATTTAAATATAATCATGCATTCCAGGTAAAATAAATTTAGTAAATAGCACGAAAAAGGCTTCTCCGACATCGGTAGTAATGATTATATTTACAGTAATTTGAATTATTCACTTACTGTATTATTCAGACTGGAAATTAACTAAGCAAATTTCGAAATACTCGACTTCGGTTAGGAAACCATAAAAGAAACACAGTATTTCAGGGTGGGTTCACATTTACGTTTTTTCGTTGATAATCTACCTAACAAAGTAAAGAGTAAAGATAAAGTCCCGTGTGGGTAAATCCGATACACCGTCAAGGCCAGGCTCGGAAATGACAACAGCTTTGGGTACTAACCAACAACGCCTACCAATCAGAATGCTTCGCTCCCACTCATGGACCCTACTATTCCCACTCATTCATAGGTCAGTCTGCTGCGGGGGCGACTTGCAGCGAAAAAAAAATGCACAAAAAATACCCAGTTGATATTACATATTGTAGGGCAGGGCCCTTTTATAGGAAGTGGCTTGTTGACATAGAACGTATTTTTTTAAGATAAGTTTCACGAAGAGCTTAAGAAGGAAATACTTTGCCCAATGTAAACATGGAATGACAAACTTATCATATTATGTTTGACTCGCTCCCGCCCCCGCTTTCACTCAAATTAGTAACATTGTATACGAAAACTCAAGTACACAGTATCCTACAATGCATTTTTTTAAGGGTGACTCAGCTATCCTCCAATTTAAATCTAGAGGATAATTTTTCCGCTGCCACGATTTACCCTAGCTTTTGTTTGATTTCCGTATTTCAATTTTCAGGCAGGCATAGTTTAGCTATACCAGCAGCAAATTTTCTGACTCAGTGCATGCAGTAGAAATGTTTCACTTTTCCAGAATTTGTTGTTCTGAGTGCGATCAAAAATGAAATTGGCTCAAAAGCCTATTGCATTTTTATCCATTAAAGATTTCGGGAGCTGGTTACATATTCTGTGAAATAATAATATAGAGCTTGTACAGATATGAAGTAGTTGATTAAACTAAATCTGAACATATATTAATATACTGAGCTTGAGCAGGACATCAGCTGATCAACAGTGACCCTTCTTTATTAAACAACCCTTAATTAAAAATAACCATCACTCAAATTAGTGCATGCAAGTAAAAGAAAGAAAAAATAGGTTATAGCAGACATGTCACCGGTTACTGGGGCTGAAATGCATCAGTAATAATAGAAATATTGAAATAATAGCAGACTCCCGTTCACACTTTTATGTTTAACTAATAAAATAATATTACAGCTAAGCGACCGTAACTTTTAATTATCAAGCATGCACAGCCGGGCCATAATATTAAAAAGTAAAAACTATTTATTAAAGGCTGATTACAATGCAAAGGGTTAGTAGGAGGGGGATACCACCACGAATGAAAATAAAATGTCACATTACGATAGCCAGGTACTGCGCACTACACACAGCTGCTTCACCCAAGTTCTAAACTGAACTGAACAAACTGTGAACTACTAGCCAGACCTACGAGCCGTGTAGTGACGTCACGACTGTGATCTGCACGGGTGTAGGCTGGAGCTGGAATATACACACCTGTTTCAAAAAAATCTCGTAGGTTTACGTAGCCGGTTATCCTTCCATATAAGGAGCCGTAGGAGTAGGTAAAAATGGTGAAGAATCATGTGCCTTGAGGAACTTCAAAAGAATACTGACGATTAAAATAACTGCGGTTGTTTTCACTGCAGGGGTCAAGTAATAAGTTAAAAAAATAGGGGCTGATGGTTCCTGGCATTTCGCTTTACATTACAGAAGAACTCTTCAGGAATTGGAAGAGAACTGAGATAGGCACACAATCAGTGGAATTAATACAAAATGAGCACTCGCTCTTAGGCGGGGATTCCACTGACCGGCTAGGGCTAAATACAAAAACGGTGACGTGGTAGCAGACATTCAAGACTTAGGCGGGGTTTCCACCGACCTCGCATTGCAGAATGCAAATGACATTGACGGAAATTAGAATTTTTCTTTTTATAGAAATCTATTAAAATGTTTGTACTTAACATATCCCATGACGCCATTTTTTAATTTTAGTTTGTTTGTTTGTGATTTTACTGTATGATCATTGATCAATTTTAACTATGGCATAGAGGAAAACAAACATTTCCGTCAATGTCATTTGCATTCTGCAATGCGAGGTCGGTGGAAACCCCGCCTAAGTCTTGAATGTCTGCTACCACTTCACCGTTTTTGTATTTAGCCCTAGCGGTCGGTGGAATCCCCGCCCAAGAACAAAAAGTAAAAGAAGAAGAAGATAAAAGTATTATTGTCTATTCCACTACCTTAAGCATTGAATATATCGGGTATATTCAATGCCTTAAGTCACTATTTACTATAATCGAAGCAAAACCTGTGGCTTCTGAAGAATTTGCTTGAACTTTGTAAAAGGTTTCGCTTCGTTTGATTAATGCCGCACAGGTATAAAAGAAACAAAAACATTTCACTATAACCGAAGTACTTATGTAGCCTGCAGACTGCAGTACATATAACATATCATGCAAGTCACGTCACAAAGACATGTAAAGCATCCTAAGAGGGTCGCCTAGTTTAAGTGTAAGTGTGCGCCAAAACCAGGCCTTGAATGCGTGTAAGGAGATGTACGTGTATACTCAGTGTAAATCAATTTCTCAATTTTGCAAATCGAGATCGATTGACAATTTGAAATCATGCGTGAACAGTTAATTTTTATTTTGTTAATCCAAAAATTGCATACTTGCAAAATTTGGTAAAATCTCATGGCTGGCTCATTCGAGACTTCCGTCTTCCAGGATTTCCATTTCACACACATTTACAATATAACGCTTCGTATTTTGCAGGAGAGCCTTTAATCGTTTAACAGGTGAAGCCATTTTGGTTACTGGTTACAGTAAGAAAACAACATATGCACACTAGCGCTTGTTTTGTGAAGCATAAACCCCTGGTATTAAACAACCCTATTAATATTAATTAGAACGAAATACCGCTAAATGGTGAGAGGCATCAACCGTACGAAAATAACAGATTCGAAACAGTGTAGATAACACAGCCAGTTACCAGAGCGCCGAGCACTAATTACAAGAGAAATAATTTACGATAGACCACGCAATAAAGATAAGTATCGTTTTGGCTTGTGCTCGATCAGGCCTAATAGAATTGCATGAAAATGATAAAGCAATGCCCTAAAAAGGTATGATTGGTACATTAGAAGGCTGTAAATACTCAATACAAGGCAGGCGAAGACTATAGTAGCGTAAATGGGTGAAGGACTAAGAAATTATGAACGAACGAAGTGTTGACCGTGCAAATGTGCAATATACGGCTATGCTATCCTCCAATATCCCTAAATACGTTTTAAAATCGCCTACAAAAGCCAGAATGGAGAAGCATTGCTTGCATAAGAAAAGGTTATGAACATTGGAAATTCCGGCTTTTCTTTTTTAGATTATCTTATATTATAGGCAAACAATGAATGGATGAATTAATTAATTATTTATTTACAATCCTTAAAAAAAAAATAGTACAAAAAAGAATGGAAGTTCAATATCAACAATAGTTCATATAAACAAATGTATGGTGCATTATCGAAGTTTATATATTTCAGTAGGTATCCAAAGAGCGACTCAGAGGCAGAAATAAAAGATGCTTATTACGAGGAGGTGGAACGTATTGTAAGCTCAGTACCAATGTATGACGTAAAGTTACTAGTTGGAGATTTCAATGCCAAACTAGGCAGAGAGGAGATTTGGGAACCAAACGTTGGAAAACACAGTCTTCACGAGGTGAGCAATGATAATGGTGTACGTCTAGCAAGCTTTGCCACAAGTGTCAACTATTTTGTGAAAAGCACTATGTTCCCGCATAAAGACGCGCACAAGCAGACATGGTTATCTCCAGATGGTTATACAGCGAACCAGATCGATCACGTGTTAGTCGATAGGCGACACCAAAGCAGTATCATAGACGTGCGGAGCTACAGAGGGGCCGATGGCGACACAGACCACTACCTGGTCATCTACCGCTTCATCCATAGAATCACTATACAAAAGAGAGCACGCCAAGCCAAAAAGAATGCATGGAACCTTGACAGACTAAGTGATGCTGCGTTGGACGTAGAACGAATGTGGGAGAAAGTCAAAACTACTGTGAAAGAAGCAGCAACAGCTGTCCTTGGAAGAAGACGGAAAAGGCGGAAAGCATGGTTCAATGACGCATGCAAAGTAGCTGTGGAAAGCAGGAAAGCAGCCTTTTTAAAATATATAGCAGATGCGGGTGACATAACCAATAAGTTAGAATACCACAGGACGAGACGCGAAACGAAAACCTGTCTGAAGAGGGAAAAGAGAAGATACCTAAACCAAAAAGTCTCTAGCATAGAACAAAACAGAATAGTGAACAACAGTAGGGAGATGTACCGAACAATTAAGAGTATGAAAGGGCAGAGAGACCGTGTAGCATTAATCAAAGACAACAATGGGAACCTACTTACAGATCAACAGGAATCCATGGACCAATGGAGGAGATATTTTCAAACCCTACTAAACGTACCCACTGCATCCAGTAGTGACCAAGACCTCCCACCAATGCAAACAGCTGAACCCATGGTGCTTGAGCCTAGTTGGGAAGAAGTCAGAAAGGCAGTAGAGAAGCTTAAAAACAACAAAGCGGCAGGAGCCGACGAAATCCCGGCTGAACTGTTTAAGTACGGTGGTGATGCACTGTTGACGAAGCTGCATAACCTTATACTGCTGATATGGCGTGAAGAACGCATCCCGGATGACTGGAATGAGGCACTTATAACACCTATCTACAAAAAGGGGGACAAATCGGACTGTCGTAACTACAGGGGAATATCGCTTTTGAGCACTGGATATAAGGTACTTTCCAACATTATCCTAAGTAGACTGAACCCGTTTGCGGAGGAGGTATTAGGCGACTATCAAGCCGGCTTTCGGAGAAACCGATCAACGACCGATCAACTGTTTACCCTCCGATTGATTTTTGAAAAGTGCTGGGAATACAATTTAAATGTCCATAACATTTTTGTGGATTTTTCCAAAGCCTATGACTCTATTGTGAGAATGAAACTGTGGAGAGTCTTAGAAGAATTTGGTATCCCAAAGAAACTACTGAAAATGACCCAAGTTGCAGTCATGGGATCTAGAGCGCGAGTGATAGTCGAGGGAAACTTGTCGGCCCCCTTCCAAGTAGAGACAGGCGTAAAGCAAGGGGATGGCTTATCACCACTGTTATTCAACCTGGTGCTAGAGAAGGTAGTACGGAGTGTCCGAGACATGAATTGTGGAGTAGACTTAGGTGGCCTGATCAAGATCCTAGGGTATGCGGATGACCTAAATGTGGTAGCACACAAATAAGAAGACGCGGAAGCTCTGGTCACAAAAATATTAGAAGCAGCCAGCACTGTTGGCCTAAGTGTAAATGCTGAAAAAACAAAGTACCTTTTACTCAGTAAGGAAGAAGAGCATCATCAGCAAGCACAGTCTGGCAATTACTCTTTCGAACGAGTCAGCGATTTCCGCTACCTTGGCTCCGTGGTCACAGAGACAAACGACACAAGTGTAGATGTGAAGAGCCGTGTAAAGGCGGCAAACGTTGCCTTTTTCCAAACGAGTAGCCTATTCCGATCACGTTTACTCTCCTGGACAACAAAGACAAGACTGTACAAGACCCTAGTCCGCCCAGTCCTCTTATATGGAGCTGAAGCTTGGGCACTAAAGAAAAGGGATGAAAACCTACTAATGGTCTTCGAACGAAAGATGCTCCGCAGAATATTTGGAGGTGAAATGGACGAGAGAGGATGGCGCATCAGGCACAACGCAGAACTGTATGCGCTATACAAATCAGCGGATGTGCTATCCGAACTCCGAGCTCGAAGACTCCAATGGCTTGGCCATGTAGCGAGGATGGAACGTTCCAGAGCACCTCTAAGAGTACTAGACGCTTTGCCTGACGGTCAGAGAGGAAGAGGAAGACCACGAAGAAGATGGTTCGACCAGGCCATGGTCGACCTAGATAAAGCGGGCATTGATCGTCAGAGCTGGAGAGAGACGGCGCATGACCGAAAGAGATGGCGAGCTTGTGTGTACGCGGCGAAAGGTCCCCCCGGACCCACCCAGCCACCATAAGTCAAGTAAGTCAAGTCAATCCAAAGAGCGATTTTGCCAATATAGCCAATGTCGAATGAGAAATTAATTAATTAGCCTTCGCGCCATGTTGTTTCCAAAAAAATTGGAAAGATTCCCCTTAATGCTTTTTAATACGTGTTACCGTATCCTTCAAATGGTTCCCCAGGCTTTATTTCCAAGTGTGCACAATTCAAGGATTTTCTCTCCATTTTGGGCCAATTTTTAGACAAAAGTTCCAATATCTGTGAGTGTGCACAAGTCAGAATTTTCTTTCTTTATTATCACACAATTCTAGTTTCATTCTTATACGAGTCTTAAGTAACCGAATTGAAATAGTACCCCGGTCAAGATAGACATTTGAAATAACAAAACTGCCGGAGATCCAAATTTTGGTGCAGACCTTGGGTTTACCATTATCAATAAAATGTCAAAAATCCCCATCGGTCCCATATATGCTAAAAAAGTTATTCGACGTGAAAGGTCAATTTTTTTGTTTTTTCTCGAAAACGGTGAGTTTAAAAAAAAATAACTTTTTTAGCACACATGGGATCGATAGGGATTTTTGACATTTTATTTATAATGGTAAACCCAAGGGCTGTACCAAAATTTGGCTCTCCGACAATTTTTGTTATTTGGTCACTGTTTTCATACGTCTATATTGACCGGGCTATAGAGGCTAAGAAATGAAAAGCCTAGCCCAAGCACACCGCGAACATCGCCATCAAGTGACAGAGGCAAGCAGCCCAAATAGGATTTACTAAAAAGGATAGACGAGAGTTGCGTGGTCGCGACCTACCGAGCGAGCTTCTAGAGAGCCCATCTCAATTACTATGATGCGTTATTTCATCACTTTAATTTGACATGGCAGCCCACCTCGACGCAATCCATTATACCAGTCGTCATAACTGACTTTAAATAACAATTTATTACAACCCCCGCCGCAATAAATCCTTCTCTGCTTCCATTTGGGCGTCTTTTATAGAGTGAAACAAATGCCATTGCAATACCAATTCGCTACAAGAGCATGGAGCATTCACTTAGAAAAAAATTGTATTTTAAGCGTCTATAATTAGTCCATGGATAACTTTACAAATATAGACAATCCGAAGGAATCTACGGAACAAGAAAAGAATGTATTACGCAGTCAAGGACAGTCGTGTGAACATCATGTAAGCGCCATCTACTGACGCATCCTTCTTCAAAGAACACAACATGAACTAAGCTAGATATTCCATAAAAGCTAGTTGTTGTTGATGATGCAAACTAGACAATGGATAAACTATGCGGATATTCTGAGGTAAAGCTATACAGTAAATACCGTCACCAATTAAAGCAAGAATCATCGCCATTCTGGCACTATTGGAATTTAAAAATAAAAAAACCTCAAAGGGTAGCCAGTGGAGAACAATTTTTTTTCACCCTTTTTGACGTATCATGGTGGATTGGACCGGCTGGCGGAACGGCTTCAAATCTCAGTGAAGATGTAAATAACCCCTTCTATAAGAAATAAATAAGCCCTTCTATAAAAGCTCAAGTTAGTAAACATGCTGATATGTTCGGGCTTTTTTCCAGTTCCGACATCGGGAACCAACGGATGGCGGTAAATTGTAAAGCAGTGCAAAAACTAATAGGGCGTACTGCCATAGGAAAGAGACAGGCGGGTATTTACCCCGATGATTTTAGTGGAAGCAAAAGTTCCCGTTCATAATAATGATGGAACTTCCAATAAATAACCTATTTCAGTAATATTTCCCACATTCACTTCGTAAACCTTCGTCCCAATAAAATGAAAAACCTGGCGAGGGGCTAGTGGTTACACGACAACGACATTGAGGGAGACACTCCTTTAAATCTCGCAACAGCCATTACCTGCCAAATAGCTATCAAAATGTTAAAAGCATAGCATCTTAAACAAGTTTTATATGCAAATCTGGCTTTCACTGCGATGCCTACGTTTTCACTGTGACTATAAATGGATATACTGTATAAGCTAGGAGTGCTTTAAATGCATTTACTTTTGTCGTACTTGCAGTCTTTGCAGTATCCAACAATGTACAATTGACTCGTGCCTGAACTTGGTTAAGTCGAGTTTTATATCTTTTCATAAATAAATAAAAATGAATAGCATACAAACAATTTAATGAATGCATCCGATTAACCTCTTCAGTCGCCTAAGTAACTTAATAGCATTGTACTTGTGTTGAGTTACGATACGTCTCCGATAGCATGGTGTGCAGAGACTCACACAAGCATAAGCACGGTTCCTCCATGCAACCGAAGCCAATTTACAATGTGCCAATGGTAAGCATGTCTGAGCTTGTCCATTGTTGCTTTTAGCGACAGTTTTTGAAAACCTATTATACATCAGTAGATTTATTTTATGCCTCTTACAATTTTTTTCCCTAAAAAACACGTTATATAGTAGGGGAAACAATTTTAAAGTTCATTGTTGGAACCGTCAAGTAGCCTATTAGTAGTGAAATTATGACATGTCTGCTACACAGTTCACTGAAAATAAGTTTTCCTGAGAACACCTGCGCATGACGTTTATCGGCACATAATTTTACAGTGTCAATTGAAACCCTGTGACTGGTAAAGTATTTGAAAACTAAAGGCCAAAAAGTAGGACGAATAGCATCCAGGTATTTGAGGTACACCATAAGCTTCTCACATCTGGAAATCTTCTATTAAGCTATTAAGCATTATAAGAAATTGGACAGGCTCCGACTATCTGAAGTTGTGGGTTAAAAACGCGGAGTAAGTACCGGTGGGATGAGGCGTAGATTAAGCAAAGTTTCATAGATGACTGAACATTCAGAGCAGAAAAATTAGAAGCAGATCGAGACACTACAAGAGCAATCAGTACAGTACCAAGCCAGTTGCGGTCATGTAAACCATATGCCAAGCAAATTTACAAAATATTCCCATTACTCTCAAACAAAATAACATTACATTTCCAGCAATACAACTGCAGTTAATTAAATGCAAAGCAAAATCCAATAATAAAATATATATCCCTTGATCCGACTTATAAACAATCATGTTTACCGAAGTGCTAGATCGCGACGCTGCGCCTGCATTAACGCAATTATGCAAGCATTATTACACGGAAGCGAAACAATTTGCCTAGTCTATGAAATGCAGGACACGTTTTAATTAGCTTAATAGCAAATGTTTTTCTACCTGAATGACAATCTGATGATGCTCCCAACGAAAAAGCCTTGCACGAAATTTAAAACTTCTCTAACCTAACATCTCGGCTACCTTTTGATTTTGGACAGCACTTATTTCCCCATGAGATATTGTATTGCACAATCTGTAGTCTGCGCTGTTTCACATACGACGCGATTCGCAAATTATGTTTTGTCTCTTATTCGTTTTGTCCCTCAAGATTTTACTGTGCTGAACTGCACTTAAGCATTGAAAATGACAGCTTAGCCAAAGCATGCTACATCCAAGCAACATTGTAGACCAAACCGTGTTGACGGATGCCTTACCTTTCTCGCTAAACCTCCCTATGGGTGCAGAAAGCGGAAAAGAAAGCAAGTGCATTAGACCAACGAGGATATTGGTAAAGCAGATACACAGTATGCATAGTTCATTAATACAATTTTTAGAGGCAATGAAGGAAAATAAAAAGTGGACAAATTGAAAGGTTAAGAAACGGCAAGAAAAGATAAATTCGCCATGATGATTCATAACAGCACCAATAAGATGTCAAATCATCAATAATAAGTGACATTTCATATAATTATTAACTTTGTAACACAGCATCATCACATAATTATGATTTATCAAACAACCAACGCCGTTTAAGTCCAAATTCGTCAAGTTTGGCATTGTTACCATCGTAACAATACTTTGTTAGGGGGCATCGTTACATTATTGGAAGTCACATTCCAGTCAGTCAACCAATTATTCTGTTTTATTGGTGGGGTCTGCTGGCAGGTTAGTAAATTTTAAATAGAAGGGCACTTTCCGCAGTTTACCATACACTATAGCAGTCTTTTGTGTATATAATTCTTAATCAAAGAAACAATTATTGGTTAATATACTTTTTTATTTGTTATTAATTAATTTTTACCAACCCTCCCTGTCACTACGGCCATTTAAGGCATTTTCAAAAATAATGCTTTAGAAAGGTTTTGTGCGAAGCATGTCTAAAAATGGTCTGCTAACTCACAGGTTTAGCTCTATTGTCTATTCACCGCTCTGAACTAATTGAACCAACGAAGAGGTTACTGCTTATTTTGGGAACACCCAAGCACAGGGCAGTTGATAGTGAAATACATTAAATTTAAACTCATTTTTCTGTAAAACAATCCTTAGAATTGCGACAACCCGACTATTCTACGCCTATACTTTCAACCACGGACCAATTCGTTTGTTTACCTCCTTACTGATTGGGTTGACAAGCTTGTGGAATATAAACCAACTTTAGGCTTGGCTTACTGCAAGCCAAGCACGGAACGAAAACAATAACTTATCCGGGATTAAGATTAAGTTATTCTAAATAAACCCCCCAAATAAAATCTAAATTGACTCACTTGAATAATAGTGAATTGTGAATAGTTAATTTAGTTATTGTTTGTCAACAGCAGAGATTAATTGTTGCATAGTCATAACTAATTCGTAACTAACTTTTCTGGGCTTGCGGTAGCCTACCAAAACGACAAAAAAACCCAAATGAATAAGTCCAGAAGAAAGAAATTACCATTTCAACTATGGGATTCTCCTTCTCCCATCAGCAGACATGCACGCCTATCATCCATCCAGTCACTGGATAACGTTGGTGACGTTGGAGATATTTTAAGAAGCTTACATAGATTTGGATGGAATGCACTAGAAGCCCAAACAAGACGCGGGGATACCCACACATTCGCACACCCAGCTAGCTCACGCAAAACACCTCAGGCAAGGTCGGTACCTACTATTAATTTACGTGGGATCATATGCCAGAAAAAGACAACGATGAATGGCGGCTATGCTGGAGGTGCACTCAATGAAGCGTAGCGCTGTCATGAAACCTACCGCTCTTCAAGTAAGCACGGCTGCGAGAGGGGGTCATCAAGAGAACGATTTTTTGTTTCAAAAATGAAAGGCTGGAAGATAGTCAAGACATTTCAGCCTGCCACAAATTAATATGAAAAAAAACTGACAGGTAGAGGCGTAAAGTAGGTTGGCGGTTCACATTTCAGCTGTAATTATTTTGAGATTAGTTGCTAAAGGGGACGAGCTATTCCAAATTGAACTTCATAAAGACGTCTCCACACATGCACGGCGAATTTTTTAACGTTCCCCGTACACCAACCCTTAATATTCAACGCGTAAATTCTGTGTATTTTGTTCCCAGTAAAGAGCAATGATAAAGACGCTTCCCTCAAGTCGACTAGAGGATAGTTTGGGAGAATTATTGTAAAACCTGTCTAAGCTAGCGACACAAACCAGAACATTCCTCACAGTAGCAATGCCAATATTGTTTTTTGCACATTGGATGAACTTATGTGACTTGAAAACTAGTAGATAAGTTGACATAGTGGCACAAACAAACATAAGTTCCTTCTTCAACTTATATTGGCATACATGACGCCATGAAGCACACGTCGATGACTGTTCAATACCATAAATTGGAATCACCATGGAATGGAAGTATGATATAAAGTTACAAAAATTCGTAATTTCATTCTGAAAACTATGTATCGAATAGTTTGATTCTCATCGAAGAAAACTTTGTGCTAGTAGTTTAAATACTATCCGAAACAGTCAGACATTGTGATCCCACTAGCTAGATAACTGAAACTATAGAGTTCGCCTGTTTATCTCACAGAAGATACATTTGATTCACGCTAATTAAAAATCCGTAAAATAAAAACTGCAGCATGAGTAATTAGCACCTAAACCCACCTGTGGGAACACATAATCTAACAATACGAATATCATGAAATTTTCAATAGTAGAAAGAGGACTTTGACGTACCTGGAAATGCAGAATGATGGTCCAGATGAGTCCAAGCGTTAATTTCGGATTCCCATCAACAATGTCTTCCGCTCGAATGTTTACAAGTTTAATTTTTCTGTACCGCAGGAAATTTAAACTCATCTGAAGTAGAAAAAAAAAATCAGGATTCGCAAGACAAACAAGCATACAATATATTGTACAAGGCTAGTAGTGACAAACTAAGCTGAGTCTGAATCTCTTTGACAATAGCAATGAAACTGAGCTTTTCTTACATTCACAAAGGCAATTAGCTAATTCGTTTTCCTCATGGCTCATCCTTCCAGGTTAGTGACTTTTTCTCGCAGGTGTGACACGCCATTTCCCGTGTATTTTAATTTTTTAGCTTTAGAGCTAAGATTTGAAGCTCAGAATTTCTCCTAATCAGATTATTCATTTATTTTATTTTTTTGACATTTGATATTTTTTTATTATATTCCATTATCTTATGAAACACATATTCAAAACTAAAGGATGCCTATTCTAAAGTGTGAAAGATGTCAGGCGTACCCCGAGCACCAAGAATTAGGTATGCTCTGCAGTAACTAACGGCGAGTTAGATTCATCACAACCTGAGCATGGGCTACGGGGGGGCTCTAGTTACAAATCCCGTCTATTTTCCACCTACAGAGTGGAACGCATTAAGAGAACCTAAGCTTAAGCCGGTTGTCTGAATCTCGCGCAGAATTATCCACACCCGAGAGTAATGAATGAAGACAAGTGACTGAAGGTTGTCATAGGTTTCCAGACTAGCGGAAACAGCAAGAAGGAAAATAACGATTTCGGTATGGATTGCTCGGTTGCATATAAACTTCTAGTGTAATTACTGGTTTCCTCTCAAAGACGAATAGCGATAGCCACAATAATAAAAAATAAAAAAGTAAGTGTATGCATGGACAAATCAGAAATGAAACAAAAATTACTTAGCCTGAGCAAACGAAACCTAAATTTTTTTTGTTGAAAATTAATTTCAGTGCTTCACCCTAACCGCCAAGTCCATCGAATATTTTCAGGGATGATCTGAGGCTCAGTCTAATGTATAATGCGCTATTATATTTCTTTTCGAGAGAGCTTTGAGCTATGATATCTTCTTGCGAGAAATAAGAGGCATCCGAACTCACCACTCGCTAAAATACTCTATAAACCTACATCATTCTGCATACCAATCATTTGATATTTGAAATACAGTGTGTCAAATCGGCGTGAGCTAATTAGATCCTTAAAACTGTGGGAATGTACTTGTAGGACTGTTGGTATTCCAGGAACTCTTTTGCAACGTAATAAGTATTGCACGTCCAGTTAAACTATGGGGCTGCTCAACGCACGCATTGTATATTGTAGGATACAAGCCATGAAACAGAAGCTCATGCAAAGGGCCGCACCTTCAATATAACAATGGCTATTCGCTTTATTTTTAGAAAAAATTATGCACAACCTTCTATTGTCCACTTATCTCTTGAATAGCGCTTTTATATACCACATCTATTAATCAAGCTTCTAATATAATGGCAACCTGTCTGGTTACATCATACCAAAATCAGTGGGAGTACAAAATGGGCATTATTTTTCAACACCCAGAGCTCTGCATTCAAACTCATTTATGGCTAGTTAATAGGATAATAAATTATTATTGTGGTGAGTCAAGCCAAATATAATCAGGACAAGATAGGACAAGGAGAATACACCACTTCAGACTGAATCTCACCAGAGTAATTCACAACACGGCCATCAGTCACTGAAAAGTGAATATTTATGTAGTTTTCGGACATTTGACGGTGCATTTTTTAACCTGAACAAGACTCTTGGTTGAAGGTGGCCTAAGAACGACAGAGGCATCTGCTATAACACCTTAACGGTGGTTTTATATGCCCCTATGCAACTTAATGAGTATGCCCAGAAAATACCAAAATTAATTGTTCAGTGAGTGACATTTGCTTAGAGATACAGTAGGCAAAATTATTTCAAGGTTTTGCATTAAAAAATGGACAACGCTAATTTAATGTGTATCGTCAAACCAGGATAGGGAAGGAATGTAATTTGACCTTATTCCGTTCAAAAATTTATGGAACCATGAGGTTTAAGGTTTTATTTTTTGTGATGTTTGTTAGTTCATGTTATTACCGTATAAAAACATTTTGCAAGCACCGATAAGTCAATGATGTTTGTAAAAAATAGCTAAATCCATTATTATTCGATTCTATCCATATGCATAATTTTATCGTCTAATAAAAGGTCCGTGAAGTTAAGGCTTACCTGAACATTCTGAAGCATGTGGAAACGAAGCTTGCCTCTCTCGCGGGGAAGGTGTTCTCCAGAAAGAACTTCCAGGAGGCTCATCAGGTTGTGGCCATCCTGGAGATCTTCGAAAAGATCGTTCACATGCCGCCCAGCCTGCAAGAAAACACACAAAACAATTATTAATCATGGTGAAGCTGCGAATAACCAGCAATGCGATTTGGATTGAATTTGTATTCATAACTCGGTCATTCATTTTTAATAATTTTATTATATTAATTTCCGTGGTGTTGAAAGGGTAAGATCGAAATCAAAGGGACAGACAGGAAAACACGAGGGTCATACTGACAGGGCGGAAATAACAGAATACTACGGAGGTGTCAAGGGCAAAAAGGGCAAGCAGTAAAGTCGGTCCTGCCTACACAACGAGAAACCTAAGTAACTCCTAGTTAACCTTTGAGACCGATCAACCGATTAAACGTTTGTCCGTAGAGTGAGAGAATGGTTACCAGTCGTTTAACTGGAGACCAGCTTGTTCCAGTGAAGAGAAATGCGGCTAAGCAATGAATGAGTTCCAGTCCAGCAATGCACCCGCCTGTGTTAAAGCCCTAGTCCCTATGCATCGCATCGGTTGCTTACTCGCTCGTAACTCGTAAAGTTTATGCCAATCAAATATTTAAAGCAGAAATTTAGGAAAAGTCAGAAAGATTGACAAACGTCACACATACTTAATTATTTATTTATATTTTTACTGTATCCACTAGTATAGTATATTGTACTATATGTACGATGTGAGTACCCCAATGGTACTAACAAAGCAAACATAAAAATAACACATCAGCTCGAGAACCGTACCCGAACTTAGTCACGCTTATGCCTCATACAGTGGCAATGGTAAGCCTGTCCCAGCCTGTCCATTGACTTTTGTAGTCGCTGCGGGTTGACATCGAGGACGTGTATCAGTTTGCCAGCGACCTATTCATGCGTAAGCAATACCAATAACGTCCGAAAAGACAATGAGGTCGCTGGCAGGACAAGGTTCAGTGGGCCACTACAGTAGTAGTAGTAGTAGTAGTGTTCGTCGGGTTAATAACGACTTAGGCCTCATATTTGGGCCCATAGAGCGACCCCGACTTGACTGTCCTACGCCAGCCCATAGGACGGTGGACCTGCTGATTATAGTGGATTCCGAACCACTTGGGAAACACAGTGAAGTCACACGATTAGTTCGGAGGTGACCAGGACAAGTCCTACCATGTTTCCCTACCGGCACTGTGCACACGACCAAGTTATCTGCAGCTTTGAACCTGCTCTGGTTCGCTGGATTCAACTTGGTATGGCGGCCGGTTGGGCCACTACAAGTTGACCTACTTTCATTTTAAAAAAAAACTTCAAATAATAATAATGCAGCTTGACTGCTAGCGAACATTGGTTTTCCACAACCAAACTGACTGAAGTCAGTTGCGTAAAGTTTAGGGGGGGGGCACGGTCCAACTTGCCCCCCCCCCCCCCGGCCACCTCGAGCATTGTAAGATGTGGTTCATACTTCATGGTCCCCTTTGCAGCAATATGAATATAAGCATTCCTTTTTTAGCTTTGTAAAATCTACAGCTATACTTTACAACTATTAAAATGCGTAAAACTCTACTATTTTGCTCTTATATTTTCAATGTTTCCTTAAATCCTGCCTGATGACGTCATAAGGTCCACTTTTTTTCTTTTTCAAAAAAAAGGTTAATCCCATACAAACAATTGAATGAATGTATCCGATTGACCTCTTAAGTCGCCTCACTAAGATACCTAATAGGTACTTGTGTCGAGTAACGACACGTCTCCGATTGCATGGCGTGTAGAGACTTAGTTTTGCCCCCGCCCTCATTCTAAAACTTACGCCTCTGACTGAAGTTATCTTATTACCTACCTATGCATCTTAAAAGCCCAGTTAAAGCCTTATTGAATGGAAAAAGGGAACTGAAAGCGCGTAAAAATGGTTCAGTTCAAGTTCAGTGTTTTACCATTGTATATATACAACCAAAAAGAGCAAGTAGAATCTGCATGAAACAATATAAAACCAAAAGAAAACTTGCCAAGGAGACGCCCATCCACTATCAAAGACAGAAAGAGACACCTGCCTACAATGACACATGGCGTCACATCATTCAAACGCCGCAGACCGTAACACACGTTCGCCCACGCAGCATCAACTCTTCAGACAAGATGCCCTTCGAATGGCTGCAGTGGTACGGTACCAACGGGATGAACGAAAACCAGGTGAAGGCCAACACATTCAGGAAATTGATAAATAAACTGATAATGAATGAATGAATAAGAAATAATGCAAATTAGGGTACAATCCGACACCCCACTGGACTCTTTTTTTGAACAAAGTCAAATTCCTCAAATATATCGACCATAGAGCCATAAATGAATAGTTAAGTAGAAGAAATGCTCCTTTATACAGTATGTTGGCAGCAATAACACTGTTGGGCCACAGTTTTTGAAGGCGTGAAAAATGTAAAGTTAGGTTAAATCTCGCCATCAGAAACAGTGGTCAAAACACGTTAGTGCCAGCTATATACAGAATATTATTTATCAAAATGTCGAGGATCATTTCTTCTACTTCTTCTAGTACTAATTTAAGATCAATATTTTATGAGAAATTTGGCCTTGCACAAAAGACATCCAGTAGTATGTCCGATTGTCTCTTAAAGGGTAAATAAATCTATCGTCTAAACTCTAAACTTATAGGAGTAATTAAAGTTGCCCAGTGCATTGGGATGGTAATAGCTACCGCCAAAAGAACAGCTTCCTATAGTTGACTGACAAAATAGATGTAATTCTCATCAGCTAAACAGAAGAGGAAGAGTTGGAGTAATTAAAACTGACGTAAGTAAATGTTATATGAAGTAAACAATTCTCGACTTCTACTTCAAGGCTAAAATAAGTCGTACCTAATTCGAAAATGACCAGTTAAAGCAGCATTTTAATTCCAAATACGACATTTCCCTCCTTGCAGCAATCGACATGCTGCTTTAAAACTCGTTAGCAACCCTCTACTTACTATATATGTAGATTCAACGATCAGAATTAGGAAAGCCCGCAATTGTGACTAATAGATACAGTTCATTCATGCTATAGCTAGAAAATTCAGCGAAAACCGCAATTCCATGCAGTGCAGAAAAGCGAAAAAACTGCATAGGATATAGCGTTTGAGTTTTCGCAATAAAAATCAAAGCCGGACAGTTAACGCAAGCTAATCACACGTGAGCAAAGAAGTAATAATATTCTGCACACAAGAAAGTATAGGAAGGTAGTAATTTTCATTATTTATTTTCATTTAATATTCATTATTTCAATAATTTCATTACTAAACTATATAAGAATAAAAACTAGGATCCCTTGTTATCTAAAACTACTAACACAATCATTTCTAGTAACTTCGTTAACATAGACGACAGGTAAGCCTCAATATAAGCGGAGATTTGAAACAGAATAACTACGTGGAACAACATCCCCTATAAAAAATAGGAGCCGTCATTACTTAAACAGCAAGCCAGACTGTTAAATTTAAGCTGAATCGAGGGTAAATTTAGCTACACAATGAAAAATACATCACACGAAAAAGGTGCAAACTGCCCCATGACTCGGGTTCGAACACGGCAACTTACAGTTGGAGAACAGCATGGACCTGTGCCAGAGTTGTGGGAGCAAACGTGAAGTAACGTGTACGTCTGCAAAAAACATGTCAATATAACACGTCACTTAGGCATATTCAAGAAAAACTTGACATCAATGACGATGATAGTTAAAAAGCAGAAGAGGGAACTTTGCAGATTACTTTTGGGGTCATATTGTCAGGTAGAAACGGTTTAGGTACGATATTTCAGTATCATATTGTTTTTTAGTAATATTGGTTTAATGGCATCAAATTTACGCAATGTGTGTAAAACGTAAAGCGGGTATTCAACTGGTCAATTTTACTTCAAATTTGATTTGAGATTTTGGTTTTACTCTATGACATTCTCCACTATAATTTCCTCATGTTAAAATTGATCAATGATCATAGAGTAAAATCACGCGTTGCAAACAATAACAAACTAAAATTAAATGATGGCGTCGTCTAGAGATGATAAATAATTTAAATTAATTTCTTGAGAATGAACGAATTATTTCGTAGTTTAAATCATAAAATTTCTTGTAGATTATAAAATTAAAAGAAAGACGGCGGGCAAACTTACAAATTTGGAAAAAAATTGAAAACAAAAATGATCAATCGTTGAAAACAAGTGGAATGGGGAGTAAAAATAAATAATGCAAGATTGATGATTTTCCGTCAATGACAAAATCAAATATGAAGTAAAATTGACCAGTGGAATACCCGCCAAAGGACTTCGTTCGGTTTAGATGATACACGACGCATACATGAGAATCCGAAACTTTCCCTGTGAATTTCTCATCCACATAATATACTCTTAGCATAAATGGAATATACCATTAATTAGCAGTATAATAGTACTTACTTTTACATATTTCCAGTGCTGCATCAATCAAAAAATTAATATTAATAAAGGAAAGAGCGAAAGGTGCAAAAGAACTTCAGCTGTATTTACAATGATTTCTAAAATAATTACTATATTACAGTATGTATGTGCATCAGCGGACCTACTACGGCGTTTATTTTTAATCAACCTGGGATTAAACATGTAAACAAGCATGGGCGTAGCTAGGATTGGATCCAGAGGGGGGACAGGTGATGCAAAAGTTCGATTAAATAGAGTGGGTTTCGCCGGTTTCGCGGGTATATTTGACATTTTTTGGAATGTAAACATTAAAATCTTATTCATTATTATCTTGTTTAAATTCCCCACACATTTTTTTATTGTGTAAATTCGTCAAAGACAACTCAATTCTATCTAGTGTTAACCCGTAAAAATTTTAGGGGGGTGTGTCCTCCCTGCATCTCTCTGGCTACGCCCACGTAAACAAGACACTTGTAGAATGGAAAGAGCTATTCGAAATTGTTGTGTTCACAACCCCAAGATAATACTAAACGGCGTAGTAGGCCGGAGGCCCGCTGTAATTCAGGCAATAATATTGGCGTTCCAGTTTATTAATAAATGAAAATGTCTCAGCTCCACCGTTTTTGGGAAAATTAGATAATAATGCTAATAGTAAAGAACCGGTCCGAGTTTACTCGAACATGCTTTCCAATTTATCAAAATTAGTAGATAGAGAAAATGAGTAATTTCATGGTAAATAATTTTCCTATGGTTAAATTTCCGATTCCTCGAGGGGGGGGGGGGGAGGGTTGTCCACCTGACGTCACTGGAGGTGAGGTAAATTCTAGATAGGTCAGACCAACACATTACCACACAGCAATACTGGCAGGGCACGCAATGCATTTGAGCGTGAATTTTTTATCGTTTTTTCAAAAAAACATTTTTTTTTTACAAAACCAAATGCTTTTCTGGGAAAGCAACCTGTCCGGTTTCGTTACTCAATTTAACACCTAAAACATACCTGAAGGTAGAAACCATCGATAGAAAGGTTTCGCAGAAAAATTATTTTTTAGTCATTTTTCATTAAAATTTAGTTATTTTTATTTTTTTACCTCCAGAAGCAACCTATCAAGGGGCAAGCGACCCTCCGTATTTTGTTAACATTAATAACGACTACAATATATGTGAATTTAAAAGAAATCGTTGGAGCCGTTTTTTAGAAATAATTTTTTTAGACGTTTTTTTGGAGTTTTTTGAGAATCAACCCCCCCCCCCCAATTAAGTTAGCCCCAAATAAAAAAAAATTGTTCCGAGGTATGATTTTTGTAAACCTACATGCAACATTTAATCAAACTCGACCGAGTAGTTTGCCCGGAAATCGACGCACAGACAGACAGACATACAGACATACAGACAGACATTTCGTAAAAACTACTTTTTTGGGTTCCTGGGACCTCAAAACGTGTAAATCCGTTGAAATTTCGGAATCGAAACCATCACAAAGCTTTCCTTATACTACGTATAAATTGGAAAGCAATAATACTGATGACCCTGACTCTATCAAACATTTGATATGGTGTCAACAACAAAGGGTGGAAGGCATCAGTGTAAGTAAACTGACGATTTCAACCATCTTAAAAGCCAAATGTGCATCCATTGAAACACCCCCTTCCGTTAACGACCAGAGTTAATTTTGTTTTTTGAGGGAGCCGGGGCATGGCTACAGCCACTCCTGATGAACTATGAATGGTATCGTTAATTTCATCTAACAAACTCAGAGTTCACTGCCTTGACACGACCGAGGCATGTGTAGGAGAGTCGTATTGTTTTTAACTCGGACCAATGGTCAAGCCTAATTTGGAGTATAGGATGGTTTGGTAGGTATCAAACAAGATGACCTCCAACCTTGTTAAGAAATTATTGCCAGATACGATAACCAGAGGGCTACACAATGCCTTCCATTATAATGGATTATGGGTAGGGCCAATGCAAAGAATTCGCACAAAAACCCTAGCCTACGCGCATAATGTTCCCAATAAAATTTGGTTATAGAAATCAATCTAATTTCTTCTGCCGTCATCTTTCTCTTGTATATGCAAGGCGGAAAGAATCAACGATTATCAACAAGTATTAACGAAGTATTCAGAAAATAGCTAGAAACATGGCTATGGCGATTTTTTCCAATAAGGAGGAAGTGGCATTAAAAGAATGAGATTAAGGGGATATGTCACGTAGAAAATTGGCACCCCAAAATTAAATACTTTTCATTTTTTTATTAAATGAACTTAGCAAGTTATTAAAAATTTGGCTCATCTAAGTTGTTGAAGACTACTTCGTGCATCATATAATCGGGTATATTTTTTACTTTTCGGTTTTTTAGTTTTTTCAAAAATCCCAGAATACGCGTAATTTTAGTCCGTTCTGGTATTTATGAAAGAACTAAGGTACCAAAAATTTTATATTTCCTATTACATAATGCATGAAGCAGTCTTTAACAACTTCCATGAGTCAAATCTTTAATAACTTGCTTTGTTAATTAAATAAAAAAATAAAAAGTCAATAAAAACAACGAATTTTGGGGTGCTCATTTTTTACGTAGCATGTCCTCCCTCTTAAGGTCCCTCTTAGAAATGTCATTGAATATATAACACTAGTGTTATACATTCACTAGTGTTATATATTCAATGGAAATGTTTTTGTAAGGATGGTCCAATGCATAGCGGTCGCTCCAGTATTCCTAACAACAACCGGGTTCGGGTCCTAGTCATGAGTTTTCAAATAAACCTTTTGTTGACATTATTGCACCACAGCACACAACTATCTTTTGTTGACATTATTGCACCACAGCACACAACTATAAGTCTCAACCCCTCAGATTCCTTCCCACAGATGCCACACTCATCAATTAATAACTGTCCGAAATAATCTTCAATTAAATCAATAACGTGTACGCTCTCGGTTGTGGTTTGGTAATGTTTGACGGACTAACGACAGTTCCCGCCACGGAAAGTGGAATGTGTACGTTAATTCCTACTACTATACATAAATAAATAAATAGCGGCTTTAATTTTGGCATAAACTACACTAGCGGAGTTAGGGCCATCAGACCTCTCTTACACGCAACTAGGGGTCTGCATGGTAGCTACCTTGGCATTTCACTTTCCGCAGCTTTACCAGAGAAGGTGGGAGCGACCCTAAGGCAACGTAGACACCATCACTTTATAGCGCGGAAAATGCCAGATAGCTTCGTTGAAGGTTATTTCGGATGGACCCTTAAGCAAACTGAGCGGCATTACTGCCTGTTTAAAGTTAAAGACATGTTTAGTTTTCCAACTAGTGAATCTGTGACCTTACGGGCCACTCCTCTTTGTACACGCAATTTCCGTACCACATAGTAGTTAACAATCGAAACAAATATACTCAATGTAACTACCAAACGGAGACGTACAGCGCACATATTATGTACCTATTGTATTATACATATAAAAGACAAACTACATAACGTCAGTGCCAGACTTCCCTATGGGCAGAAGGGGCGTCCGCCCGGGAAGTAAATTGTACGGTAAATTTCGATACGTTTTGGTCGTTCAATTCTAAACTCTTTGCTATTTTAATGCTGATAACTCCACTATTTCGATTCTATTTCTTCAAAGAGGTTTTTGGCGGGTAAAACCCCCTTTCCTTATACTACGTATAAATAGGGAAGCAAATATAAAAAAGTACTATTTCTCAATACACGGTTAATCATCACTTTAAATATTGATCTATAATAAACCGGGACATTTTGATTATAAGAGGTAAGAGCGGGAAATTCAACAGCCTATACTTAAAAAAGAACCGGTCCGCGAGTTTACTCGAACATGCTTTCCAATTTATCAACATTAGTAGATATAGTAGATAGAGAAAATGAGTAATTTCATGGTTAATAATTTTCCTATGGTTAGATCTCCGATATCTCGGGGGGGGGGGGGGGTTGTCAACCTGACGTCACTGGAGGTGAGATAAATTCTAGATAGGTCAGACCAACACATTACCACACAGCAATAATGGCAGGACACGCAATGCATTTGAGCGCGAATTTTCTATCATTTTTTCAAAAAATAATTTTTTGCACAAAACCAAATAGTTTTTTGGGAAAGCCAACTGTCCGGTTTCGTTACTCAATTTAACACCTAAAACATGCCTGAAGGTAGAAATCATCGATTGAAAGGTTTCGCAGAAAAAAATTATTCTTTAGTCATTTTTCATTAAAATTAAGTTATTTTTATTTTTTACCCCCAGAAGCAAACTATCAAGGGGAAGCAACCCCCCGCCTTTTTTCAATATTAATAACGACAACAACATATGTGAATTTAAAAGAAATCGTTGGAGCCGTCTTTGAGAAATAATTTTTTAGAGGTTTTTTTTTTAGTTTTTTGAGAATAAAACCCCCCCAAATTGAATTGGCCCAAAATAAAAAAAATAGTCCCAAGGTATGGTTTTTGTTAACCTACTTGCTAAATTTCATTCACATCGACCGAGTTTGCCCGGAAATCGATGCACAGACAGACAGACAGACAGACATTTCGTAAAAACCACTTTTTTTGGTTCCTGGGACCTCAAAACGTGTAAATCCGTTGAAATCTCGGAATCGAACATTTCGACCATCACAAAGCTTTCCTTATACTACGTATAAATTGGAAAGCAAAAATATGTAAATCCACCACTGAGTAAGGGGCCACCTTAGTGCCGTTGCACCGGTTATACATCTGTGATCTTCTATTGTAGCTTCATTGAAGAAAACAGGGCGGATTTTTCATTGTTGCCTTGTTTCGAATAAGATCCGTACAATACGCAGTTTTTGAACCAATGAATATTCTCTTAACATGCCACACATACCACGATTGCTTACAATAATCCAAACCTGTACATAGTAAATTCGAAGCTATCATGGTGTACCAATAGGACTTATAATACCGTATTGATATTGGCAAAAGGTTAGCGCGAGACCTTGCGATAGATATAGACGTCAGTCACCGAAAGAATAGCGGCGCCACGAGCGGGCCATTCGTGAAGAGTTGACTCTTATGACCCGACTTCAGGAGTAATAAGTATTATCATCCTGACGAACAGTGACGAATGGTCCTCCGAAAATGGGCATAATGTTGCAGCCCGCGGTGCAGCTACGCCGTGATTAGGGCGCAGTCGCATATAATCAGCTAACTGCTTATTATTCCCGCAATTATATTTGCCACCCCTGACCTTTCAACAGTGGCACAAGCAATGCCAAGCTGTTCCCCCGAAATCCTCTCGATTGCGGATGAGTGACACGTCACCAAGCATCTACTAGTATATACTACAATCTGTCCTCATACGAGGAGCTACAGTGTAATGCCTCCTGTTATTCGAAGCAAGAAATTCTGTCATACAAATGGGCCAGGACTTTCGTGCATCGTTATGCGTTACTCAACTAACACAATTTTATTAAACTGTGTATTTGTACTTGTGTATGTGTATATTATATATAGTGTAGCCTATATTGTGTATGTGTATTTGTACAAATTAACTTTCCTAGTTTATTGGAAAAATATTTGAAGGGAGATTCGGTAATAAATTATAATTTAATAACCTTGTAATATTATTTTCAAAAAAATGCAAAATTTTGACAGCTATCACTCTACTGTAGAAGTCGGAAGGTAGTTCTCCATCAGTAGAACCAGCTCCAAGCTTGCTGGCAATCAGCAACAAGTCACTGATTACTGTCAATTACTTGAACGTCCTTGCCCACTTCAAATGGCACCACCCAACTACATTGGCCGAAAATTACCCCATTGAGGGACAAAAAGGAGTGGAAAAGAGGAAGGGGTGGACAGTTGAGAAGAATTGGGCGCTGTTTTAGCAGATCAAGGCGTTAGTTATAAACACACCTGAAATGTACACAATTAAAAGAAGGAACAGAGGTGGGTCTAATGGACTGACTACCTTGAGAAGTCAAGTCCCTTTGTGTTTGATAATGATGAGAACTAGCCCATCTTCTCTGACAATTATTGACTCAATTACTACTGTGCTTCAGCGCATTGCTCGATCATTCCGAAAAGCCCAGATCTGCAAAATATACACGATTTCTTTACTGACCCTAAGAATTTATTTATTTACTTAAGAATAGGAGCTTTTATTGCCAATCTTTCATACCCTAAATTTATTAAACTCTTTGCTCAACAAGTGATGCTATGTAAATCATTAAATTTGAGAGAAAACTAATACAATAGTTGGTAAGAGAACCCTACATGAATATAGGTAGAGCTTTATATATACCGGTGGTTGCGCGAAGAATTTAGACTACATTAAATTAATAAAACAAAATAAGGCTGCTTTCGACCAATTTCCAGAAAGTACTAAAGTGATCAGCACTTTATTGCCGCGGTGCCCAGGAAACAGGTTATTTTTAAGTGAAAAATGCCTCATAATATATAAGCCACCATTAATTTGATTAACTGAAATGTGAAGTATACAGACTACTGATAATGGTGACAGTTAATACACTATGACAAAGATTATATTTACAGTAGATTACAATAATTCATTGTTTTCAAACAAATAAAAATAAAACATAAACCTAATTTGCACTTGCTTCATAAGATTAGATTAGATTAGAAATATTATTGTAGGTAAATATTTCAATAAGGGCTTTGTTAGGGAGTACACTCATTTTCATTATCGGAATTTTACTTTACATAATTGCTTGCAGTACATTTCCAGGTAAGATTAGCTTAACGCTGAAATTTTCAAATTTTTTCTAAACAAAGCATGCTTGGGCATTTTCAGCTAAATAAATTAATTCTTCGTTTCACAGCTGCAAAGATAAGAAAATAGTCTTATGAAAAATTCGTTAAAAAATGCAAGCTTTCTAAAAAAAAACAGACAACCCGTCTGATTTACGATCTATAAAATCTGTCGAATGCACTTTAGGCGGCTATATTCCATCTGCAATAATCCGTCATTTGTGCATCAAAAATTGATGAGATGTTTGTTTTAAGGAGACTATTATGTAGATACTTAACTTACCTATTTTAAATTAAGTTATAATATGGTACAGACTAATTATTGATGCACAAATGACGGATTATTGACAGATGGAATAGCCGCCTTATCGTATTTTTATAAAGTAATAATAGTTCAGGTGCAAAAATGCAAATTTTGCACAGTTCTGAATTAGTAATAAATCCAACTTCCTATGTTTGTGGCCAAGAAACGAGAAATTAATTATTTTAGTACCCCAACTATTTGGAATAATATTCAGTGAGTGGAGCGTGTGCTGGAACACATTAAGTTATAGCAAGTGTAGCTAAATGCAGTTATGACCATTTCAGCATAGTGGTGGCTGTGGTCGCCTATAAGCCTACCGTTATCTATTATTCTTCCGTCTCATGGCTATATCGAATCTTCCTCATAGGCGCCCATTCCACCGACCGGCTAGGGCTATTTACAAAAACAGTGACGTGGTAGCAGACATTTAAGACTTAGGCGGGGATTCCACCGGCCTCGCATTGCAGAATTGACGGAAATGTTTATTTTCCTCTATGCCATAGTTAAAATTGATCAATGATCATACAGTAAAATCACAAACAAACAAGCTAAAATTAAAAAATGGCGTCATGGGATATGTTAAGTAAAAACATTTTAATAGATTTCTATTAAAAAAAAATTCTAATTTCCGTCAATGTCATTTGCATTCTGCAATGCGAGATCGATGGGAACGCCACTTAAGTCTTGAATGTCTGCTACCACGTCACCGTTTTTGTAAATAACCCTAGCCGGTCGGTGGAATGTGCGCCATAGGGGAAACCGCTAGTATGCATATACTAATAATTAGTAAAAATTTGAAATAATATAATTAATTTTAAGCTACCGTATATAACGGCAAATTCATTTACAAAGGTACGAAATCTACACTGTTTCGTACATTTTAAAATAAAATATGAAAACAGTAGCCATATGTGAACAAAGTGCGACACAGTCATCTAATGTTTCTATTGTTGACACAGATATTTACAGTTTTCGCTTTGTTTATCATATCGCAAAGGCCTTCTATTAAGTAACCTGAAAATACCTACCACAAAATGGCTACGAATACTGTGCTGAATAGGCTAATAGTCCAGTAAGATTAGAATTATTTATGCGAATCAGGGTGAGTTCGGAAAAATTAGCTAAAGCTCAACTTTTGTATTTCGGCTCCTCAGTATGTGAAGATTTACTAGTCAAAACTACCCTAAAATCCCATGTAGGATTAACTTTTTATATGAGTAAGTAACCCCCAAAACGGGGGGGTGCATTCTGTTTTAATTTTTAGCACGGTAATTATTCACTTATCGGCATAAAATAAGATATATAAAAAGATTACCAATGAAATTACCTAAAGTGAGGTCAAAACCAAGGGGACTGATATTTTTCAAAACTTTGGAGTTTGTCAAATTGATACAAATTTCTATAATCATAAATCGTATTGAACTAGTCATTAGGGAGCATAGTTCTGAGTATGCCAAGCTGACACAGAGGAAAGTTACCCCCGCGAAACGAAGTTATTAGAAAGTTAACCAGAGAAGACATTCAATTGACAGGCAACAAAATGGATAAATGTGACAACAATCAGTGACTGGTGGGCACATGAAGGCGTTTCATACTTCAACATGTCAAATGCTCCAATGCCCTCGAGTGCGCAGGCGTCACCCGATAGCCTACCACAGCACCTCACACTGCTCCAGCCGGATAACGTCAAGTTAACATGATACTCCCAACATTAAGGGACAACGGTAGAGGAAGAACCTTAAAGGTGTACGAAATTAAATGTCACAGCAATCACAGCTATGATGGGGGAATTAGTAGATGTAGAGATTAGAAAGGAGTACGTTACGTTTAAATTTTTAATTTGATCTGAATTTAATTTTTCGTACCAGTGTCAAAATGCCAATAGTATGCCAAAATGTACGATAGTAAAAATTTCGGAATGTTCGCAAAATATATGAATATTTCGGTATTTTCGGAGCAGGTTCCATTCCATGAATTTCCTGTACCTTTTGATATACTCTGATTGCCCACAGTGTTGTGTGACTTGATGTATATCAGGGGTTCCCAAACTGTGGTCCATGGACATATATCAGGTGGTCCACGGACCAAAGTTATAAATAAGAAAATAAATCACCTGAGATATTGCAAATTTGAATTAAAATACAGTAAGTCTTGGCACTGAACTATAAAATCCAACCGATACAAGTCCTAAACATTTCATCAATAATATTAGCATGTAATTGTAAATAAATAATAAATAAATAAGGACTTTTTATTGTTTATATTACTAACCCAACCTAGCGGAGTTAGGGCTATGAAGCCCTCTCTTACACTCAACTAGGAAGGCCCGGGACCGCCTGCTTTACATGCCCTCCGAAGGATGGCCAGAAAATGTAGCTAGTGTGTGACTCGAACCAACAACCTTTCGGGTGAAAGTCAGAGTCCGTACCACTACGCTACATGTCCTGACTTTGTAGGCACAAATCATCCTAGAATTTGACGATTTTCCTGTCGCAGCTATGGTGGTCCACGGAAAATCATAAAATTATCTAGTGGTCCACGGACAAAAAAGGTTGGGAACCCGATTTATATTTTTAAAAAACGGAGGGGGGAGGGTGTTTGGGGGTGGGCTGTGGCCAATCTATGCTAGTGACAGCCACATCTACTAACCTATTTTCTCAATTATCCGATCGCTATTTGACTTTGTGCACTAAACGGATTTAGGCCCTCCTACAGCATATGTATACCATATAGTTTCAAAGTAAAAGGATTCAAAGAAAATATTAAAACGAACCCGACTTCGTACCTCGCGCCTGATTGAGACAGCTTTAATAAGCAATAGGAGCTGTAGAATAACCATAGCAAAAGTAACTTCATCTTCCTAAAAAAAACCTGATAGGCCACCCCCCACTATATCACTGACATGTAAAATACGCAAAAATAGGTGTGGTACAGCAGTATAAGAGCAGGATAATTTCAGGCTGCCGGCTTTCTCCCACAGCATTAGAAGGCAACTAGCCACACGGAAGAGTGGGGCAATGACCACTAGAGAGTTAGGTCACCGAAACGAAGATGACGCAGCCATTGTGGTGACTGCACGGAAATTCCGCTCTCAAATGTCCTTGGCCCAATGCCACTTGAACGGGTTGGCGAAAACCAACAGAGAGACATGGAGATCAAAATTCGCAGAGAACTTTTAGATCAGTATTGCACCCATAGGATGCTCGATAAATAAAAACAAACGACAACTGTAGGAAAGCCGAGGTGTTTCATTTTGTTGTCCTTATGGAACAATTTTATGTTGGGGTAGTAGAGAAAAGATATATCTGCTTCTAAAGATGGAAGTTGCATGACGCACCAAATGAGGATGAAACGCACTTAAGCGCCATAACGATATACATTTCAATCTTTACGATCCGAAAGGTAAAGTTGATGATTCTTCAATTCGACAGCTATTCACAACATGACCATACTTGGCTTCTGTAACTCGTCTAACACCAAAGAATTTTGCAATCATCATATTTATTACCATATTACGCCCCTCAAAGGTTACTTGGCCAAGACATAGTAAGATTTTTACTATCCATCCCGATTATTTCCTTTGAGTGTTTCAATGGCTTTGCCTTCTAATATCATAAAAGTAGCATCACACACTACATTAATTTATGTACCTGATGGATCTGCTAAGCAATTATCACGCCAATAAGCAACTACCACACAGTACTAAGTGCTGCCGCCGGACAACAACGAAGCTTGTTGACATGTTTGAGCCTTTGCTCACGATTTTGACTTGGTAAAACTAGCATTTAAATTAAGCAGGTGGTTAAAACCGGCAGAACCGCGTTTTGAGACACGTGATGTGAATATTTAAAGGAGAGGAACTAAAAAACTAAGTTTAATTTTTTAGCGAATCCATCAATTCAGCAGGCGGTCCCGGGCCTTCCTAGTTGAGTGTGAGAGAGGGCTTTATAGCCCTAACTCCGCTAGGTTGGCTTAGTAATAGAACAAAAAGTCCTTATTTATTTAATTCAATGCCATGGTTTGAGACGATAGTCTTACCTTTTTCAAATGCTTGTTGACCCATTTCGTAAATGTCTTCTTTTGAATAGCATCTCGTTCATCTGAAAAAAAAAGTAAGACATTTAGAAACGCAATGTCTTTGACGAAATACGAGGAACGTAATACATTGTACAATGTATACATTCTCTGTTGTGTTAATAGTCATTAGAGGCAGGGGCCTCACGATAATCAAACAATTAGGGCGGAGCCCATTGCCAGGGGAAGGGGGCCACGTTATTACAATATAAAATTGACCGAGACACGAATTTTGTGAACCTACATGCCAAATTCCAGAATTGGAAAATTCCAGAAAATTATTGGAGCCGGTTTTGAGTAAAAAATGAAATGTTAGCTTTCCTTTTTAATTTTTTTTTGTGATAAAACCCCCAAAATTGAGCTAGCCCAGAATAAATTATGAGACATGATTTTCGTGAACCTACATGTCAAATTTCACAAAAAAAAACCACCGAGTAGTTTGCCCACAAATCGACGACAGACAGCCACCACATTTTGGTTCCTGGTACCTTAAAACGTGTAAATCCATAGAAATCACGAAATCCAAAAATTCTATCCAAAAGCTTCCCTTATTCTGCGTATTAATATAGAAAGCAAAAACCGGCCACGAATGATTCGGGCCATAAAACTATCTCGCATACAAATTACACGGCGATCATCTACAGCCATTGTTTATTTTATTGTGAGCTAACTGTTAAGCGTGAGTAGTGCATAGCATCTGTTGTAGGCGGACACATTGAAATGCCTGTTCTGCTGCGAATAAGTCAGTAGAACAAGGGCCGACCTTTGACTTCTTAGCGAGACCCGCCCCAGGCAATTGCTTCCTGAGACAGTGGCCAGTTCTTATGCAGCAGTTGTTGCTGTTGTTATAGTTTTTTTTTTGTTACCCCAACAGTCTAGGAGTTATAAAAACTTTACCAGCCAAAAAATACGTTCTTCTTAAATTTTTCATCCACAGTACAAATGCTAATGTGGAAAAAGAGGGATTTTTAATAGTTTTTACTTAAATACTATTTAGGGATTAACAGTTTTTTTATGAATATGCCACATGATTCAATTAGTTAACAAAGGGTTAGTTGGACTTACATTGCCTGTTGTGTTAGTAGTCATTAGAGACAGGGAGAGGCCTTATAGTCATTGAACAAAAAAAAAGGTGAAGTACAAGTATCTAAGCCTGATGATGGGAGTAGCACCCACTCCCGAAACGTCACCCCTTCCCCTGTCAACGGGCTCCGCCCGAATTGTTCGATGACATTGGAGCCCCTGCCCCTAATGACTACTAACCCAACAGGCAATGCGAGTCCAACTAACCACTTGGAAAATAAAGAACCTTTACGAAGAGTATGCACATTATTTAAAATTTAATATATATTTATAAAATAACCTAAAATAGGGAATTTCACTTTATCATTCCTTCCTCGACTTAAGTCCCCTTTCAATTCAAAACAACAAGCCAGAAAATGGATTCACCTTTACAAAGAACCGGTCCGAGTTTACTCGAACATGCTTTCCAATTTATAAATTAGTAGATATTGACATGCGTAATTTCATAGGAAATAATTCCCCTATGGGTTAAATTTCAGATCCCTCGAGGGGGAGGGGGGGGGGTTACCTCAATATATATTAAAAACCCCTTAAAACTAAATTGCATATTCTGCAACGAACAGACCAATACATTGTAACAGTAGTAAGTAGTAACAATATCACATGTCACGTAATGTATTGGAGAGTGAATTTTCCATAATTAATTTTCAAAAAATAATTTTTTGCACCGAAGCAAATATTTTTTTGGGAACGCAACCTGCCCGTTTTTGTTATCCTATTGAACACCTAAAACATACCTGAAGGTAGAAATCATCAATGGAAAGGTTCCGCAGAAAAATTGAGTTATTTTTATGTTTTTACCCCCAGAAGCAAACTATCAAGGGGCAAGTTAACAATAATAACGACTACAATATATGTGAATTTAAATGAAATCGTTGGAGCCGTTTTTGAGAAACAATTTTTTTGAGAATAAACCCCCCCCCCCAAATTGAGTTTGCCTAAAATAAAAATATTGTCCCGAGGTATGATTTTCGTGAACCTACATGCAAAATTTCATCAAAATCGACCGTGTAGCTTGCCCGGAAATCGACTCACAGACAGAGCGACAGACAGACATTTCGTAAAAACCACTTTTTTGGGTTCCTGGGACCTCAAAACGTGTAAATCCGTTGAAATCTCGGAATCGAAAATTTCGACCATCACATCCTTATACTACGTATAAATTGCAAAGCAATAACAATTTTTCAATGAAAACATCCCTTTAAGCATAATGCAGTTTCATAATATCGTCACTTAACTTAATGCCTGAAAATTGTTAGATAAAATCACCAACAAAGAAAACCTTAATCGTGGCAACTGCTTCGTACAACTAAGTCTGGGAAAATTTATAAGGTCTTTCGCATTGTTTTACTATATAGAGGTGACTACGACAAAATCTATTCAGTGCATTTTCACACTTCAATCGTCTTAGTGCAGAGTCAGCATCAGTAATTGGTAACTTGCTAACCACTTTATTTTTATCTAACAGAAAAAAAAAATTAAGAAAAGTACCGATTAGCCGAAGTAACAATATATCGTATACGTCGGCGCAGTAAGAGGGATAAGGAGCCAGTTGTTACAATTTTGTAGTACTTAAATTTATTTGTAAATCAATTACGTCACAAGCAATTACCGTAAATACTTAAAATTATAACAACCAAAATGAACAAAAAATATAAACAAATGTGGCACTAGAATAGAGTTCTGCCACTTTCTTTAAAACCGTGCCACGAACGTCTGACTACTACCACGTTGTTTACTCTTAAATATTTTCGACATAGCATGAATCTGCGTGATAACTCACTCCCGAGGCCCCCTCACGATTGTGCGCTAACTTGGATAGCACATCGAACTCGATAACACCAACACTGTGAAGACCCCTTCTATTTAACAAGTCAGAAAGGTTCCACAGAAATTTTTGTTGCTGTCATTTTTCATGATTTTTTTTCTCCAAGAACCAAACTATAAAGGGGCAAGCGATCTACTGCGTTTTGTTTATATTAATAAAGACTACAATATAAGTGAATTAAAAGAAAATCGGTGAAGCGGTTTTTGAGAAAATTGTCTCTAAGCCATTTTTGGCGATTTTGGAGAGTAGTCTCCCCCCCCCCCCCCCCAATTGAGTTAGCCCACCACAAAAACAATTGACCCGAGATATCGTTTTTGTGAACCTATATGCCTAATTTCATCAAAATCCACCGAGTAGTTTGCCCACAAATCGATCAACAGACAGACCGACAATTCGTAAAAAAAAAATTTTTCCCTTTTCGATAGAAGTTATAAGTGAACCATGTTCCACCTCATATACTACAGCCAAATTGGGAACAAACGGAAAAGTACGAGTAATGGTTTATCAGGAAAACATTCTGAAAAACTGCAACACCAGGAAGCCGTAGCATAACAAAAAATGGTCGAAATACGATTCGACTGAAAAAAGACAATGGAAACCATCCCAGATCAGGAAACCCATGTAAATTGACAAATGTAGGAATATATCCAGTATGTATGTAAAATTGCAAAACCGAGCAGTGTCAACTCCATACAAGGGGGGTGGGAGACCATGAAGACGAATTTGACAACTCATTGTATGCCAATGAATACCTTGGCTACCGTATAAGGTCATAGGTGACTCACTCGATATCAGATATAATACAATGGTAGACCTAAGCTGGCGGTTTTCTTTGACACCATAAAAGTAATAAGAGCTAACTAACTAAGCTTGTGTAGGTAAGTGCAGCCAACACAACGTAGGCAGTAGGAATCGAAATTATAACCGCTACCGTCATAAGCTCATTACAAAATTTCCATCAAATAGGTACTGTATCCCAAACCAAATTAACCGTTGTAGCCAGGTCTACTAACACAATATCCCATTCTGCAACGACTAAAGTAATTTTTGGTCTTACCAACATACCAAATTTTCTCTCTATACTGTAATACCTGTATCACTGTATTAAGAAGTTCACAAATTTCCCTTCCCTATCATAATTTAAAGGCCATGCGGACCTACTATGCCGTTTAGTATTAATTTAACCTGGGATTAAAAATGAAAAAAAATTAATTTTAACATGGAAATTGCTATTCAACATGGTTCTGTTTACATTTTTAACCGCCCGATTAAGTTAATATTAATTGGAATAATAGGCCCGCTGGCAAGCGCAAATTTTTACGCTATTCGCACCAAAATTACGATATGTATGCAGATTTTCCAAACTTTGCAAAATTTACTTCGTTTAATATAGACACATTAAAATTTAACTTAAAATAAGGCGAACCATTTTCTTACCGCACTGTAATATAAACTTAAATCAACAGCAAGACACATACACTGTTCCGGGTGACATCATAGAGAAGCGAACAACGATGCATAATCACAAATGGGAGAGTTGTAAAGATTTTCTGTTAAAATACTGATTGCATCCTTATTTAGAAAACGGCACCTCATTTTCAGTAGTACCAGTATAAATTGAAGAAGATAGTGTGACTGATCATAAAACGAATTTACATTACATTCCTCTAAATCTTCCAAATCCGAACAGTGCCATTACAAAAAAAAAAAAAAAAAAAAAAAAAGGATTATTGGTGAATGGCGTTGAAATTTAATACCGCAGTACGCAAATTTAACGCAGCTTTAGCGCAGCATGTGAAAAGATGATAAATCTCTACCGTTCCGAGCCATTAGCTATAGATAAATTATTATTATACTTGCTTGGACCGTTTTGAAGGCCGCTCGTTGGGGTTTGATAAAGTGTACAAGTTTTGGACAGCATGGCTAATAGTCATAACAAGTTTCTCAAAATTACAATGCCAACGCGATATTCGCAAAATAAACAGGTAGTTTCAGTATGTTTTATGTCGTAGTTTTTGTTTTACGCGTAGTCGGCGTAAGCTTTCTGATAGTCAAAATGGTCGATTCCGAGATTTCAGCGGATTTGAGTTCCCAGGAACCAAAAAGGAAAACCTGTAACTCGATTTGGGGACTCGTATCAGTACTTGGTAAGTCATGCTTTAGCCGGCCGCCATACCAAGTTGAATCCAGCGGACCAGAGCAGGTTCAAAGCTGCAGATAACTTGGTCATGTGCACAGTGCCGGTAGGGAAACATGGTAGGACTTGTCCTGTTAGTCACCTCCGAACTAATCGTGTGACTTCACTGTGTTTCCCAAGTGGTTCACAATCCACTATAATCAGGAGGTCCACTGTCCTATGGGCCGGGGCATAGGACAGTCAAGTCGGGGTCGCTCTATGGGCCCAAATATGAGGCCTAAGTCGTTATTAACCCGACGAACACTACTTACTGATACGTCATGCTTTAGCCTGTTTCATTGCGTAAATGATAAGCTTGTCTCAGCTTGTACATTATCACTTGTAGCTGGTGTAGGTAGACATCGAGAACGTATACCAGTTTGTCAATGGGCATAAATTCATACGGAAACAATACAAATAATTTCCGAAATCAATGGGGCCGTTGGCATTGTACAAGGGATCAATGGGCCACTATAAGTAGGCCTGGGTCATAAAAAGTCCTTATCCTCTAACTCGATTTTGGGGCCAAGCTACTCGATAGAATTTCAAGAAATTCGGTAGGTTCACAAAAATATTGCGCAGGGTTTCAGTTTTAAAATAAGTACTAATTTCACATATTATATTGTAGTATTTAATTATGTCAACAAAACCCACTATGTCACTGAAAAAATAAAAAATGCTCAATTGCAAAAAAACAAAAACTAAGGAACCATTCTATCGATGCTTTTAACAGACGACTTCAGTTAAACTAGATTTGGTTGACACGGTAACTTGGCACAAAATAGTGGCAACGAAGAGCCGCACACAGCTCAACCAATATAAAGAAACCGTTTATGTTGAGATTGTCTATTAACCATTAATGCCTGCCTAACCTACTCTATTCTGAAGATAACGCAAGTCTGTAAGACTTATGACTTGAAAGGCTTTTAAAAAGACCAGAACGCCTGTAGAAACATCATTACACTATTAATCAGCTTTTCACTACCGAACAGATCAGTCAAGCGCGGTGGTCCTATTCACATGTCGGCGATGCATAAGCAGTTACATCCATATGCAGGCAGACTATTAAACATGGTTGATGACGGCGCTATCACACTAAACAAATGTTACAATAAAAGCATTGATTAAACAAACCAGACACGGTGGTTACGCAGCTCACTCATTAGCATTCTAACACGTTGGTTAAAGATTGGTACAAGTGACAACTAAGCTCCCATCACATTCATAATGACCATTCAACACCATCGGCTCTTTGTGTGTATGCCGCACGTATATAAGCTATGTATACAAAGGTGCAGCAAATCAAATAAGGAATTCTGATTTTATCGATTGCCTATGATCCTCAATGCATTTTAATTTCTATTCCTAAAAAAATCCCAATAGTGATTAAAAACGAGCTATGGTATTCATTTTATACTTAAATTTACCATTGTATTTTGTATTGTATGTTGTACTTCCACACTAATTTAAACCATAAATAGAGTTGAGTTGAGCTATTTAAAAGCACTAAATTTTCTGTATTTATCAGACTTATTAATCCTTAAATGTTTGCAAAATTTGTTCCGGCTCAATTCCGGAATGCCATTCCAAACTAGGAGATAGTCTAAAAAGTAGAGTAAAAACAAGTTATTAATCTATAATCTGGATCAGATTCCCCGCGTTATTATAAGGGCTATAAGCTACCGCTTCGCTCCATTTTCAACACTTTTTCAACACAAGTCTTTGAAACAGGTTTCGTGTTGATGATAGGATCTATCTAAAGATTTATTTCCATAAATTAAAGATCCGTCGATTTTGAACCCCGGCAAAGTACAATGATGATAAAAGTATCAAATACCTAATAGACCTAAATTTTAAACATTTCTATGTTTTATATTATTTATGAAAAGTAAAAAATGTTTTTATTCAGATTAGTTTAGATCGAGTTGGTACTAATAAAAAAATTAAAGGATGTACAGTAAAGTGGAAAGGCCAGGGCGAAGAACTCGCTACACAGTGAAGAGCGGCCATATTTACTTTATCCAATTTTCGATATACGAGTATGCCATTAGCAATGGAGAACTTTATTCTTGTAAAATCGCATACTCTGCTACAGAGGAGGAATTCATGTGCGGCTGCCTAAAAGAAGGAACTAATCTGCAGAATAGCGAGAGTCAACGATTTTGGGTAATTGTGACATGTTTTCAGACAAAAAAAAAATGAACTCATGTAAAGTGCGAAATTACTTCTTCGAATAATAAATGATCTGCTTCTGGATAATAGCTGTGCAAAAATTATTCCCTCTTTACCTCACTGGAGCTCTCAGAACAGTTAAGTCATTATCTGCAACTGCATTTGCACTGCAATGCCATATAAGTATTGCTACGGTAACCTGGTATAATCTGCGTAGGCCATCCAGATGACAAGAGGACAAGTAGCAGCCTGATGAGGGATAATGAATAGATACCTACGACCTATCTCCCCGCAAAAGAAGTCACAACGCCTACGTGGGTAGGCCTTGATACCTACGCACATTGGAAAGTAGTAACCTACAGATATCTACTACTTAAGTGGGGGTTTTCGTAGGCGACTTTATTCAATGGCATACCACTGTTTTTGCCAGATGCGTGGTCCAAGGCTGCAATATAGCGCGCCAGGACGCATTTTCACTGCAGGGCATATTGCACTTCAACTGTAAGAGTGTCTACGATTATACATAAATCATACTAAATCCTTAGAATTCAATGTAATTGAGAAACCTTGGCGTTCTTTGTTGTCAGCTCTTCCACCTTTATAAGTTTCAGCGAAAACGTGTAACCCAAATGTTTTAGATTTAGATCTACCCAATGAAGACATAACGTCGAACAGATTGTTTTTCCTTTTTGTGCTTTTCATTCCATTTAAAAGATAAATGCTTTTCAATAGTTTGCTGTGGTCACAATCACACACACACGGTCACGCCAGAAAAATCATGCAAAAACCAACGTTTAGAACACAATGTTTAAAAGAACCATAAGGAAAGATGGGACTGGAAAATCAAATATGCGCAATAACGAAATACCCGTACAATGACGCAATGGCCACTGCATTCAGCATCAATGTCATTACCCTACAAAACACATACGTATCCCTTGCCCATGGGCTTGAATTAACTTAACTACATACGATACAGTATAATCTCGGGTGAGGGCGCAACGACTATGGTACTGATAAGCTGAACCAAATGTCAGGGTAATAATGAAGTACAAAAAAATATATTTAATTGTGACGATAGCTACGAAGGAACATTAATGAATTAATAATAATAATAATAATAATAATAATAATAATAATAATTAATCTGAAAGGTACAAATATTTGCTACAAAAATTCTTTAGAACGTTCCTTTGCTATCGTCCTTACCGTCAATCTAGCCCGGCCCCAGATCCGTTGCACCCGATGGTTACCTACTCCTAGGCAAAAGCCCATGAGAGTCCAGACCATTAAAACGATGGAAAGAAACTGTCATTTTGGAAGTCCTTATGCCAATTTCCATGGCAATTGTAATGTAAAGTACCTGGTAATGAATATTGGTCCCATCTTTCTTTTTAAGGTTCTTTAAACTTTTCATCAAGAGTGAACTACGTACCTGACGTGGCCTCGATAAAGTGCTCCCACAAACCTTTCGATTTGGTGAGTTTCTCCTCATAGATGGGCTGCTGGCTGTTTGCGGTGGAAGTGTCGTTCTCGTACGGATCGAACCCGAGCCGATCCTTGTAGTAAGACTGAGCAGACATACTAATCACACATCACCTTATCACTAGCAAATTTTAATATGGCACTTGGTTTTCTAATAAAGAAAACAACACACAACTGAAAGAAAATTGTAATTTAAAATGGCTGCCTGTTTGCCATGCCCTTTACCTCAGTCCATTAGTTTATTAACTTTAATTCATTTCCCTTTCTGGCAAACTTTCAATGCCATCTTCTCCTCCTCGAAAGAATTAATTACATGTGTCAAACGTATTTTCAAGCTTGAGGCACACTTCTTCAGAAAAATCAGAAAAAACGTTTATGCTATATGCCCTAAATTAACTAAACTGGATACGAACCAGGGATGAACACAACAACAACAGTACATTTTCATATTTTTCACCAACAGTTCACTTGACTGCAAGGAGGTAGAAACGAAACTGGAGTAAGCATCACTGAAAAAGGCGGATAGTTTGGAAAGTTAGGCACAGCTGCAAATAGCCATGCTGCCGTTCTGCCTCAACTGATCATAACATTTCAGTAAGACCCTGTTATCTTGCGCTAAACGTCACGCAACATTATCTGCTCAATCGATTAGCAGGTAAGGCTTTAAACCAAGCTATCTTCAGCGAAATTAAGGCTTTAATATGCATAATTATCATGCTGTAAGTCTTCAAAATTATTACTCTTCAGTCAAAATCACATGCGGTATTCTAAATCTTGATTAATTATACATACAATTTATATTAAAATTGGATACTATATTATAATAAAACTAATAACAGAGTAGTTTGAATGGGTACTAAAATAACTAAAAATAATTTGTCAGCCAAAAAATATTTACACTGAACGAGCCCAACTGCTAAGTTTAGTGGTAAGATAATGCCCCGGAAAGCCATAAATCGTGGGTTCAATTCCGCCCGTTTTTCCCCGCTTTCCTTTTTTTTGGATATAAAGCTAAAAGTCTTGAGAAGAAATTAATTTTGTAAAGATTGCAATTAATAAACATTTAAGTCGAATTATTAGGCGCCAAAACAAACAAAAAATACGTGACCAAAAGAAAAACCACAGATACGCTACAAGTTTGTGTTCAGGGCCTGAGTAAGAAATAAGAAAAAGAAAAAGATAGGCTATAGTTTATCCAAAAACCCCTCCCCCCCCCCTCCCTCTACATGGAGGGTCTGACTGATAAATATGGCGGCTGTAGCCAGGAGCGGATGAGGAATTCGAAAATAGGGATGCCTGGGCCCGGGGGTCTCACCCTGAGTACATTTTTTTTTAAAATTAAAGTCGCCAAATCATAATAAATCATCAAAATTAGCAACTTAGGATAGCCGGGTCTGTCAGTGTTTCATTCGTACATCCGTCACTCCAGACACCTAGTGACGTCACGTTTAAAATTACGTGACCCATTCTGGCTGATGATTCACTAATGTGCTTGGGATAGTCATGTCTTGTATGTAGTAGAATGTTACAATAGCTAGCCTGAATTAAGGACAGCAAAATAATTATTATTATGCAAGAAATTAAAGGCAGAAAATTTACCTCAAAATTGCAAAATCTACGGGACGCTTGTGCAAATATGGAACCAATAGCCGATCGGTTTAGCGCAAACCATTAAAAACATGGGAGCAGTCTCATGTTAACACTTGATTTACATCGACCTGTCAACACGAATTAACTGTGCATATATAAACCAATTAGCAGGTGCGTTAGCCTCAATAACTTGAGCTACAAATATTACATGTCGCTAATGCAATTAACTCAGCCTGGAATGTCCGGCACGGGGTTAGGTCCATACAAGGCTAAGATGGCTTCATCACAATTCAGATTACCATTAACTCACCACATAACCAAGCACTGAGGAAAATATTGCGAAGAAATGAATAAGAATCAACTACGTAAATGGCTTCCTCATTAAAGCGACTGCTGCAGGCCAGGATTTTAATTTGGAAGGGGCCAAGTTTATTTTATTCCCTTAAAAGTAGTTTTTAATTTTGAATAACTTTCAGAGTGTCATAAAATTATTCGTTAGCCCAAATGCAGTTCTTCGGGGGGTTTTTTATGCTCCATATGACCTGCCTAGAACATGTCTTATTCGTTTGTCGGTTGAAGCCTGGGACACCCTGTATAATGCTCATTCAGCATGATGTTAAAAATCCATTCCCCTTTTTATCATCATGATTAATACCAGGTGGAAAGGTCGACAATTTACCTCTAGAAATAACATTAAATACTATAGTTTACGCAAAATAGCTGACAAATATTAGACAAGCACATTGTTGCTGTGTTTTAAAAAGCCCACCTCATACCAGCATAGGAATTCAGATTGTGAAGAAGCCAGATTGTGAACTATCCCATTCGTATAATATTGAATGTTTTTTTTTTTTTAATTTTAAAAAATCCCCAATTCCTAAAGCCAAAAAAGTGAAAACCCCAAATTAATCCAGTAACTAAACAAAAACCAAAGGACTGAGGCAAATTTTTCATAAGCAATATTATTTACGTGTGAAAATCACAGTATCCAAAAGCACAACACTCACTATCAGCGGAACCAACTAATTCCGCGGACAGACAACAAACAACTGGAACATGAGAGGCTTTGCGGGGTCGTGTGGGACGACCCGTACACTCAGCAACCTAGCGTTTGGCGTCCTGTGGCTGGAGTAGGCTCCGCACCAGATAAGGGAAACGTCTTCGGGAAGCCTAGGGGACATTGGGAGGGGACCCGCAAAAGCGGTCCACTCACGCGTTATTTCCAGACCACGCAAAACTTGTCCCGTGCACTCGAACGTGAAATTTATCGATGCACGAGCGTGGGCGGCATGGGACTGTGCGCTTGCGCCAACTTTGGGTTATAACAGTCTTTTTTTATTATTTATTTATTGGCTACTCACGGATCTGAGAAAAATAATAATAGTAAATTAAATTATTTAATCTGCACAGATGGGTCGGAGCCCCCCTTATTAGAAGCATTATTTCAATTCAATTGCAGAAAACCTGGGTACAAAACAGGTACAGGCGGCTAGGCCTGTGTAGGTATACAGGATTTGTAGGTTGGCTCTTGGCGTACATGTACATTGTACGTAAGGCAGTGAAATCCATCCGACAACTGCATTGTCGGTTCCTTTCAGAAAATCGGCACAGCATGACAAAGACGATAGGGGACCGGAACTGATTTGAGGCCACCTATACAAGACTTCTTTTGGAGGGGGTAAAAGCTGCATAATTAAATTTATTTAAGAACTGAACTTTTTTCCTGGTTTCTTCTAAGGTGAATCGTGGATAACATCACAGGCAAATAGGTTTGTTCAAATTTAACCCGACAAGATTATATTTTTTTCAAAGAAAATTTCTCTAATTTGTCTAAATTACATGACAGGAGTCAACGATTCAGAAATGAGGGGGGGGGGGCGTAAATTATGGTTTGGACAGGCTCTTGAACTGTTAAATAAGGCGGTGTACCAGATAATTTGGTCAGTTTCTGATATCTGATGGATGTCGAACTCAAAATTTGACTACTTCCTCAGTCAGACCAACAGCGACCCAATTATCCCTATGTTTTGAGGCCTATTTATGGGAATTTTTGAAAACTCTCAGAAGTTTTTTGAAAACTCTCAGGGCAGCAACTTCGACACTATCCAGTTGTTCGTTGCAGGAAAAAAAAGCTGACTAATCAATCCAGGAGAACCAGACTCCTAATGATATATAAGGCGGGGATTCCACCGACCGGCTAGGGCTAAATACAAAAACGGTGACGTCGTAGCAGACATTCAAGACTTAGGTGGCGTTTCCACCGACCTCGCATTGTAGAATTGACGGAAATGTTTATTTTCCTCTATGCCATAGTTAAAATTGATCAATGATCATACAGTAAAATCACAAACAAACAAACTAAAATTAAAAAATGGCGTCATGGGATATGTTAAGTACAAACATTTTAATAGATTTCTATAAAAAGAAAAATTCTAATTTCCGTCAATGTCATTTGCATTCTGCAATTCGGGGTCGGTGGAAACCCCGCCTAAGTCATGAATGTCAGCTACCACGTCACCGTTTTTATATTTAGCCCTAGCCGGTCAGTGGAATCCCCGCCTAAAGAATAGCGAATGGTCTTCCTAACCAGCAATTTAATTATATTACGTATGAGGACAAACTATACAATAAAATTTAAATCGCGGAATGATATTCACCGTTATACTCATAACGCGAAAAGGTTACAAGTCTATTTTATGGCTCAAGGGAAGTAGTCTGCTTTCATCAACCGGCAGACGACACAGTATTTCATAATAATGCAAATTTAGGTAGCCGATATTAATGAATAAATTATCGATGCTGGACTATTAATCATCTAGTGTGAGGCTCAATGGTTGATCGTAAAACTCTCAAGCGATCGCAAGCTCTCAACTCTGTATAATGAGACCACTTGCGGGTCAGCTAATACCATTCACTGCCTCACGCTAAAAGGAAGATTTGAAAATAATTGGAACTAAATTTTCTCTTACAGTCACTAAGAACCCTGGCAACTGCTTTGAACAATTTCAACGCTATACCTGTATCTATCATTCTTATATGAACATTCCAATTCGTATTAGGTAGGTTTCATTAACGTAGTTAAACAAGGCCGTAGCCAGGATTTTTTTTTTTTTGGTGGGGGGGATTGAACCCCCATGACCCCTTGAAGATAAAGGGGTGGAGATAGCCGACGGTTTTCCATAGAGATTTTAGTTAAATTATCGTAAGTTACAATCCGATTAGAATAAAATTTTACAAGGAATGCAGAGAAAAATTACTTGCAGGTCAAATTCGAGTATGTACGTCGTATACTATTAGAAGAAATGTGCCTGTCCAACTGAGGGCCGGTCTGGAATAAAATAGTAATTATGTGGACAGCGAGGATTAGAAGAAATGTGACTGCACATTTTTATGTAGGCTACATGTTTGGGGGCTAGAAGAAAAGAAATATGCCTGTACATGGGAGGGGAGGATTAGAAGTAATAATGAAATTTCCCTACACCTCGGCCATAGCCGGAAGGGAAATTAATCAGCGTAGCTAAATAAAAGAACCGGTCCGAGTTTACTCGAACATGCTTTCCAATTTATCAAAATTAGTAGATAGAGAAAATGAGTAATTTCATAGTAAATAATTTTCCTATGGTTAAATTTCCCATATCTCGGGGGGGGGGGGGGGGGTGTTGTCCACCTGACGTCACTGGAGGTGAGGTAAATTCTAGATAGGTCGGACACATTACCACACAGCAATACTGGCAGGGCACGCAATGCATTTGAGCCTGAATTTTCTATAATTTTTTCAAAAAAAATTTTTTTTTACAAAAACAAATGCTTTTCTGGGAAAGCAACTTGTCCGGTTTCGTTACTCAATTTAACACCTAAAACATGCCTGAAGGTAGAAATCATCGATAGAAAGGATTCGCAGAAAAATTATTTTTCAGTCATTTTTCATTATAATTTAGTTATTTTTATTTTTTTACCCCAAGAAGCAACCTATCAAGGGGCAAGCGTCCCCCCGCATTTCGTTAATAACGACTACAATATATGTGAATTTAGAAGAAATCGTTGGAGCCGTTTATGAAAAATAATTTTTTTAGACGTTTTTTTGGAGTTTTTTGAGAATAAAACCCCCCCCCCAAATTAAGTTAACCCCAAATAAAAAAAAAAATGTTCCGAGGTATGATTTTTGTGAACCTACATGCCGAATTTCATCAAAATCGACCGAGTAGTTTGCCCGGAAATCGACGCACAGACAGACAGACAGACAGAACGACAGACATTTCGTAAAAACCACTTTTTTGGGTTCCTGGGACCTTAAACGTGTAAATCCGTTGAAATCTCGGAATCGAAAATTTCGACCGTCACAAAGCTTTCCTTATACTACGTATAAATTGGAAAGCAATAAATAAATAACCGTGTATTTCTCCGAAAACAATTTTTAACCAAATACAAAATACAGTTGAAGTGCCCCCTCATCCCAGCGGCGTGCGAGGGTAGCACTCACTACCTAACTATAGCCTAACTAATTCATTACTGTAATTTGTTGAGTTCGTCCCTGGTCCATAGTCTTATAATTGTCCTGTATGTTGCTGTTCTTGTGTTACTGTTAGTGTTGTCTAAAGGGGGATACTTGTATTTGTTCAAGTGTAGCTTGAAGTTAACATAGATTTTTTTTGGGTTACGGGGTAGGGCAAGGCGAAAGTGTCAAGCGGGGTCGGGGCTTTAGTTAAGTCTCTCAACAACTGATCGGCTAGGGCGGAAAGGGAGTTGTTTTTTTACAACACAGTGGTGCATTAAGAGGGATTTTTTTTAAATAACAGTGCGCGTTAATAAAATCTACCCCCGCAACGTGCAACATGCCACGAATCCACCATCGAGAATCGAACGACCATTGTCATAGCGACCCTCACTGTAGTCGAGATTCAAGCTCTTTAGCCGTTAGTGCTAGTATAGTGAAGGCGTGGTGCCATGGTTTAGTGGCTTAACTCAAGTAGGTGTCACTAGAAAGTAAAATAGGTTGGCAAATTCGAAACAAAAGGGTCACCCATCCGCAGTGAAGCTGAGCTGGCGAGACCGCCCTGTCCCATTCAACGGTGGATTACCTCACCGTGAAACTTGTCACACCTACCCATTTCCCAGCTAGTGCAGAGCCTACACTGCGCTTACCTCAGCCATCGTCTTCCCTAAAAAATTAGGTCGACAGACAATACTTGTGTTATAATTAACTAATTAGCTATTCGGTCGATCTCTATAATTGAATAATTTTTAGTTTGTCATTTCTTGAGGACAGCCTGCCATTTGCTCTAATTGTGGGTAATGAGGGGTTAATGCTAAATGATGGCTTCGGTCAAAACTCCGCAATTACTTGTGAGAACACTATCATCACCGTTTAATGATGAAGGTCGATAAAGTATCGTTTGTCCTCCTTCAAAGTTATACAACTCACGTAGGTTGCTGTATAATAAAGTCAGAAACAGCCTCAATAATGAGAGCAACAAATAGAAATTTTAAATTCTTTTGATAGATATTTCGTGTATTTTCATGTTGTTCTGCAAGAGCATTATGTCAAAAACTGTGCCCCCTCAAGCCGGAACGTGTGAGGGCGGCACATCAAAGACAAATGTCTGGGTCAAATTAAAAAGCAGTGTTGGCAAATATTGGCTCAACAGCTTTGAGCATCTCACAGGTTTATTTGATACGATAAGAGACATGGAAAAAGAGTAAAATTTGACAAATCAGAGTGTACAGATCTGACCTGAGTAACCTAACCCCTAATTAAGGAGCACAGAACCAAGTTCACTATACATAGAGTACGCGATCTGCTCGACAGCACAGCAAGCGTTTTCGAGGAGAAAATCTTGGCCCACCCAATTTGGAGCACCATACTGGTGTGTACAGAATAACTAATAATAAAATCAACGACCTACAACTACCAATCAACATCACAGAGCCAGAGGTACTCGTGAAATATCAAGTAAAAGAGGCAATAAAAAAAAAATGAAATGTGTTCTACGTGATATCACTTCGGCACAATCCAAGATACGACAGCGACGAAGTGACTAATAATACAGCAGCGGAATGACTTCATATTCAGGAACTCGTGTTATTGGGCTCATAGAACTGTTGAGTATGAGAATGGCCTACTAGAATAATGAAAGAAAGTAAGCAGACGCAACTTCAGGTATGAGTCATGGAGGGACGTCATCTACCAGTGATGTCATGTGCAACCAATGCAGCTGTCGTCAGACCTTGGTTTTATTGTTGTTTTAAATGTCTAATGTCTGACTACATCTGCATTAAAGCACGTTTTTGGCACACATCGTTCTTACGTCTAGCCTAAAGTAACAATTGACTATGAAAATGCGAAATACGGTCATTACAAACAAAATGTCCTGGAAATATTCCTTAAAGTGGAATGATGCGATACAGTCTAAATTAATCAGTATAGCTCCAATGTTATACTATACTGTACTATTAAGCCACCGCAAACATTGTCCAGCAATCATCTTAGGAATGAATAAAAAATGTTAATAAAACCCCATTTATATTCATTCTCATTATTTATATCATAATAATGTGTACAGTGTAACACACCTCAGCAGTTGATGTGTTCATATGCCAATAAAATTCATCCAACGACGCAAATTGTCCAGGAATCTTCATGAAGGCCAACACAATCACGTACTGAGCGTGCATTATCTTAGTTAAGTAATGGAAATTAGTGCACTCTGCATATTGTGGGTCATTCATTACCAACAAATATTGCCTAACGAATTGTAGTTACAATTTGCATACAGCGATAGATGCCTGGGTGGTTTTCAGACTTTCTGCCTTATTTCTCATCTTTCCAGCCCAGTGCAAACAACAAGGACAACGCCTAAAACCTGTACAGGACATGACTAGAACTTAAAAGTATCTGTAAGAATAATTCGTTGGGAAATTTTTCAATAAGGAAAACTATTCAAATAACGGGTCCGAGTTTACTCGAACATGCTTTCCAATTTATCAAAATTAGCAGATAGAGAAAATGAGTAATTTCATGGTAAATATAATTTTCCTATGGTTAAATTTCCGATATCTCGGGGGGGGGGGGGGGGGGGGGGTTGTCCACCTGACGTCACTGGAGGTGAGGTAAATTCTAGATAAGTCAGACCAACACATTAACACACAGCAATACTGGCAGGGCACGCAATGCATTTGAGCGTGAATTTTCTATCATTTTTTCAAAAAAACATTTTTTTTTTACAAAACCAAATACTTTTCTGGGAAAGCAACCTGTCCGGTTTCGTCACTCAATTTAACACCTAAAACATACCTGAAGTTAGAAATCATCGATAGAAAGGTTTCGCAGAAAAATTATTTTTTTATTTTTTAGTCATTTTTCATTAAAATTTAGTTATTTTAATTTTTTACCCCCAGAAGCAACCTATCAAGAATCAAGCGACCCCCCGCATTTCGTTAACATATATAACATAACAATATATGTGAATTTGAAAGAAATCGTTGGAGCCGTTTTTGAGAAATAATTTTTAGACGTTTTTTTGGAGTTTTTTGAGAATAAAACCCCCCAAATTAAGTTAGCCCCAAATAAAAAAAATATTCCGAGGTATGATTTTTGGGAACCTACATGCCGAATTTCATCAAAATCGACCGAGTAGTTTGCCCGGAAATCGACGCACAGACAGACAGACATTTCGTAAAAAACACTTTTTTGGGTTCCTGGGACCTTAAAACGTGTAAATCCGTTGAAATCTCGGAATCGAAAATTTCGACCGTCACAAAGCTTTCCTTATACTACGTTTAAATTAGAAAGCAATAAACCAACTTATCTACCGTTCAACATTAAAGAAAGCCTAATGAACTTTAATTTACCGTACACTGAATTAGGTTGAGTGCAATTATTGGTGGTATGACAGCTGATAGCCAACTCGTCGCCTTACCTTGGTAAGCCTATTGAATAGTAATTTATCGATAGAGTACTTCTGGTCCAATAGTTCATGGCTACACCTACAGTATAGATATTCTCTATACCATACGCTATGCAATTAAATATTGGTTAACCTTCAGGATATTGTGATGGGCAAATTGGTTCAGTACTTTGTTGTAATCGCCTACTACATATTCAGTTCCAAATAAGTAAAAGTACTTCAAGCCACTACCTCCAAAGTCAACTCCACATAATAGGTATCGCTGATTTATCCGAATGCTCCCTCTGCTTCGAAGGGGAGGGAAACGCCGATCATCTATTCAGCTACAATGGCATAAAGGTAGAAAACCGAACTACGACACAGGAGGGGCCCAGCTCTACTATGCGGCACAGCATCAAATGGCTGGCTGATGAAGGAGAAGACTTCACATTTTTACAAGTAGGTAGTTGATATGGGAGAAAACTGTATAGTCGAAGACAATTTTTATACTGATGAGGTTCTTGGATACTGGATTTCCAACTGAACTAGAAACAAGAATGATTCTATCTGGGTGGCATAAAAAAGTTACAGCCTGGCGTAAACCTAGAAACATGACAGAGCAACAAGTATATGGTAGGTCTAACATGCATTCCCGGCCATAAGAGACAACTCATGAAACATACACAAACTCCAGCAATTAAATATATATAGACGGATATGGTAGACAAACATAAACTAACATACTATAAATTGCACAAACCATGTGGAGGTGGAGTAATAACCATAATGAGCCAATATGAATAAGCATACATAGGACAATATTAACAAACCAAATTCTGACTAAAGAGGATATGCTAAAAATTAATGAAATAAAGTTCAAAATATGTACATAGCCTACTACAGACACATAAAATGACAGCACGTCCGTCCCAGTAACGTTGTTGACATTTAAAACGGTTTGTATCGTTACCATGACAAATCTCAGCTAAGTTTTCTGTGGTGAAATGGGTTTGTGAAGCTACTTGTGGGCTTACCTGGGTAACTAAGGAAACATAATATGCAATGCGGTTTTCACACTACGAAGTTTTAAATTTTTTTTTTTTAATTCCTTTTTTTTTTTAATTCCGTTTTGGGCGTAGGTGGCACAAACGACTCTACACGTCGGGTTCTACTATCGTTTGCGGGTACAATAGGTCTGTTCCCGGAGGATTGGTAAAAAACACCCAGCACTTTATACACGTAAAGTGAACTAAGAGGTAAAACATTAATTTCACGAAAGAGGAAAAGATGGCTCGGTACGACGCTTATTTAAAATTATGCGAATGAATAGAAGGGCATAACTTGTAACTTGTATTAAATTCAAATGTGAGTGACATTGAACACTTATAGTAAAGCACATTTCCAGACCCCACGCAGAAAATGAGAAAAAGACCGCACAAGAAGTACTTGAAGAAGCTGTGATTACAATGACCATCTTCACATCCCGGTCATTAAGGACATAAGAGAGTTGTAAAACGCAGTCAATTATCTATGGAGATGCTCACTTCAACTAATGAAGGAGATAGGCCGCTACTATACTAGTTAAGTGCTGCTTGAAATTCTATGGGCGACCGGCCTACTGGAATACGTAAATTTTCAGTAATGCAATCTTCTGATTTCCCACCAAGGACACTTCGGTAATAATCAAGTAATCGGATTGTGGAATAGATACCTCTCGCAATTGCAATTCTAAATTTGATGCGTTAGTAGGTAGGTGAAATGGGCGTCATTTGGGGTCCCAGGGGTGAGGGGGCCAATCGCGCCCCCTCCTGCGGTTGGAAAAAATACGACATTGACCCTGACTAACGAGGAAATCGTTACAAACTTGTTTTAAAATGTGCCTAATTGTCATATTGCCCCCCCCCCCCTGAAAAATATAGAATTGGTCTAAAGATAATAAGTGAAATTCTGAAATAAAATGAAAAAATGATGTCAGCAAATTTGTTCATGTACTTTCAGCAGGTATAGCAGGAGGTATCAAGTTAACTTGGTACCGATTACAAGCCCGAACGAATCTTGTCGAAGAGCATGATAATATAGAGCATGGGTTCTCAAAGTGTGGGTCGCGAAAAATTTCCAAGTGGGTCGCCAGTTATACACTAGATAGAATTGAATTGAATGACAAGTTTTTTTTCAATTTAAGTCATATATTTTTTAAAGATTAACGGGAACGAAAGATATTTAATAGAAATTGGCGGGAACCAACGATATTAAATAGAATAGATCGCTAGACCAATGAGAGAATGCATTGGCCTATTACAATTTCAAAAATTTTCCTCCGGGGGAGACCTTTTTAGAGTCGTTAAAAGAATGCGTGGAAAATCGTTTTCTTTGGCCTATCCTTTGAAAAATAAGCCACGGGGGAGAGGGGGGGGGGTATGGACTGTAAGGCTATTTTTTAGGAAGGAAATCGAAGTAAAAATTGCAATGTAGAATTTAGTGGGTCGCGATGCAATTTTATATCATTTAGGGGTCCGCGACGAAAAAAGTTTGAGAACCTCTGATATAGAGGATCGAGTCAACTCTGGTCAGGGCAGGGTTGTGGTAACATGATGCCCCATCGGGGGTTCGAATCTCGACAAGTCCTGATTTTTCTAAATTCACTATTTTCGGTTTGGTAATTACATATAAATTACGGGCTACTGTAAGCAACACATTAAAATGAAGTTTGCGTATTGTGATACATTAAAAATAGTGTGCGCATGAATACGGCCAGGAGGTATCGTACCTGTAGTTTCAGGTTCGTAAAACGCGTAACTGAAGTTAAATATTATTGGGGGGGGGGGGGGGATCTTCAAGTCAGTGCTAAATTCTACTGTTATTGCCCACCGAATAATCCAATGAGTTGTGATAGGGAAATTGTAACAGTAGAAATTATTGACAATGATATAACAAGGATGGCCGGACCCGCCCTGTAGCAGACACAATTGGATGCTTTAATGGGCATTCTATAGATACGAAGCCTACCTGAAAGTCAGTAGCCCAGAGTCGCCAACATTGTTACGCGGCAGACAACAGACATAAGCTGTTCCATCACGTACATTACGAGAAATTAGCTTCTTGTGGTATCGGAAGCAAAACCCGCAGCTATGACCATCGACCACACCTGCTCCTGCCATTGGAGTCCATTACGAAGCCATACGTTTAGCCAGCTACGATAAATGCCTCGACCGCGGGCATCAATCATTTTGAGTAGCATACATTTATTAATTTATCATGAAAGCACCGCGCTCGTCTTCCAACCAGTAATAATTGATTTCAATAACTACTATCAAGGTAAACATGTTGAAGAGGGCAATTGCAATTAGCTACATGCGCGCCACATACTCGTAGATAAAAACGAGAAGTGACTTCACTCACTAACGCGGCTTCACATCAACAATCATCGACACAATGCGGCTTTTACATATTATAAATACATATTCGATCGACACCAGCTAATTTCAATGTGAAACATCAATCTCTGCAGTGAATGAATTTGAAAATTAAAGCGATAACCTGGGTGAAGGGGTCAAAGATATCCTGTCAAAAAGATTGCCAAGTGCAGCAGTGCCGAGCACAGACCATGACAATGCTGTTGGGTCGTAGAAGGAGTCGCAACCTTATCAATTTTGTCACATTAAATTCATCGTAAATTAACTATAGTTCAATAAGGGAGAAATCCGATTATATAATTTGGCGATTGTCAGAATTTTAGTTGACAAAGGATGAGTGGCAGGAAGTAAATGAATTATGACAGATACGGTACATGTGGAGTGTGCACTCACTGATTCAATGATCTAGTCGAGCTAAGGTGAGAATGGAGCAATGGCAGACCCAACGGAAGGGTTTGATTTGACCGGACCTTAATAAAAGAGTAGCAGGGCCGCAGCTTAGTCATCGATGTCTTCATTGCTATTTGCAGAAGCGACGCAACAACAGACCTACGGTCACGGTAGCTCGCCTTGTCCTAACTCGTCACCAACTCTTCTTTACCATTTAAGTGGCACATCGCAACAGTAGCTGAAGAGTCATTGGCTGTAGCCCACAGACTAGTGTGCATTCTCATGGAAGGAATGAAGGTGCACTACGGCAGCAGCAGATCTGCCCAGATGCATTGCAGCAAATGGGTTGGTGCGCAAAGGCAGATTCTAGTACAGCAGATTTTCCTCCCCTCAGCACTACCTCCCAGCAGATCTGTTGCATTAGAAATCTGTCTTTCTTCACCAGGTCTTAGAGTCCTCAAAACAACAGCAACAGAGTTCTTAGGGTCGCTCCAGCGCTTCATGACAAATAAATGCATAAAAGGTAATACAAATTATTCAGTGCTTTGGGATTTGGATGAAGATAATGGGGGGGGGGGGGGCTTTTCTTTTTCCACGTTTCGTTAATTATTCCACCGAACTGACTCCTCTACTGAGACTTTCCTATTGATGTCAATGGGACAAATTTTTGCCACAGTCGTCCGCCAGGTTCTGCTCATCTGTTTGATATGAACGATAAGTGAAGCATTGAGTTTAACTATCTAATTCTAATCGCCAATTGCTTAACAGGCTTCAAGACAAGATCGGTTAACACACTATATACCTATTTTCACTTTAAAAAAAAAAAAAAACACTAAACTTGCAACTGTGATATGAATACGAATTACTTAAAAAGTGAGTCAAAATACCATTCCACATTTTGACCGCTCTATGTTTAACATGTTAAACTACCCGACGTTTATCTCGAACACCTCAAATATCGTCTGCTACTTTCCCACCAAATTTATGCCGATTCAATTGAATTCATTACTGCACTAATTCCTCGGTAAAGTGCTCGAGAATGGGTGAATACCAAAGCCAAGTACTGTATGAGCTAAACCTTTATGGTCCAAAGATTTTTTATGGACGTAGGCCTACATTTATGGTGTGACCCATTGAACCTAGCTCTGCCAACAACCCCATCAGTTTTCGGACATTTATTGGTATTTCTAGCCATTGGTTCACTCCTCAATGTCAACCCACACCGACTACAAGTGACAATGGGCAAGCTCCAACATGGTTGCCATTGAAACTGTAACAGGCGTTAGCTCGGTTTAACCAAGACATGGGAACGAGTCAAAAGGTAAGGTAAAAAAGGTAATGTAAAAAATAATCTGAATCGCCTATGGTCCTACGGATAAGCTGACTTTGAAAAGAAGTAGGTTCCCTAAAAAAAAACACGAGAAATAACGAATGCTGTTTCCTCGCGGAAATTAAAAAACTTGAACTGCACTCATAACGAAAGAAATAGAGAAAGAAGCGAACCATAGTATACCGACCACAAATGATTTCTTACGTAAGCTTATTAGGAACCTATTAGACCTAACGTACTAAGTCTTCCATTCCAATACAATATGTACGATTATGTATGTACAGTAACTTCCGCATCTCGCAGTTGTGTGCTCAGTGGCTTAGATAAAAACTAATGAGAGTTGATAGAATACCTGCATTGTGCGCCAATATAACAATTCATCTGGAATGCTCTTGTATTTAGCTACTTTCGCCTTGTACTGGGCAGATATCGAAAATTGTGCATACATGAAGTAACACTATTAAAAATTTACTTTATATTGGGTTCACATCCACAGAAAAGGAAAAGAAGAAGAGAAAATAACTTAATACATAAAACTTGTTTGAATAGATACCACTCGACTTATCTGAAAATCTTAGCCGTAATGACTTTGAAAAACGTCACGAAAAAATGCTGCTTCAGATGTCTATTACATAAAAAATTGTTTGTGCAGTCACTACTTAGTATATATATGCGTATGACGTTTAAGCAAGAGCAAAGTGTTAGGAAATTGAATACATCAGACACTTTCCCCCATATGCAAGTACGTACGACGATAGATTGAAGATGTTTGTATAGCAATCATTTAAACAAACAAATTGCGGCATTATAAAATGGCTTAGTCAACATCTTTCTTTAGGTCTGAGCATAGAGAAGTTGCGCCGAAAAACGCAACACATTTGGTAAAAACACACGTATTTGGGGTCCTGGGAAGTGTAAATCCTGAAATTACGGATTTCCTTACACGAGTACTAACGTATAAACAGGACAGCAGTAAGCAAGATAATCAAAGATTAAATGAACCTGCAGAATACTCAACACTATTTTCTAAAAGATATTAAGAATGTACTGAATAATGCAACAAATTCAAATAAACACGCAAGAGGCTGTTTTCTTATGCCTGAATTATAAAGAAAACAAAACAAGCTGCGTTTCTAGTCTTCTGGGTTACTTCAAAGACATCGTATTGCTACGCTAGTTGTACAATATAATATTGCTTTACCGCCGCTCAATAGAACATAAAAATTTATGGCGATCAGGAATTGAAATTTTACACTTAACATGTGGACATTGTTACATAATCGCAAACCTGCAGGCAATGTGATCCCGCCTATTCAAAGACCACTTTTTCTCTTTTGGACCATTGTCGCTCGTTTTGATGGATTACATTGACCGTGAATAGCCACCTTAAAGCCGTCCATTCACTATCCAGTGAGGAATCCAACTAACCAGCCTTCATCACCCCTATAATGCGCTCATTCACCCGGATCGTGAATAGGAACGGCTCCACTAAGTTATATAAACACATCTAGAGCCGTTTCACATGAAATGAAATTCGATCAAAGCATTGAAACGCACTAACGGGACGGGACCCCAAAAATGGTCAACCGACGACTTGTATTTACTTGACTTCGACCGATCCACCGACTTGCAACAGACTGCACTGCACTGACAAAACACCTAATACGGAAAATGTCTTGGACACCACTTTCCACTTAAAGCAACAATTACCAGGAAACTTCACGACAACAATTAAATCGCAAAACGAGCCAAATAAACCAAGGCAAACTGGTAGCCATACATGGTTATTTAGGCAGTCGATAGACAGGCCTGTCGTAAATTGCAATGAAGCGATGGTCAATTGTACGCATTATATTCTATACCTATAATGTTTGTTCTCCCATTGGCTGTATTTTGAGGATACTAAGGGTACGATGCGAGCTGGTATCGGTACCAATCATAAGCACAAGCAGCCTACTAACATATGCATACACAACATACAACTGGACAACACTAGATCGTTACCTCGGTCGAAATGTGGTTTTCATTAACATCGAACACAGTAGGTACGGAAACAGATAACTACTACAAATATTGGAATATATGTCAGTTTTGTGGCGCATTTTGTATTTACAGGTGTGTCGAACGGGCCATGATGCATGGCCCAGAGCGGCAGATTTTAAACCAAGCAAAAAGCTGAGTTTTCACTCCACACATGCTTGAACTAAATGATTAAGATCTTTCATTCTGAGAAGTTTTGCATTAAACTTAGCCAAACTTTGGGGGCTCACCTGATACCACCTCTACCCCGCTCCCACTGGTAGTTAAGAGGGCGGCAAATCAGGCCCGGCCCATAGGCGGCAAATTGATATATCCGCCTCTATATGAGTTGTTATTGTGTTGACAATATGTCCCTCGATACACCGGTGCTTGGGCTAATTCCTTATCTGTGGACACGCTTTAGCGGGTAAGCTGACTCCAATACCATACAAAAGTAGCGAACTTTGTTTGTTTAACGTCATTCAAAACCCATTAAATCCATATGTGATTCCGATAAGACTGGCAAAACAAATTATAACACCAACAGTATTATTGCTTTCCAATTTATACGTAGTATAAAGAAAGCTTTGTTTGTTTTGTCTGTCTGTCGCTAACGGTGCACATAAAACTAGCCAAATCAATAATTATGGTAGTGCGTACATGAGTCTTAGGAATTTTCTGGGGAAAGGGGAAGTAGCTTAGGTTACTTACTATAAGACCCCCCCCCCCCCCCGCTCATTATTGCAAGCAAATATTATTTTATACAGAATTTTATTTATGTGATATATTGTATTAGGTCTATTATTCACCCCGGTCACATACACATTAGATAGGATTTTTAAAATCGGCCTAAATGAGACACCAATCTACATTCGGTACCTACTGTAAATCTCATAACATGCGAAATTTAAAATAGGTTAACGGTACACATTAATGACAAAATGTTAAATAATCCAAATTAAACTAATATTTACATATAAATTAGCCCACTTTTTAACAACGATCTGGTATTATCGTAAGATAGGCATGGCCAGTTATATGCCATGCCATGATAATTTTTAATATTGTTAGCCTTATCAATTTTTATTGAAGCTGCTCGGCAGTTCGAGTACCATAAAATGCCTTGGTTATTCTCCTGGATGAATTAGGTATGAGGCATTTCACCATTTCTTCCCCAGACATTTTCATTACGGCAGGGGCTAATAATAAACAGGCAAGCTACAGGTGGAACACGAAACTGTCTAACCTAACTTGGTTGCAAATATTAGCCTACAGTATTGACTCTTGACAGAAAATACTCAAATAGCTAGAAATGGGTACCAGTAAATCTGATAGTCACACACAGACGATTCCATTCGAACTAAAAAGCGACTAATTTGGAGTTGACGTGACTTTACTGGACAGTCATATGTCAATCTGAGGCAACTTTCCCAATGGCGAAGGAGGCTACAACAAGAAACTAGATGTCAGTTATATACTCAGCCTCTGGTAAAATTTGACTCCACGATAAAATTAATTCACAAAACCAATAAAGGATAAACAGGCAGCCAATAAATTGGCGAATAAAAAGATAAACGAAATACCACTATGTCCATTTCACATTGCAACCTACAAACCGGCTTCACGACCAGAACACTAAACGTAGTTATAAATAAAAAGAAGGAAAGAATGTTGTAGGCACAGATGGCAGCATATGCTGGAGGTTAGATTAGATTGCCTAAAGGGTACGGCAAATGCTCGTTAGGTGGCGCCATTCAGGATGTTTCCTTCGAAAAAGACTAACGATATTCTATGTAACCGAATTGGACATTGGATCTTCTTATAAGATTTGAGCTGTCAGTGGTGTACAAAATGAGGTTTTAAAGCGAACGGGACCCGTTCTGATCAGCTGACTGGACTGGCGGAAGTCCCCACATTAGCACATGGTCCCGGCCAAGTTCAAGTTCAATCAAAAGCCGGGCCGGTACCTTTGTGGGTCCACTTATGGCGCTGCTCCAAACAAGCACGATTTAAACCCATAGCCATTGTACTCACGTTAAAAATCCTTACTATAATAATTATCGTGCTAATTTTTACAAGTATAGTATACAATATTAAAACTAATGGATTCGCAAAGATAAAAGGAAAAGTAAGTGAAAAATTTGGGAAAGTGGCTGATGTGGCACTGATCAAAGAAAAATATCCTGCAGCACATGGAATAGAATCGGTGCGAGTGAACGCGTACATGCTTATCTATTTCATTTATCAATTAGTACATCGACATCGTTGGCCAGTTGGTGACGTGCTTGCACTTGTGCGAGTGCTATCCAATTTATCGATTAGTAGAGAGAGAAAATGATTAATTTCATCGTAAATAATTTTCCTATGGTTAAATTTCAGATATCACGGGAGGGGGGGGGGGGGGGTCGTCCACCTGACGTCACAGAAGGTGACGTAAATTCTACATAGGTCAGACCAACATATTCCCACACAGCAATAATGGCAGGGCACGCAATGCATTTAAGCGTGAATTTGCTCTCATTTTATTAAAAAAAAAAAAAAAAAATGCACAAAACCCAACAGTTTTTTGGATAATCAAACTGTCCGGTTTCGTTACTCAATTTAACACCTAAAACATGTCTAAAGTTAGAAATCATCAATGGAAAGGTTTCGCAGAAAAATTATTTTTTAGTCATTTTTCATTAAAATTTAGTTATTTTTATTTTTTTACCCCCCGAAGCAAACTATCAAGGGGCAAGCGACCCCCGCATTTTATAAACATTAATAACGACTACAATATATGTGAATTTAAAAGAAACCGTTGGAGCCGTTTTTGAGAATTTTTAGACGTTTTTTGGGAGTTTTTTGAGAATAAAACCCCCCCAAATTGAGTTAGCCCAAAATATGTCCCGAGGCATGATTTTTATAAACCTACATGCCAAATTTCATCGAAATCCATCGATTAGTTTGCCCGGAAATTAATGAACAGACAGACAGAGCGACAGACAGACAGACATTTCGTAAAAACCATTTTTTTGGGTTCCTGGGTCCTCAAAACGTGTAAATCCGTTGAATTCTCGGAATCATAAATTTCGACCGTCACAAAGCTTTCCTATACTACGTATAAATTGGAAAGCAAAAAAAAAATACATTGTACCATTAAAGTTATATGGTAAATAATAATTGACCCGAGGTTAAATATCTACCGTCTATAGATTTTCCCTACTCTAAAGCAATGGATTGATCGATGGGACAATTGCATAGAATAGGATGGTCTGACAAATACTACACAATAATAATGGTACGGTATGTAAAACATTGAGGCTCGAATTATCCATAACATCTTTGAATAATATTTTTTTCATGAAAAACCCAGTTCTGTTTTGTTATCCTATTTAGCACCTACCACATTCCTGAAAGCATCGATAGAATGATTCCTCAGAAAAATTATTATTTTTTTTTAGTCATTTTTCATGAAAATTAACTTTTTTTTATCTGTTTGTGCCCTGAAACAAACTATCAAGGGGAATGTGACCTAGTGGGTTTTGTTTACATTACTACGTACTACAACATAATGTGCATTTAAAAGAAATCTTTGGAGCCATTTTTGAAACAATACTTATTAGCCGTTTTTGTAGTATATCCTATACTACAAGATTTCGCCTACCTTACAAAACTCCCGATTGAACTGAGAGCGGCGAGAAATGCTTCTAACTTCCCTAAAATGCTTAGAAACCATCTCTTAGAGAAAGCTTTCTACACTGTCACTGAGGCACTAGCACAATGACAATGACAGAAGTACCTGATTTTGACGACACTCTGACGATTTTATCTGATACTTTCCATGTATTGTATAATTTAAAGGAAATATATATTGTATTGTATAGTATAAAACCCAAAAAAATGAAGTTATCCAAATAATTTAAAACCATGCCCATGGACAATATTTTTGTAATCCCACATGCCGAATTGTATAATATTCCATTGAGTAGTTTGGGCCCAAATCCCTAAAACGGACCGACAGACAGACACTTCGTAAAAACGACTTTTTGGTTCCTGGGACCTCAAAACATGTAAATCCGATGGAATCTCGAGATCGATCATTTCGACCATCACAAAGCTTTCCTTATACATAAATAGGAAAACAATAACTAACTAATCAAAGTATAGAATACAGAATCAATAGAAAATGAAGAACCGGTTAAATTGCGGACAAGAAAGCAAAGGACGAGAAGCAATGTGAACGCTATAGAGTACTGTTTAAAAAAAGCCGCGACCACTTCATCCTGCCAAGGAACAATCGGAAAACAATGTGCATATAGTAAGTACAGGTAGAAGAGCAGGTTGCATACGTGTGAACGTTCTGGTAGACTGGCTCTCCTACACCACACCACCAGAATCACCTGTGACACTTGACGAGCAATCAGGCTCAATCTCATACCTACTCGCTACTATATTAACAATCATCTTCAAATGATATGCCACTTTGAGATAGGTATGTATTGTATATGTATACTGTCTCTCGCTTCAACGCCTTGAACTCAAACCTCCCATCATGATTAAATTGCACAACTTATAAGATATTTGACTCGTATCTGTACTTGGTTAAGTCATGCTTTCGCCTGTTTCATTGCGTGAATGTTAACCTTGTCTCAGCTTGTCCATTATCGCTTGTAGCCGGTGTAGGTTGACATCGAGAACGTATACCAGTTTGCCAATTCATACGGAAACAATACAAAGAGCATGTTCGAGTTTACTCGAACATGCTTTCCAATTTATAAATTAGTAGATATTGACATGCGTAATTTCATATGAAATAATTTCCCTATAATTAAATTTCAGATAGATCCCTCGAAGGGGGGGGGGGGGTTCACCTCAATATATATTAAAAACACCTTAAAACTCAATTGCATATTCTGGAACGAACAGACCAATACATTGTAACAGTAGTAACAATGGCATATGTCACGTAATGTATTGGAGCGTGAATTTTCCATATTTTCTCCAAAAAAAAATTTTGAACGGAAGCAAATATTTTTTTGGGAATGCAACCTGCCCGTTTTGTTATCCTATTGAACACCTATAACATACCTGAAGGTAGAAATCATCGACAGAAAGGTTCCGCAGAAAAATTATTTTTTATGAAAAATTATTTTTATTTTTTTACCGCCAGAAGCAAACTATCAAGGGGCAAGCGACCCCCCGCATTTTGTTAACATTAATAACGACTACAATATATGTGAATTTAAAAGAAATCGTTGGAGCCGTTTTTGAGAAATATTTTATTTAGACGTTTTTTTGGAGTTTTTGAAAATACCCCCCCCCCCCCCAATTGAGTTAGCCCCAAATAAAAAAATGGTCCCGAGGTATGATTTTTGTGAACCTACATGACAAATTTCATCAAAATCAACCGAGTAGTTTGCCCGGAAATCGACGCACAGACAGACACACAGACATAACAGACATACAGACAGACAGAGCGACAGACATTTCGTAAAAACCACTTTTTTAGATTCCTGGGAGCCCAAAACGTGTGCATCTGTTGAAATCTCGGAATCGAAAATTTCGACCATCACAAAGCTTTCCTTATACTACGTATAAATTGGAAAGCAATAATGTCCGAAATCCACGAGGTCGTTGACATTGGACAAGGGCCACTATAAGTAGGCCTGGGTCCTAAAAAAAAAAACATCTAATAGCCATAAGACGTTTAATATGATTTATTGTACTAGTAGAATACAATGCCCCCGCACACAACTTTTTGTGATTTTCTTTATAAAAACATATTGAACCATGTAGATAAGGCCCGCAGTTGACTATGCTTAGGCTTAGGCACAAATGAGTACATAAGTAAGTAATATAAGTAAACTTATGGACGGTTTCCATGTTGCAGCATGTAATTCAAGCCAGGGTGTCACTTAAGTGCCCATTGGTCCTTCAATTCAGTCAGCCCACAGGGGAGAAATCAAGGAAATCTTCCTTATAATACAACATATGCAGGACGCCCTCCCCCTGCTGAAAGTGCACCAAAGACAAGCCAAAGTACTCTCTAGAAATGAAAACACAAACGTCTGTTGAAATAGGTTAGCTATCCTACAACATTACTCTCACTATTTAGCTCCTTAACGATACTATGGTGTTTCTAAGTCATCATTGAAGAGCGCTCTTTCAAAGAGAGAATTTTGTAGACACCGAGAATAGGGTAACCCCGACAAGTTTTGAATAAAATGAAGCCTTGAGCATTTCATAACCACTAAAAAGAAGAATGGTGAACTAACAGGCTTAAGGGCCATCAAGGCAGTTCCTACAAATAAGAAGCCATACAAAAAATCAACACAGATTGGATTCATGTAGGAGTAAAAAGCTACTCACTAAACACAGTCAGTTGAAGTGGCATCACCAGTTCAAGGCGGAATAACAATAATATTAGCAACTCTGGCTTAACTATCCTATCAAACAAGCACAACTGTATTTCGGGAACACAATCATGCTTTTTATCAGCAGCCGTGCAACTGTACTAATTAATAATTGGTCTTAGCTCACAAGTAAAATTGACGAAGACACTTTACAACAAGTTAACTTTAGGTAGATTCCAAACCAAGCGAACATGTTGCATAATCATGTTATTGCAGGAAATGCTCGAACCCCTAATTTGAAGTTCTAAATCCAAAAAAAAATGGTGTGCGTGTCTTAAGAGTGTACAGCCCGTAGGAAAGTGGCAGCCAAAATTTAATACTTTTTATTTGTTATTTCATTAACTAAGCATGTTATTAAAGAATTGGCACATCAAAGTTATAGAAGACTACTCCCCGCATCATATAATAAGGTATTTTTAGTTTTCGAAATTGTAGTTTTTTATAAAATCGTTTATACGTGAAAAGTTATTGTTTATAAAATTTTTTCATGTTTCTGAAAAAACTACAATTTCGAAATTAAAAATATCTTATAATATGATGGATGAAGTAGTCTTCTACAACTTTGATGAGCCAAATCTTTAATAACATGCTTAGTTAATTAAATAAAAAGTTATGAATTTCGGGCTGCCAATTTCCTACACACGATAGAAGTCAAACTTTTGTATTACATATTATCAATTACTTTTGAATAGCAACCACGGACAACGAGAAAGAAAGAAAGCGAGAAAGGGTATGTCTAACTCTTCTCCGACACCCGAGACTAGACGTGGCGGACAATCGCAACACTCGTTGCCTCGCTTTTGCTTTTCGTCACACAAAAAAAAAAACATTTTCCGGGGGTTAAAAAAATTTCTATGGCAACCGGAATTTAAACTTATTTCATAGTAACCGAAATGTCCAGGTGGTCTGAAACTAGCACAATCTTGTCACTTTGGGCTGACTATGCCTGTACCTTAAGGATATTTACTAAAATGACTACGTCGAAGATAAACATTTTTCATCTAAGGCACAGAAAGCAAAAATATATTCTGGAAAAGCAGAATGAAAAGTTTTTCATTTTTACCTAGTTCGCGTTAATTGTACCAGAACGGTTAGGTTTTTACACGAAATGAAGGCTTTTGAAAAAGGCTTCCATTTGATGTGCAAGATGACACCCATTTACATTTTAACCGCAACTTTGTTTTTAACTTTTTACCGCATTTAAAAATTCCTCATAATAACCGAGATAAAGGGTGTGTCCGGGAGGCCTGGAACATATATTTAGCTTAATTACATTTAGTAGCGATGCTTTCCATTATAGTTCACGAGAGAAATGTATAGCGTGAAAATATTTGTGTTTCGACAGTTTATTGTCGCCTTGAAGCGACCTTGAGTACTTACCCGCAACTCAATTTTGCGTGTTATCCTTACTTCAGTAATTGAGCTTATTGTCGTGAGAACGTTGCTCACAAGCTGTAATACGAATCATATTCTTACCTGAAAACAAAATGGGCCATTTAGAAAATCGTTAAAAAACACAATTCTCACCAACCGTACACAGCAGTCCGCATGAATCATGGGGGAAGTAGGTGTCTAGTAGACTAGTTGGGAGAAATTGGGTCAAAGTGTAAATTAGCATTTCCTCAAGGTAACAGTTTTAATTTAAAAAAACTTTAATCAGTACAAAAGGTGCCTGGAGCCAGCAGCACGAAAAAGGGTGAAAACGCCATTCACGGTGTTGTACAATCGGAAATTCAGACCGGAAACGTGCCAGATGGGATTAGACGGGGACAAGAAAATCGATAAGCACATGAAGGCGCCAATCCCGATTCACACTACTTGCAAATTTCAGGCACAAGGACTACAGCGGACGATGACATGAAGTGCTATTTACACTTTTATCCAGCAACCCTTTAAAAATGTTTTGACCAATAAAATTTAAAGAGGAGCCTAATGGGACGTATGGGTGCGATTATACAACGATCGCGAATCATTACAAAATGAGTCTAATCTTATTTCTGATTCTTGCATATCAGACAAGGTCAATCATTATTTAAAAATCCACCTCATCCCCCTTTGAATCGCTTTAAGACCGTCGGGATTATAAAAAATACTGCCGAAATCAATGTTGGGTGCATTAATCAGAAAATCAAATGTTGGCTGTTGCTAATTAAGTTAGAAAATTTCAAACGAATGAACATTCTTAATTCTAATCACAATCACCCTTACAATAGTTCTTGCCAAGATTACTACCATAATTGCCAATGATAATATCCCCCGCAATTGTAGATGAAACTTCTGAAGTCCATCAGGGACGATCGTAGTCCGTGGTTTTCCGAGACAATCTAACCCACAACCCACCCTGAAACGTTTCTTCCGATGATCTATCTAGTAAACCGGCAGTAGGATAGAAAAGCATGAGAAGCATGTTGTAAGATAATAACTAAATGATAACAAACAAGATGGCGTCCGTTGGGTTTTCTCCATTTCTGTGTCGGCACGAAGAAAGAAGTCGTTCCCCCTCTATCAAAATAAAATCCCAACATGTTGTACCCAATGTGATTCACTACAAACACGTCTTGCAGCAAGACTTCTCGCTAGTTGTGAGTCACTATCTACTGGCTGAGTCATTTCTGACGCAAAGCGCGAATAGAAAATAAGGCAATATAGGTTGAATGGATATGAAAAAACGTCCAAATTTTAATTTGGTAATGAGGCCTTTTACTTCCTCTTTTTAAAAATACCTGAAAACTTCATCATGGTCTTTTAACGGTAGGCACTTAAAACAACACTTATTTAGCAAGCAAATGTGACATGAGAACTGTCAAGGAACTTACTTAGTAACGACAGCAAATAATACAATAAAATGCTGTTCGGATTGAATTTTATATAAAGTTATCTATTTGCAACCACTGAACGCGATAAGCCAAAGTCCTACAAACGATCTTTCAATGCTGATATAGCCTACACACGGCATATACAATACTGATATATTGTATATATCAGCGGTTAAGGATTGTTATATACATATATACTTGTTTTATACTCAATTTAACACCGATGACCGATGTCAGGGTACGCATCTTATGTGGGTTATGAGAAATAGTTCGCTTATAGCAAACAAACACTGTGACTTCCCATGATACGAATGTGTCCAAATCTCAAAAAGTTAGAGGGTAAGAAAGTCATTACACCCCTCAATACCAATATTGAGTATTCACGGGAGGAAAATTAAAAAAAAAGAGGAGGGAAATACCGGTATTAAAGCATTTCACAAATATTTTTGACGCCAGGGGGGGGGGACACACAGGGAGATTTGGCACTGAGTGCAATAATCAGTATTATCAGTGCACTCAGTTTAAGCCATAAAAGTATTGTAGCCGAAGCAATTAAATATCCTTGCCCAACAGTAAAGCTTGGCAGGAAGAAAACTAGCAGGCACCAACGTTAGGCTATCAATGATTACAGGTTAGACTTAGGTCGTGCCTATTCAGACAGTAGTATCGTACAGTACTCTCTTGTGCAATTCTGACAAATGCTTTCCTTTCGCACGCAAGACCATGTGAAACGCAAACTCTCCCTGTCATTGCACTTCAATAATAGGTCGTGTTGTAAGTATATGGACGATTACTTAAAACTTCAGCTTTCAATAAAAAAAATTAACATATGACAAAACCTAAGTTTTTAACTTCGCCAGAGACAAAGCAATAACTAGTAGACTAGTCAATATTTATGACCTTTACTACCCAACACGAGGCAGAAATTATTAATAGGTCAAAGGCGAAAATTTAAATTACCTCGCTGACTCTCCAGTCCCAGCCTCGTATTAGAAATTTAAAGCTTAATTTAGATAGGGTTGGATAAACGATCAAATTGCATGATACATGCGGAACTAACTAACATGCGCTTAATTTCCCCAAACATCTATTTATGCAAGGGGGTTTACAAAACGGAAATTAGAGGCTTAGAAGCACAGATAATTAAAATGTAGAAGTGGAATTAATAACACAGTAGATGTTCAATTTTTACGCCAGCTTCCGAAACCTACAAGAAATTTTCGGCTAGCCTTATGGATGGCTATTGACGATTGCGAGAATCGTCCGCGTGTACCGGGCAAGGTCAATATAGTCATAGCGAGAATTTTTTAAATTCCTTACAGACTTACACTAGGGCTCTATATATTTAGAGCCCTATAACTTACAGGCTAACACAATAACTCAAAAAACAAACAGTCATAAACTAGGAATGATGGGAGTGAACACTGCGCCCCCCCCCCCCCGCCCTTCGTAGGTTGCTGAAATTATGTATGAATTTTGTTGTTATTGTTATTTAATGTTATTATAATTGAGGGGTACCAAATCGATTGCACTATTTAAGAATCCACTTCTAAGGCGGGGTTTCCATATACGTCAATGGTAAATATGGTTTTGACGTGGTAGCAGACATTTTTAGTATATCTTTAATGTCTGCTAAAACGTCAATATCACATTGACCATTGACGTATGTGGAAACCCCGCCTTAGATTTGTATCTAACACTTTTGCAGCAACTGTACAACACTTCCTGAAACTATACATTGGTGGGAAAGAAGAGAGATTTGGTTTGAATAGCTGGCAAACACTCAAAGATTGGCCTAGTTTCGGGCTTGTAGTACTACAACAACGCTGATTAGGCGAACAAAGACCCCTTAATTAGTAATGCATATTGTTCAAGGGATCATTAGATAGATAAAGCGTCCTTCTGGACTTGATCGGTGGCAGAAGTATCAGATTTCACCGCTGAAAGATTGTTAGGGGATTCGAGAGCGCCAAAAATATATTTGAATCCTGGTTTTACAATGCTGGACATATTTGACATTTTTGGAGGACGCGAATGCCCCATCTCTGGAACTCTAGTTTGGGGCCGAAGTGATGGAGTCGGTCCAGATTTTTTTATCGGTCCGAAAATACACTGAAAAGAACCGGTCCGAGTTTACTCAAACATGCTTTCCAATTTATCAACATTAGTAGATCTTCTTTTTCTTCAGTCCTTGGCTGGTAGGCCATTTGACGCACATTAGTAAATAGAGAATATGAGTAATTTCATGGTAAATAATTTTCCAGTGGTTAAATTTCCGTTATTTCGGGAGGGGGGGTGGTTGTCCACCTGACGTCACTGGAAGTGAGATAAATTCTAGAAAGGTCAGACCAACACATTAATTACCACACAGCAATAATTGCAGGGCACACAATGCATTTGAGCGCGAATTTTCTAACAGTTTTTCAAAAAATAATTTTTTTTGCCAAGCCAAATATTTTTTGGGAAAGCAACCTATCCGGTTTCGTTACACAATTTAACACCTAAAACATATCTGAAGGTGGAAATCATCGATAGAAAGGTTTTGCAGAAAAATTATTTTTTAGTCATTTTTCATTCAAATGTACATATTTTTATTTTTTTACCCCCCGAAGCAAACTATCAAGGGGCAAGCGACCCCCCGCATTTTATCAAAATTAATAGCAACTACAATATATGCGAGTTTAAAAGAAATTGTTGGAGCCGTTTTCGGGAAATAATTTTTTTAGACGTTTTTTTTTGGAGTTTTTTGAGAATAAACCCCCCCCCCCCCCAAATTGAGTTAGCCCCAAATAAAATGGTCCCGAGGTATGATTTTTGTGAACTTAAATGCCGAATTTCATCAAAATCGACCGAGTAGTTGGCCCGGAAATCAACGAACAGACAGACAGACACACATTTCGTAAAAACCACTTTCTTGGGTTCCTGGGACCTTAAAACGTGTAAATCCATTGAAATCTCGGAATCGAAAATTTCGACCGTCACAAAGCTATCCTTATACTACGTATAAATTGGAAAGCAATAATACAAATCGGTGGGGCCGGACCGGACCGAATCACAAAACTCAGCGGTCCGGACCGTCCAACACTTTATTTTTTGATAGATTCTTATTAATAAACATGTCTTATAAAAATTGCGCACCTATAAACCTAGTCTAAAAAAATACATATGAGAGGTCTATCGGCACCAAGTCTGAAATGCGGCCACTACCAACTTTTAATTTTTTTATTGAAACGATAAATCATCCTAAGTTCAGAAAAACAAACTGTAGGTACATGAATGCACATGAATAAAAACGCTCATCAGACACAAGTATGCATTTTTCTGAAAATAAGAAAAAAATTAATTTATAAAAGGTTAATCGTATGTAAACAATTTAATGAACGTGTCCGATTGACCTCTTCAGTCGCCTCTGTATAGGTACGTTAGTGCCCGTGTAGAGTTACGACACGTCTCCGATCGCATAGACTATAGAGTGTAGAAACTCGCAAAAGCCAGCTACCACCTTGCCACCGAAGCCGATACATTTATAAGCCTACCTTCAACGAACAACTTACATTACAGTGTCTTGAAGAATGAATAATGGCAATTAGGAGATGGCGCCTTTCAGTCTGATGTACTTAACTCTCCCACAAGTCTCCTCCATTCATTTCATCGTTATCCCACCATGTGGAACACCAATATCGCCTTTTAATTTCCCATTGAAAGATGTGATTTATAACCTTGTAGACTTAATTACAATGCAAATTAACAACATACACCACGGTAACTGAAAGTTGAAAGCAACCTAAAATACGAAGTATTGTAATTATTAAATGCCGCATAGTTAATCTCAAGAGAGAACAGTTGAATATGGTCTGATTTGGTGCGGGTTAGTTTCTTTACAGGATATAAATGTATTAAATAATTTCCGGGATAAGTTATTCTTTTACGTAGGTGCAGTCTGCAGAGGTAGAATTTGATACTGCAAGTGAAAATCGAAGACTATGAATATTGCTAAGGCGCAAATTCGACCGACCTCGTTTGTGATAGTGATAGTTATTGACGTGGTTGCAGACATTTTTAGTCTATCTTTAATGTCTGCTACCACGCCAATATCACTATCACCATCACAAACGAGGTTGGTGGAATTTGCGCCTAAGGTTGCACAGTAAACAGGTCTGACAGTTAAGTAACGAGACTGGTCACCTCATACAGCTGCCCCACAACGACATGAGCTGCAACTTTGAATGCGTTTTCAAATGTTCAAAAAAGACTATAAACAAAGCATTTAAAGCTAAATAAGAAATTAAGACTTCATCACAGGTTATGAAGGAGGAGGCTATGAACTGGGCGAAACAAACACGTGTCCGCACACACACTTGTCAACTGTAAATCAATTTTAAGGGAAGTTTCGCGTTTTATAGTGTAACCATCTTGCACATATGAAATATCTGTTCTCGTGGAACGATTACACATATACTAAAAGTAAATTAATGAAGATGAAAGGGAACATATTTCTAGCCTAAGGTGCATATTCCACCGACGTCAATAGTCAAAATATTGCTGATATTGACGTGGTAGCAGACATTTTTACACTGTCTTTAATGTCTGCTACCACGTCAAACACGTCAATAGTGAACTATTGACGACGGTGTAATAAGCGCCTAAGAATGTGGAAATGTACACTCCGGCAAGCTGGCCAGCAGTGGTTCACTTTATTTGATGCTTATCACGATTTTATTTTATACTTTACTTGTATTGTATAATTTAACGGAAATATACAACCCAACCACATTGAAGTTCGTCCACTTAGTTATGGACATAATCGCGGACTCTTGCGCCCATATTGAAGTTCGTCCATTCTCTTATCACTGAATAAATTCACGCACTGTCATTAAAATGACTCTCATTCTATTTTAAAACGAATGAATATGTAGCCCCAAAGAATATCTGTCTTATTCGCTATCTTTCATTGCCAAATTGTGAAAATAGGACGAGGAAGACCATTGAACGAAGATTTGTCCGAAACAATAATTCTTCTTCATTGTGTTGGTATGTTTTGGCGAAAAATAGGTTCCCAGTTGTTTCTGAGTCGATCTACCATCCAGTCAGTAATAAACCATTTCAAAACAAGTGCGTCCCCCTTGCCAAAGAAACGTCCAGGCGCTCAAAAGAAAATCGCTGATCATGACTTAACCGCTTTAAGACGTTTAATTTCGAAGAATAGAAGGAAAACAACTGAAGAAATTTCTGCGCTAGATGAAACAAAGTTACAGGGAAACCTCTATGTGTGAAATCATGCACAAGAGCATTGAAACAAATGAGTTACAGCTTTTATTCTGCGAAGAAAAAACCAGCGCTGTCGCAGTTGTAGGCTGCAAAGCGCCTTCGATGGGCCAAAAACCCCAGTAAATGGACTGAACAGCGATGGAATAATGTGGAATGGTCTGATGAGTCCCGATTTGATATTTGGATTGGCGAGCAAAGAGGGAAGTCACCAGAAAAAAGGATGAAGCGTATTTGCAAGAGTGTGTGAAGCAAATGGATAAGTTTCCTACCAACGTCATGTTGTGGAGGTGCATGAGTGCAGCCGGGGTTGGTTCTCTACATTTTGTAGATGGAACTGTGAATAGCCCAAAGTAAATTGACATCTTGAAAAACAACCTAATTCCGTCTTTGCGTTCTTTGTTCCCAAATGGGGGCTAGATATTTCAACAGGACGGGGCGACATGTCACACCACCAAGGCCGCTAGGGCATGGTTCGGGGAGGAAGGCATTCCCGTTTTAACTTGGACAGCAAGCAGTCCTGATGTTTCACCTTTTGAAAATATTTGGGGTGCAATGAAGAAGAGGGTACAGAGGAAAAGGCCGGACACGGAAGAAGAGTTGAAGAGGGTCATTAAAGAAGTCTGGGACAACATAACACCACAAGAATGTACAGTCCTTGTCAATACGATGCCTAGCAGAATAAATGATGTTATTAAAGCCCGGGGACACGTTACAAAATATTCATAGCACCTCCTAATGAATTGGACGAACTTCAATGTGGGTGCAGCAGTCCACGATTTGACCTGTAACTTTTTTCTGCGTTTCTTTAGAAATGATTTGATGAATGACTAATTATATTCGATCTATTACTATTACATTTTAGTTATCATTATTTCGATAACTCGATTAGTTTGGATAAAAAATAAAACCAAAGTTGGACTTAGCGTAAAAATCATGAGTGGACGAACTTCAATGTGGTTGGGTTGTATATTGTATTGTATAACAAAAATTAAAGCCAGCATCAACTTCAAACTACGAGAAAATAGTGTAGAGTTATCAAAGTAACTTGCACAAAAGCAGGAAGCTACAGCTCAGGCCGATTAGGGACTGCTGTGTGGTGGGGGCATGGGAAATGAGAAATGGGAAAAAGCGTAAGCGATTAAACAAATTTGATTAAACTTATTATAAACTTTCGTGAACAGATGCCAAGAATGGTCATAATACAGACGTTACCACGAATATCCCAGCCTGGGTCACCGCCCATAGCAACATTATCACTCCAATAAACCAACAGTTTCCCCATATTGTTGATTAATTAGTGAACCATTTAGCAGGAGAGTGAAAAATGCATTGAAAAGAGGGATCAATAGGAAGTGAAATATTATCATCAATGCATGCCAATTCGTAGCTTCCTGACAGCCCCACCGAGGCCCTACTAACATAGAAACGACAGGATTTGAAATACAACAGCACCGCTACAGGTGTGCCGGCATTGTTGGTCTAAAGCGTCCCACCCTGTTTTGTCCTAGAATATGATTGTCTCTATTGACACGGCTCGCCATGCAAAAGTATCGCATGACCAACATTGGCGCAGCCGAGCACGATGCCACGATGGCAGCAGTGCAGCATGTTATGTTCTGCTCTGCTCTGCTACCCTAATGAGTGATGATCACTCTTACTATTCTCTGGAAAGCAATGGGGTTCATTTGTGACGTCATTTTGTAGATGGCAGCACCAGTTACAATGATATCAAAGTGTTGATTTTTTTGTAAGCCTCAATACTATTTTAAAAGTATTTTTAATTACGTATTATTTTTAAGCGATATTTTTCTATAAATCATGGAGAATATATATATTAAATTATATGCAGCGAAATAAGGTCCAGGCATAGTAAAAATATTATAAAAAATATTAAAAGAATTAATTAGATGCTAAGAGCTTAGCTTTCACATGCAAACGGCGACCATTTCGAATAATATGGATATCGGTTTGTCGTCAGCGAACCTAGTGACCAAACCTGTCCCTACAGAACCTCATTGTCCAGAGCGCAATATTAAAATTGTGTGTTGGGGGCGAGGAAAACCGTGGCAGCAGATAATGTACCCATCACGGCCAATTATACTTCAATCGCAAAAGTCATAAAATAAATTGACCGCTTCATTGCTAAAAATATGGATTTTTCAATTCAAGTTTGTTGTGTGGTTAAAATAGCCAACCAAGAATAATGCTGTAGTGCTGTTGTACACAGGCGCGGATCTAGAATGAGACCAAGGAGGGGGCTAAGATTAATTTCGAAATTTTTTTGAAAAATAGGGCTGAAATATTGGGGTTTTACGCATTTCAAGACCAATAAGGGTTCTATAATATAAGTAATTAACACAATCGAGAACAAGGGGGGTCCGAAAATTTGTGAAAAATAGGACTAAAATAGTAGGGTTTTAAGCATTTTGAGGACCCTAATGGGGGGGGGGGCTATAGCCCCCATAGCCCCCCCCCCGTAGATCCGCGCCTGGTTGTACACCTTTCTGCATCGATGCCTCATAAAACTTTCCGGTTAATAGGCTACTTGACAATTATTGAACACTTTTGTAATGCATCCGTACATTTATTTTATGTCCATTAAAAGTATGCTTTTCCTAAAAACGTTATTTAGTATTCGGGGGGAGGGGGATAGTTTTTCTCATCTATTTAAATTTGATGGCTAAAAAGGGGATCACATGAGCCGAGTGTGCCGTCATTTGTGATGCCGCGAAGTAGCCGTCAGTAGTGGAATTACGAGTAGTTAGATTCGAAGTATCCGGAATGTGACGTCATTTTCTTGTCATCCTGCCTGCCCGTATTTCGGGTCTTGTAATCCACAGTTAAAAACACCAGCATTTTTTTTTTTAAATAAATATTTACAAAACCTATTTTATTATTAAAAATTGTTAACCTATAAACTACCTTATCTAGCATATTTTATATTTTATAGTTACAACTGTGAAGTAGCCTATTGAGAACTTTCTCAACATGGCGGGCATCTTGATTTATTTTTTGCGCACCCCACTTATCTAAAGCCCGGTATACATAATATATATATATATAACGTTTGGGAAATAGTGCTCAGCAACATGCCCGGTAGACGTGTTTTTCTCCTTCCTGTAAGGCGGCTATTCCACCGGCCAATTTGCTTCACTTGTGAACTGAGAATTTTGCCATTGACGTTTGTTTTGTTTTAAGGAGACTATAATGTAGATACTTAACTTATCTAAGTTATAATATTATTAATGATGTCTGCTACCATATTATAACTTAATTTATAGTAGTAAGTTACATAAGTCTACATAATAGTCTCCTTAAAACAAAGCAAACGTCAATGACAAAATTCTCAGCTTCACAAGTGAAGCAAATTGGCCGGTGGAATAGCCGCCTAAAGGTAAGGTACCCATTAGCAGGTTGAGTGGACACAGTCATGCTGAAATTTATTCAGAAAAGCTATGGAGCCAGTTTTAGACATAATTTTAAGAATTTCTTCAGATGCCCATCAATTATTATTATTATCTTGTTGATAACTAAATATGCAGGCTCAACCTCTCAGTATACATACTGAACACAAGGCCTTTTACATTGACATTGATAGTGGATTACCTACGATAAACACTGTTTAATCTAGCTAGTCGTTTTAAACTGAACAAGGTTACCTAAGCTGTCGATTTTCCTTGTAATCTTGCGATTCTGCGGCTACTTTATTACAGTACTCATCTCACCGCTGATCTCGCCGACAGAAGTGGCCAGTTTAATTTATTTTTCCAATTTAAGCTGCAGTATCAAATGATTTAATGGTAACCTTCCGGGATGGCTATGGGTATGACGACATTTTAATTTACATATTCAATCTCAATATCTTCAATTAAAAAAGAAGTTAAGGGAAGTTGCCTTTAATTTTCAATATAATTTTTTATTAATTAATCTGCAATAGTTAGAACTTTAAACCCCACTAGATAATAATAATAATAATTCTGACACTGACACCAAAATCGCAAACATGTAGACACTCCTTAAAACCAGAGCAGCTAATAACAATTAAAATAATAGCAGGCTAATAAAAGTAGTAGAGTAATCAGTGAACCCTGCAATCTCGCTCGCCTCGCCTTCGATAGCTTTGCGTCAACCCGATATCACCAAAAACGTGTTACACACCTTACAATAAGCCCTCGATAAATAATCAGTGAGCTTAGAAGCAGGGCACGGCAGGAAATTTTGGTTCCTTTAAGCGGCAACATCCGTTTTACGAAAGATATGCTAGTTTTTATCGTATACCTGTAATGCTGAGGGAAATCGAATTTCTCATTAAATAATGAATCACTCACCTTTTATCAATTTTTAGCCTACATACACTGATAAAATAGAGGCTCTTACCTGGAAGCAAAAAAGAAGTACATTAAAATAACGCATAGTTCCATATTTCATTCAACCCACATTATTTTACGATTTCAAGAGGAGAATCTCCTTGAGGTACAAGCGCTGTGAAAAAATAATAATACTGACTAGGCCCGCATCGGAAAATCGACATCAATACCCATCAAACATGAAGTCTCGAATAAAACTCCAATAAATATAGACACTTCATCTTAGGGCGGATTCTAGAATTTGTCCCGTATAAAGACAAAAGACATACTCTATAGATCTCTCTGTACAGGAATCTAACCTTATCGGCAATGTCTTCCTTAGCTTGTAATCCGCCATGTCAACTTCCCTGAGACTCTTATTATAGGTGACTCTAAATTTGAAAAAAATGCTAGACTATGTATTCATTGAAAAATAAAAAAATTACGACAAAACATGCTATGAAATAATGGTATAAATTTAATATAATTTTGAGTAAAAAACATGCCAAATATAGTTAAAATAGTGAAATATTTAATAAAAATTCCCAAGGAGAGTTTGTCGAATCGGATAATTCGCAAAGGGAAATCTGAATGAGTACAAAAAATAAACTATCTATAACGTTGTAGGTAGCATTTGTTAATCCATCTTTAATATGTTAACACAGTAATGTATTCCTACTATCCCACGATAACTTTATTAAGACTGTAAGAGGATTGTGGTTCAATAATAAATTACTTTTAGCACTAAATTCCCCTTTTTTAACTCCCTCAACTTTCCAAAACGCAATTCATATTTCATTTCTACAAACCTACAAAATTTTAATACAATATACCGAGGAAAGACTTTCACTGCATCAAACGCAGGAAAATAATTTTTGGGTATAAGTTATCAGTGTAGCCTCCAAATTCGAAGTGCGATATGACGAAAACAATAAATTCGGGACTTGATACCGGTCGCATTAAAACATGTAGCATAACTCAAGGACGTTTGCCACAGCGGGTCTGTATAAGGAAAGTTCACACGCGATGTTATGGATCCTATCAAGCTAATTGATAGGCCTGTTTTCGTTATTACCCAGCAAAATATGCTGGCATACTTCTGGCGTCCATTAACAACATCTTAATGTCAGATGTCACAAAAAGGAGTAGGTAATGAAAAATTGGGATACGGTACACATGGACGATCGCAAAGTAGCAGGCACGCTGGGGAATTTTTCATTGGAGCAAATGAGTTGGTGATTGCTTGGTGCAAAAAACAGTGTATTTCTGAACGCACTTCTCAAGATTTCTATGTCACTGGCATGTCGAGGGGAAAACCGGGCGCCTGCGACAGAAATCTGCTTAAGTAGACTCTGGTTTTGTATCAACCCCACGACAAATTTCTCAGCTCGAAAGTCAGAAAAAACTAGTGGGTCCTGAAGGGTTCAGGAGAAGGGAAATCTTTGTAACCAAGAGATGAATATGGAATATGGACCTCAGTAAATAAATAAATAAATTGACTTTTTTGTTCTATTACTATTACCGCCTGCTTTACATGCCCTCCCAAGCATGGCCAGAAAATGTAGGAAGTGTAGGACTCGAACCAACAACCTTTCGGGTGAAAGTAGTCTAGATTATTTGAATTTAGTAGCAGGTCCGTGAAGCTAGAGATTTCAAAATATTTTTTAATTTTTTTAACAAAATGACGCCCCAGTCTTTTTGACGACATTGATAAATGCAGCCGTTAAGTTATGGAAATTGAAAATGATCATATGAAAAATTCACAAAACATATAGGCTTGTCTTAACAACTATTGCACATAATCAATATAGGCTATGCTACAATATCTATATAATATATAAAGCACTTAATCGTGTGCTTAGAGTTAAAATATCGGCAAGGTAAGATAATGTAAACTTTTTTTTTTCATCTCACCATATTTTTGTTCCACACACATATACGAGGAATTAATTAATTTCGTCATAATTTGTTTACAAAAATTTTGAACTCTCTGCCTTAAATGATGGCTGTTCGTGAATCAACATTCCCACGGATCTGTTTCTGTCAATTAATTAGTTGTAGAATTAAATCATTATCTCTTGTGTTCTCTCTAACACTAAGTATAACAGCGTTAAAACACAATTTAATGTACATGGCTTGAAAATCAACATGTTATCCAGGCACACTTGCCAAATCAAAACGTCAGTCTCAATAACGCCATCATTCTTGCAACGTCAGTACACGTCAGTTAGTAGGCCATGACGAGGCTCTTTTACCATTCAACTGATCGCCCTATTGTATCACAACATTATTGAAAGTACCTGCAAATTAATAATGCTGATTTATATGCATAGGAGGTTGAGACAAAAATCTACACTAGAACTTAACAGTTTTCAAAACTTCAATGGATACATTTATTAAATTGCAACACTTTCATTTTCAGATCAACTAGACCGACTGTAAATAAGTAGTGACACCTAAGAAAAATTGGAACGTGTAATACTAAAATTCAGATTCAAATACAGTATATTCAAAATAAACAATCCAAATATTTCTTCAGAGTGCGACAGCAACCAAAACAAAATTCTTAGTAAAATATAGGACACTTCTCATTCTTATTTACGGGCAGAACGATTTCACATCAAACTGTTTTGACTTTAATAGGTTATGCTCTATTTCTGCTTCCGAAAAATGCGAAAAGCTTGCCAGCTAGTTTACGGCTATTTTTTTATTTTCGTTACTTTTGTATGATGATTCTTCTATTGTCCAAAAAATAGCACACAAATTGTGAGCTGTGACGAAGCAACATGTTACGTTAAAGTAAACACTGATACTGTACTCACGCCTGTAGTGCGTATAAACACATGATAAGAATTTACATAGGTTAACAAATATTTCGCCATTACATTTTCAAGGTACCGAAATTGATTTGCCAAAGGGTTATTCTAAGAGGGGAACATAGCTAGAAGCCGTGTTCAAATTGCAAGGTTAGTACAGATACTGTGGCCGACATTGCTCCATTTAAAAATAACTGCAATTTTAAGGTCAAAAATCGCATTTGTTGGTCCCAAAATTCTTTAGTTTTATAAATTGCACAGATATTGTTAATATATATGCATATTTAGATTCCGCTCGACTACATGAACACCACTGCGAGTTTTTTTTTAGAGCCAAAGAGGTGGGAAGGGCTAATTTGATGAGTTTAAAACGGTCATTTCTGAACACACTTCAGAAGATTTCTAGGTCACTGATGTGTTGCTGGCGTGTCGAGGGGAAAACCATGCACCTGCGACCAAAATCAGCTGAAGTAGACTCTGGGGTTTCCCCCAGCGAATCACCGGCATTCAAACCGTCCGTGTGTTGTGACACTGACATAAAACAATCGATATTTTTATAGGTCCATGGCCCAATCTTATTAAGTATATATTAAGTATCTTACCGGTGACACCAATTCTCATTTATAACGGCATAATCAACCCAAAGAAAGGATGGCAGTTCTATCCAATATTGACAACGAGCACTTCCCCCAAAATTGCGACTAAGCTACAGCAAAGCTAAATATGAGGTGGAAGTCAAGGCCGAGTCAAGTGGCGGCCGTCAACAGAAGTGACGATGTAATTGTGGACACTCAAAAACATCTGCGAGTCACTCAGGAGTCATGACACTACAGAGAGGTGTTAACAGCCAGCCATTTGAGTTTAAATACGGTTACAATGCTGCGACAAGTTCATTGACAAAACAGTTGGTATGCTCTAGGATTGGGACAAATTGGACAGGATACTCCCCAATTTCAAGAAACATCACAAACGCCAATACTAAGCTTTCTCAATTCACCCCAAACTGAATAATTATTAATTTTTTCGTTTTTTTCGCGGAGTTAAGGCACTCAACTATGGTGACCAGGAACCGCCTGTTTTACATCATAGCAGGGCCAGAAAACGTAGCACGTATGGGACTCTAGAGATTCCAACAAACAACATTTCGGATCGATGTATTAATAATGAAGGTTGACCAACCAAAAAATTTCCTCCCGGAGCTACTTTTGTAGGATTATAGTAATTTAAGCCACACCAATACTAAGACTAATACAATACCATTTAAATGAGTACTAACACCAGCATGAATTATACAATAATAACCAAACATTTCTTTTTTTAATAAACCGGCCCAACAGCTTAAGGGTGCTTTTGCGTAACTGAAAGGATTCATCCTCGGGAACAGTTCTTTACATCCATGTACGATATGTCGTACCTCCAAAGTGTGGACCGAAAATATAGCAACCCCCAACACATATTCGATTTTATCCCCAACAATGCATGCAATTTACTCAACCCTTGAATATGTCCTTCAGCTGGATCTAGAACGATATCCTAGAGACAGCGCTAGTTCATCCAACTTCCACTCAGTTTGCGGAGGTGTTGTTCCCAACGTATTCAACAATTAACAGTTTAATGCACCAATTTAATGGTGGCCTTGGGCACAACAACTTGACGACTAATAATAAAGGCACCGACAAGTCGGATGTTGACTAAATTGCTACAGAAAATGGGAACACCCGGACAAAATCTCATTGAATTTAACATACCAAACTTTCAATCTTAACAGAGTATGACCCTTGTCTTCAGTCTATGAGATGACCCAATAATGATGCACGCACGGTTGGTGAGTACAGTCCGGGATAGTCCAGTTGTAATGTATAAGAGCTGGACTATGAAAATCGCCTTTTGCATATATGCAAATATGACCCTCAAGTCTTTCAAGTCCTGGTTTACTTTTGCAAACTTTCCAAATTGTGTTCTGCTGTGGCGATGTCGTCTGCATAGACTATGTAAAAACAGCACTATCTCTCAATCCAACTATACGACTGCATGTCTTTGGAAAGCACCCAGTTCTGTTTTGTTACTATATTAAGCACCTAAAAGTTAAAACCTACCTGAAGTTAAAAAAATCGATAGAATGGTTACTCAGAAAAATTATTTTTTACTCAATTTTCTTGATATTTTTGATTTGATTTGAATTGAATTTGATTTTTATTTTTTTGCCCTGAACCAAACTAAGTTATCAAGGGAGAACCTAATGGTTTTAGTTTACATTAATAAGTACAACATGTGCGAATTTAGGGAGGGGGGGGGGGTTGGAATATAAAACTCCCTAAAATGGTGATATCCAACAAAAAAAAAACTTCGCTGGAAAATATTTCTGTGAACCTAGATGCCGAATCTTATCAAATAGTTCCCAAAAATGAGACCTACAGACATTTCATAAAAAAAAAACACTTTTTGTGGTTCCTGGGACCTCGAAACGTGTAAATCCGTTGGAATCTCGAAATCTATCATTTCGACCACCCCAAAGCTTTTCTTATACTGTGTATAGGAAAGCAAAAATGTGCAACATCACACAATCACTCAGTTAGGAAAGTTGAGCATCTGGCAGTGAGTGAGCTTGGGGAGCTGCCAGATTCAATGCGATATTCTAATTAATTATTAATGATTGGCATTACCAACACTGTCAATCATGCTCTACCGGGAAGATGCTCCCCTAACATCTATACTGATATAACACACGTCCAAGGTTTATTAATGAACATTATCCCGGGAAACTAACTGTACTGTAAGGGTCTTGTTATTGTATTGTTATTGTTTGTTTTCCAACGCCTGTTTTCAGCATTTCTGCTTTAAGCAACCCTGGCTGGGGGAGTGAGTCTGTTTATTAACTTGAGGAACCCTAAGGGCAGACAACTTCACCTCAGGGAGAAGGGGAGTTGACTAACAGGGTGGACCTCCTGATTATAGTGGATTCCGAACCACTTGGGGAACATAGTGAAGTCATACGGTTAATTCGGACCTGGACTCGACGCACACTTTTGACTGACAGGTCCCAGCACGTTATCATGTATTGTACTCATAGACATAGTAAAACTATAGACTCATCGTAAACATTTGGATTTCCGTAGTATAGGAGCAGATTGAGCCTTTTGCCATTTGATACCGTGGTAACATTTTATTTTTTATTACATTATTTAAAGATTATTTAGAACAGGAAATCATGCCACGTAACCTACAATATTTTTATGCAGAACTTGCAGTACTTTTAATTTATATTTTAAACAATATTTTAAGCAAAGTTTTCCCTACTTGTAGATAATAATAAATTTTTTATATGCAGAACTTGCAGCACATCTAATTTAACAAAGAAAACAATAAAGAAAGCATTTAATAAAACTATCAAATTTGAATTTCCCGCCAAAATGCCCCTATAAGTAGGCGTGGTCATGGCTTCAGGCTTACAGCACAGGCGAAATACAACATGGTGACTCCATAGTTTTATTAGCTCCATGATTGTACTACTAGTACCATGTTGTTCCCCTGCCAACGCTATGCATAATTCCTAGTTTACTGAATCTGTTCTGTTGGATTCAACTTGGTATGACCGTTGTTATTGTATTACCAATGATTCAATCGGGCATTCATTGCAGGAAAGGTCAAACAAATTGTCAAACAGAATACGCTAGTGCCCCAATAAACACAACTCTAAATTGGCCAGTTATTCTACTTGGAATTTTATCAGACTTCAAATGAACAAGCCCTTACAAGACCTGTTTAACTGGTGCACGCCTAACAATTACGATATTATTTCCTAAATTAAAAACTATGCACGCCATCAACTATCAACGTGATAGTTTGAGGCAAATCAGTTCACCGATTGTAATGCTGCGCTATTTTTACCGTAAATAGCCCGGTAATAATAAAACCCCTGATACCTCATCTACCTAGATCTAGAAGTACTAACACAATGGATTAATTTAAATTTACTACAAATGGCCTTAAATTGTTTGGATTGCCTTGGATCACGGCCAGTGGCGGACTGGGACTGGAAATCGCCTCTGGCATTTTCGGATACCGCGGTCCCTTCCTATGTCAAAAATATATTATTTTGAAATATGTTACGATTTTTTTGTCTTTGGACGTCCGGCCCCAAACAACTATTTTTGGTCCGGCCCACCGGGCAAATGCAAATGCCGCCACTGATCACGGCTTTATAGCAAGGAACGAATGAGATCATTTGACGACAGCCACGTGAAAACCAACATGGTTCGGTCAGAGAAAAGTGGTTAATAGGTCTCCGCATGAAATTTTATCATTTTGTTCCACTTGGGTGAAGTTGGCCACCGAGGAAAAGAAGTATAACGACATTTTTGTGCACAGGTATCATAGCAGACGGTGATGTCAGCGCTGCATTTATCGCGAGGGACATTATAGACATTATATAGCACCCTGCGGTAAACGGCAATATTTTATCCATGCAAATTAACCGCCAAGCATCATCGACGATGAGCTCAGCTACGCAATCACTACAGAGCATGGGCAGTACTTAAGAGCAGTTCTCCAGGCATTTCAATTTTGTAGGAGCCAACGGTAGTGAAATAGGATGCACTAGAGTTCTATATAGGAAGATGGGACATTCGCTCCCACCAAAAATGTCTGGGGCCACCGGCCACATCTTTTCAAACAATAGCTGGTTATAGGAGATGGATGGCCCCAGAAATTAAAAAAAAACAATGTCCCATCTTTCCAAGGATGGTGAAATATGATGTAAAATACATTGACACTGTTCGAATAATTATAATGAATTGTTGAGCAATTAGCCAAAGATACAGTTTGCTATTGCAAATAAAGCTGTATTAACTGTTAAAACAAGATAGAGTTTAGGGTTCAGGCATTGCCGCAGATAAAAATAAGTTGAATGCGTCACATACGATGTAACAAGATGGCAAGACCTCACTCAATGACGAACGTCAACTGCCACTTGCTTTGACTCATCGCCCATCGGATTAAATAATACTTATACTGCCTATCCCAACAGACAAGGTAAATACGAAATTTAAAGATGGCCACGATAATTTTATAATCAACCAGAACATGGGGATTTCCAATTATCGAGCGCGTAACTAAAATAAAAGTTGATCAGAAAGGACACGCCTAACATATACTGAAATCAAGGATGTTAGTCACTCAAAGAACACAGTCCCTACCTAATTTTTACGAAATATGCTCCTCGAACATAGAAGTACTGTATATGGCTCAAATGTATTATTGACTAGTATACCTGAAATATGGTGTATATGACTTCAAAGGGCCGCCTTTAAAGAAAACTGTTGTATCACGAAAAACAGAGTCTTTTATACATTTTTCTCAGACTCCAACCACTCATGTGTTTCATCTGCTCTATAGCGGACACTATTACAACTACGAAGGAAATTGTTTGTTCTACAGAAAGTCTTATTATTTTTCTATAATGGCGACGAAACACAACCTCATATAGGTAGTATATAGGTAGAATATTTCCAGATTAACATAACACAATACAAGTTATACAATGCTTGTTACATATCACCATCATTATCATCGGATTACATTCTTAAAATCATGACAATATGATAAGCAGCACTTCAGCATGAAATCCCCTCAGCTGAGATTGTGGGCTTCGTATTATTGGATTATAACTAATAATTTGCTGGTATAACAAAGAATTAAAAGTATCACAATAATACAACGGATCTTCCATAATTTTCATTCTTCAGGCCCTCATCTTATTCCCCCTTTGCAGGTTTGATTTTCCAAACTCCACTCGACCGGTCTGCCAGGGTATGCGTACGTTTTCATTAGTTAGAATTAATTAACTTATTAGTATTTTTTCGGCAGTCTGTCCTCAATTGCTTTTGGATTCAATGAAGCAGAGTTACATAACCAGCAACTAATCCAATACATCAGAAGACCTAGACAGAGCAGGAGCAGGCATTAACTTAAATTTAATTAGCCTTCAGCCGCGATGGGCACAAGGACAGGTTTTAATTACAGGCACACCTCCAATCACAACAATTGATCAACGACCCGCCATGTGTTGCTAGAGAGGTTTTCACATGATTAGAGAAATGATTAACATGTGGACATTAACATCATTAGCTATCGAGCCGAGGTAATTGAAATCATTGGGTGACTTAGCCGACTAGAACGGCTGCACTCAATGCTAACCAGCGGGAAAATATTACAAGATAGCCTACTGGAATATCAATAATTATAATTCCAATTAGCAGATATCTCCACGTACTAGGTACTATACATACTGTACGTACTAGGCATAGAAAATTAGAAAAACTGGTGAGAGCGGGATCATGTCCGGATGGAAGTGTAAGTAAAATAAAATTGTATGGAAAAGGATTAGGTTGGATAATAATTAAGACCTGCTGAGATGGTAAAGTGGTGGTCTACTTTCTTTTTTTTTTAATTAATAAAAGGTAAATCGCATACAAACAATTTGAGCAATGTATCCGAGTGACCTCTTCAGTCGTAACCTAGGTAACCTAATAAGTACTTGTGTCGAGTTACGACACGTCCCCGATCGCAAGGTGTGTAGAGATTCGTACAAGCAATTCCACCGAACCCGATTTAAGCCAAGAAAACGCTGGTTTGATGCTTAACTCACATAACCCATAAGACATTTTTTTTAACTAACACCAATTGGCCACAGATATGGAACGATATCAGCTTTTTTTAAGATTCAAGTTCAGCACTACATCTAAATGTGGAGGAGCATATCTTGTAAATGATGCGACAAAATTGTTAGATCTACGATCGACATTTCCAGTGACATTTCAACTAAAAGGTTTTTCCCCTCCTGTTATCTCTTATATAGGACAATATTATTATTATGTATTATATTATATTCTTATAATATATATATATATTGTATATATATATAATATATTATAATATTATTAGTAGTAGTATTCAGATATGTGAGTGAATGCGATGAGAATACAATATTATTAACCGTATTAATATCTGGAGAAATTCTAATTTTTTTAAAGTACATCCTGCCAAATTGCGTTAGGAACCAGCAGAACACAAAAACGAGTTGAAATTGATATCGGTAATGTTATCTACGGCTTAGCCTGAGTGTGTAGCTTTAGGAATGTAGATTCATCCCAAGGTGGATGGATATACTTTGTTTGACTTGAGCGCGATAATGTCAGAGCTCGGGACATAATCAAACATCTCTTAAATACATACCGATCTGATGTCATTCATATTTTTAGGACATTAAAAAATCACGTAACCAGGCAACACATGTGCACAACAATACGAATTAAGTCAACATTATCGAGGGATACATAGTGACATCACCAAAGTTTAGCGTTGCCTCGTACTATAGGCGCCATTCGTCAAATCCGTATTTGCAGCAACAATACAACCCGAAGTATAATAGGATAAGGAAAAATAAAATGAGTACTGTAGGCGGAGGAAGGGCACAACAATGCAAGTGATGTGTGCAACCAGTAAACTTCAGCTATTTTGTCCACAAACATAAAAAAATTAAGAAAACTACACGAATTATTATTAATATTAGAGAGAGAGAGAGAAAGAAAGAAAGAGAGAGTATGTGTGTGTAGTTGAGAGCCCCATAAATCATAATCCCAAACTGCAGCAAGCTAGAGCATCAACAATTGCAAGTTGACAGTTGACACACCCATGGGCATACCTTAAGGCAAAACATTCCAACTTTTTGTAATCGTTTACGAAATTAACCACGAAAGAAACCCCGGCTACAAACATCTAAGAATTGTCTTTTGAACACTTCATAAAAAATAAACTTTCTCGAAACACAAACTAATTAGGTATCCCAAGGACTGAGACGGCTGTTCCACCGGCGATTTTACTTCATATTTGATTTTGTCATGGACGTTTGTGTTGTTTTAAGGAGACTATTATGTAGATACTTAACTTATCTATTATAAATTAATTTATAATATGGTAGCAGACATCATTAATAAGTCTCTACCATATTATAACTTAATTTATAATAGATAAGTTAAGTATCTACATAATAGTCTCCTTAAAACAAAACAAACGTCAATGACAAAATCAAATATGAAGTGAAATCGCCGCCTTACTGTTATTCAATAAAACATTTTTAGAACAATAATAATTCAAATGAGAACATGCAAATAAGCCTACATTTCCTTATGAAATCTCCAAAAAACTATTCTAATAGGTTTGCGGCTGTGGATCGAGTTATTAATTAATTTTGCCAAAATACTCAGGTTAGGGGTTAAATTTTTTTAATGGGAAGTTGTCCTTTAAACTCTGATTTTTAACCAACAATTTTGATGAAGTAAGCTGAAGTGGTACAACACTTCCCCCCTTAGCCATTCTAACTATAAAACCCGCTTAAGCAAACCGAAATCAAGTGGTTCTTACAAGATTTCGAATGTAAGCTCCCGTTGAGTTCATGATATGATATCATTGATATTCAAATGCTAAAATAAGACGCAACCCACGGCTGCAATTGGTTATTTAATAATAAGGTGCCAATTCCATTGACCGGCTAGGGCTATTTCCAAAAACGGTGACGTGGTAGCAGACATTCAAGACTTAGGTGACGTTTCCACCGACCTCGCATTGCAGAATTGACGGAAATGTTTATTTTCCTCTATGCCATAGTTAAAATTGATCAATGATCATACAGTAAAATCACAAACAAACTAAAATTAAAAAATGGCGTGATGGGGTATGCTAAGTACAAACATTTTAATAGATTTCTATAAAAAGAAAAATCTAATTTCCGTCAATGTCATTTGCATTCTGCAATGCGAGGTCGGTGGAAACGCCACCTAAGTCTTGAATGTCTGCTACCACGTCACCGTTTTGGAAATAGCCCTAGCCGGTCAATGGAGTGGGCGCCTTAGGGATCGAATACCACACAGCCGTATTCAACGGACGGGAAGGCGTTGGGAGGTGCGCTGCCTAAAGCTAATATAAGAACCAATATTAGACTTGAGAAGACTGTACTGAATATTCTGGTTGTCATTGTAATTTACGACTCTCAACTTAAGCATTCTTGAATATTCACCGCGAGTTCACGTTCATTTTAAAATTCATTCATGTCCATTATTGCTGATTAATTATTTTTCGCAAGTCAAGTGTAAAGGTTGAGTGCGCTAATCATAGTCCAATTAATATCCAAATTTTTCATTTTATGTTTAGAAGATGCATACAATAAGTTATTGTATAAAAATTGTATTCCTATCATTTTATAAACAAAAAAAAAGTTATTTCCATACGTGGTTAGACTCTCAGAGACTCGTTGCATTACTAGGCTAAGTCGAGCCATTACAGGTATAACGTGTTATATTCAATGGTCGAGCTAACGCCTGTTACCATGTCAATGGTAAGCATGTCCGAGCTTGCCTATTGGCACTTGTCGTCGGTGTGGGTTGACATCGAGAACGTGCAGCTGTTTGCCAGCGACCTAAATGTATACATAAACAATACCTGTAACGTCCAAATGGGGTTGTTGGCTGGCCAAGGTTCAATGTCCTGAAAAAACGCTTCAATAATAATAATAGACCTTCTACTTGAAGTTACAGCCTGCTGGCTGGTTGGCAGCAACATGTGGCATCGATGCCTCCACTCCCCTCGATCCTGGCACGCCCTCTTCAGCTCCACGTATGTATTGGCCCCCACATCCTCCATAACTTGCTGCAGATACTCTTTTCTCGGGCGCCCAGGTCGGTTCACGCCTTCTATGGTTCCCTCTATGATGCAGCTTACGAAGTTCGCGTGTCGAAGCAAGTGTCCAATCCATTGAGCTCTTCTTATACTTATCCATGCAACCAGAGTTTTTCTTTGCCTTATTCTGGTTAGAATGTCCTCATTTGTAACATGAGCATGCCAAGGTATTCGTAGCGTGCGACGATAGGACCACATCTCAAATGCTTCGAGTTTTTTTAGTTGATTCTCACGTATACACCATATATTATATGTATATACTATAATAATAGACCATCAGGCACATAATTTCTTGAAATTGTTCCGTCCACCCTCTAAACTGCACCAATATAAAACTAATTAATGGGAGTCCTGGTTATCATATAACGGACAATACAGGTATACTGTCCTACAAATAACTCATATGAATGGGCCCTAAAAGAATCACGAGTCCATACTCGGCAGTCACGAGGTGATTGATAGTCTTGAGCGGTGTAAAGGGGACCGACCATTTATTTAATACCACGATGCAGACTTTTTACCATACTGTCATGTTATGACGTCAGAAGACATCGATTAACAAAGGAGAAACATCAATCAGGTGCAAATTGTCCCACTTAATTTCATCCTCACTAAAAAGAACAGTCTGCATAAGGTAATTTTGGGGAAATTTTTTCCCATGCATTATAGTTACAGGGGCTTTTACGGCCGGTGTCAGATAATGAAGTATTAGTATCCAGGCTGATAGGCCGTGGCCGATCTATAAGCGTAATTCCAAACATTTCGTCAGCAACTGCGATCGACATATTCAGTGGTACCACGAAGACTTCCAATATTGTATCTCGGACGCTTCGTTGCAACTGAGCGTACTGCAACAGACTTAAAACGAAGCCTCCGACATGATCAAAGATGTCTACATAGTACCACTGAAGATGTCAATCGCAGATGTCGACGAAACGTTTATAAGTACGCTTTTAGATCGACCACGGTCTATCAGCCCTCATTATCCTGCTTTATCATCTTCCCCAGGCATATAAAAAGCAGAAGCAGCAGAATCTGGTATGATCGATATGAAAGTGTACTTCCAAACGTTTCGTCAACATCTGCTGTTAACATTTTCTGCGGCTCTACGTAGAATTCCAAGATTGCATCTCTGAGGTTCCGCAGCAACGTCGGCCTATCATTCAGCTTCACCATGTAACTCCGGCCGTGAAAGTCTTTATAATTATATAAATACATTGATACAGTGCAAAAGTAATTTAAAACCCACCCGCCGCCGGAAGATCAGGATACACAAATTTCCAACTTTTGCACAGGTTCTGTTCAGTCCGAAAGGATCTATATACTGTGCTGCCTGTATAAACTTTGCAACGTTTCTCTACGTCAGGCACATCAGCTTGAACGTAGTTCTTTAGGGATGGAGTAACTAGGTTCAACGTCGACGTTGACCACTGAAGCCCTTTGGCACACTGACGTGCGGTGCACAGCGAACGGCCTTGCTCTTCGAACATGACGGCATACAAAGTGCAAGTTCAATGACTCGCGCGATTTATTGGAGTTCCTTCGATCCCGGAGACCATCTCTCCAGCTATTTCCAACTGGAACGCGGAACACAAAAGGGTAACGTCCTCGCTTTTCCGTACTTTTGTAATGTACATCCATGCTTGAACAGACTCACGTTTTAAGCCATTGAGGCTGCCTCAGCCTTAGCCTCACGTTTGTGCCTTTTTCTTTCCTATTTATATTTTATTTATTTCTATTTTACAAAAAGATTATTCCCATACAAGCAATTCAATGAATGTGTCCGAATAACCTATTCATATACGTTGACACTAAGTGTCATCAAGTCTTGATGACAACTTGATCATAATCGAAATTTTCAACTTTCAGATTTCAACGGAATTATACGTTCCGTAGGTAAGTGAACCCCAAAAGTGTTTTTTTTTTTCTCGAAATGTCCATCTGTCTCTTTTGATGAAATTCGGCATGTAGTTCGATTTTGGGCTAACTCAGTTGGCATAGCTTGTGGAAACAGTTTTTCTTACTCTAAATGTTGACCTGCAGTCGGAGCAATTTGAATGTGCACTATATTTCAGTTATGTGTAATGGTTCCAATGACAATGTACATGTTAGACATTTGTGATATGTTAGATAACCTGTCAGAAAAAAAAATGGCTTGTCTGATGGGAGTTGGGTATTGTGTGAGGCGGCTGTTGATCGGTTACGTTATTTTAAGGCATACCTGAACCACAGCGAAGCAAAATAGGAAATGGTCCAGCTACCTGAGCAACAAAACCCAACATTTGTTTTACTTATTTCTGCTATTTTTCTGTTACGGACAGATTGTGCCATGGCAAGCTTTGGGAAGGCTTCAGGGGTAGAGTGATTGTTTCTGATGTATAAGGCCGAAGGTACGAATACAGACCTCACATCTAGGGCCCATATTATGTTCAAACCGCTTTCTGCCACTTTTGTCAAGACTTCCAATGAGCAAGCTTCCTAATTAAACGTTTTAACGGCGCGATTTATGGTTTTCAGTGCATCGTTAAATATTATAGGTACTCCTTCTAGTGTAATATTTTAGACACCCGTCCCCAATGGCATTGCGAGCAGTACCCATTTTACTAACACCCAACTGTGCGCCATCATATATTTTTCCGAATGTTATTTTCTACGCTTCAAGACAGCATTTTAAACTGTATAATTTTTCAATTTTCCAGCATGATTTAATAACCAAACACATGCGCAATGTGAATTTCAATACAAATAAGCGAGCGACCCTTGAATTCTAAAGGCCAGCAAGCGATTTAGGTCTGTCAGGGAGAATTGTCTGGGAATTTGTGCTTTAGGGGATTTGGCGGCTGGCCAACAATCTGGATGACAGCCTTCCCTGCTTCGAATTTTTCCCATTATACGTAAGGATCCTGCAAGTTACAGTGCACTAATATTGCACTTGTTTCCCTTAACTTATGTACAATTGTACAAATGTACTATAACTTAACGAAAAACTGTATTTAAACGAAAAACTATTACAATAAATAAAAGCAGTTCACCAGTAACCAAGTCTACAGTCACGTGTGGTCTTCGGTTTGATTTCTACGAAATTATTCAACCATAATAGTTCAAGGGCAGTCTGCACTATTAGCTGTGCCGTGTGACTAACCGCGTTTATGGCCAAAGCCTAATTCAAGCCAGGATATACCTATAGTTTAGTACCGACTGATGTGATGCTAGGATATGGATGCCCGCTAGCAGTCATCTATTTCTATCGACACATCAAAACTTTGAAGCTGTCCTATTGAAATACTCAATGGCATTGATAGGAATTTGACGTGTCGTTTGACGTCGATTATTATGCGTGATATAAAAGTAGCCGAAGTTCACGACCATTGACTTCGGGCAAGTCATTAATAATAAAGGAAGTTCTATGGGAGAGATGGGACATCCGAGCACGGCAAAAAATAAATTTAATCCTGGGGCAACCTGCTGATACAGTTTTTTCAATGGCTGGTCATTTAGGAGCCGTGGCATCAGGTAGCACCAGGATTTAAAAGAAAAATGGCACACTCGAATGGCCCATCTCTATTATATACAACTCTAGGTATGCCCACAAAGACAGAATAAGCTACTCAAAGCGTGCCAGTCTGATTGAATTGAATTGAATTGAAAATGACTTTATTGAAAAAAAAAAAAGCTAACAATAAGACTATAAAGTCTTCTTTTCATGCTAACCTTGAAAACAAAAATATTGTATTTTAATTATAGATAGATGTTTAAAATTAAATAGAGAAAAAACAAGAGAAGAAGAGAGAGGGAAAAAAGAAGGTTAAAATATATACGGGGGGGGGGGGGGGG